>CAIGQZ010000379.1:20548148-20562984 GCA_903798205.1 Danio tinwini
GTGTGTGTGTGTGTGTGTGTGTGTGTGTGTGTGTGTGTGTGTGTGTGCACTATCTATTTGAAAGCATTCTCAGGACATCATTGGTGTGGAAAAGATTATAAATTGGATTTTAATGGGTGAGTAAATTAATAGCACACTTATTTCTGGGTGAACAGTCCATTTAAAATAGATATGTAATTAAAATCAACAATTCTTACTTATTTATGAAATATTAAAGTGCTTGTTATAAATCATTTATACACAAACATCATAATTTGTTAAAAAAAAAATAAATACACTGTACAAAATGCTGGGTTCATGTTGTCCCAACACAAATTGAATAAACTAACATAATTGTTTTACAAATTTGAGTGGATTGAACATAAAACAATCAAATTGTCCTAAAATCTTTTTAAAGGGCACCTATTTTACCCCTTTTTCAAAATTTAAGATGAGTCTTTTTTTTTCTCCAGAATGTGTCTGTAAAGTTTCAACTCAAAACACCCATCAGATTATTATTATTTCATTCAGAATATTGAGCTTTTCTGCTTTGAACACAGTGTAGCTGTTTTTGTTGCCTGTGCCTTTAATGCTAGTTCTCCCCGTCCACCGTTCCCACGTGCCTGTCAGAGTGTGTCTCAATCTCTGGCTGCGTGCTTCAGATAAACAGCACAGTGACAGACATAAAGGAAGGAGATCTCATGTAACGTTTGTGAGAAATACTACAGTATGAACTTTCTTAATGATTATTTAATATATGTGTTGTGGAGTTAATTCAAGCCTGTCTGCAATGATGAGTCACACAATGTCGTTACAAAATTCATGCATACACACACACACACACAGGGGACACATACACACAGCACGTGAGTTTAACTTTGCACTGTTTTTGCACAACAAATGTGACAGGATACACTGTGATTAATATCCACTGCAGTATGGATATCCAAAAATAAACCTGATTTAACGTCCACAAACTGGGATTGAAGCGTCTTCTTTTATAATTGTACTAAAATTCAGCTGTTTTGATAAAGACAGTAACATCTCTAATTCATTACAAACATTTTATCTGTTTTTAAAGTGTTTTAAACTTGTAAAACTCATTCTTGATCACATTGGATGATGATTGATGATCACAGAACGCTGAACAGATCTTTTAATACCAGTTGCTTTGCGGATGTCCTGTCTTGTCGATATGATTATACACGTTACTACGGAGACATGTTAATACTTGGCTGTCAATCAATTCTGTGGGCAGGGAAACAGCACTCCTATATCGGCCTCAAAATGGGAGGGATTTGGATCCTATTTTAACGTCAGGAAATAAAAAAAAGAGACTTGTTGGGTTTATATCACTCCAATATGACTGTGGACACACAGCTCTGTCCAAACAGCTTACAAAAGATGATTTCCATCCCAGGTGCCCTTTAAGAATTGTGTTGCGTTATAAATGAATAGTTTGAACAAGCAGCAAAAGTCATTTTTGAGTGTATGCCTAAATAATCTGAAACTTAATATAACAACATCTCTTCTATCATGACATGTTTATCAGTATAAGAGCGGGGCGACCTGTCAATCACAAGATCCACCAACAGCAACTATCCATTTGATTGATTGATTTATTCATTCATTCATTTTCCTTTGGCTTAGTCCCTTATTTATCAAAAGTCATACAGTGGAATGAACCACCAACTATTTCAGCATATGTCTTACGCAGCAGATAGCCTTCCAACCACAATCCAGTAGTGGGAAACACCCAAACACTCTTACAATCACACACACTCTTGCACTATATGGCCAATTTGTTTACCCAATTCCAGTGGTGTAAATAACTAATTACAAGTACTCAAGTTACTGTAATTAAGTAGTTTTTCTCAGGAATTATAATTTACTAAGTAGTTTTATAAATGTGTATTTTACTTTTCCTTGAGTACATTTTTAGTGCAGTATCTGTACTTTTGCTCCACTACTTTCTTTTAACCTGCTGTCACTACTTTATTTTTCTTGTCCATGGGGATTAGAAAAATCAGACTCCTGAGATCCCTGTCCAATCAAATCACACATACTGTAGAAGGTAAATTGCATCATAATGAACTACCTTAAGACGTGTGCACTTTATAATTGCAGCAAAATGTTTGGAAGTATTAAAAGTGTCCATGAAGATGTTCAAAATCTACACGCATTGACCCAGAGACTGTTTAGATGCATCTCACTAATGAGAAGATGACAGATGTTTACTGTATGATGACCAAAATGGCCTTAAACACCCAGTAGGCACAGGACGTCAACATGACGTCTGATTGACGTTGAACTCTAACGTCATAGGGACTTTGCATTTTGTTTGGAAATTAAAATTGGGTTGACGTCAGAACTCACATCAGGCCAATATCAATGTCCAACCTAAAACCAACCAAATATCAACATCTAATGATGTTACAGCTTGACGTTGTGTGGACGTTTACCCCTATGACATCTATCAGACGTTGGATTTTGGTTGCCGTACATAATAAATAAATGTCAGTGGTTTAATATGTTGGCCCAACGTAGAATTTTTGTCATTTTCTAGCAACCTAAAATCAACCAAATATCAACGTCATTTGACGTCATTATTGGACATCAAAATAACGTTATCCTTAGCTGCTAGCTTGACAATTTTGGTTACCTGACATTACAACTTAAATCTAACCTAATATTAATGTCTCATGATGTTGTGTGCTTGCTGGGCAATAACCAAATGCACTACAGAATGTTACGTTTAAATGGAGCTGCATACATTACATGTAAACACATCAGCTTTTGACAGCAAAATACTCACTACTCTTGAGTAATTTTAAAAGGGCTACTTTTTACTCATACTCTGAGTAATATTTACAGCAGATACTTTTACTCTACTTGCACTACATTTTTAGGCAAGTAATGGTACTTTTACTTGAGTATGATTTTTCAGTACTCTTTTCACCACTGCCAAATTCACTTAATGGAAACTGGAGGAAACGCAAACTTCACACAGAAATGTTAACTGGTCCAGCTGCGAATCGACTTCCTTGCTGTGAGGCAACAGTGCTAACCACTGAGCTAATGTGCTGCCCTCCATTTGATTGCTGATTGAAAAATAAAGCCCCACCCTAATATTTTTTCTAATATAAATCAGAATATAGGAGGGAAAACACAACTGCTATTTGCAATTCAGGCTGACTTTAATAAGTCAAGTGGAAGTTGCAAAGCGTGCGCTCTACATGACTTCTAAATAACTAAATTTAACCTTCACTCCAAAAGTCATACAATGCAACTTTACAGCCCCCGGGGCATTAAATATTCCATTAAATATAACATAAATGATGCGTTAAAGCCTTCAGTGGGGTTTTTTTCACAGCAGCTCGATCAGAGGCAAGGCTACGTCAACAACCGATTTCTCTCCAGGTAAAGTGTTACCGCTTGTTGCTATTTTACAGAGAAAGAAAATTATGCCTTTTTTGCCTTAATAGCCGAGACCATTTTGAAAAAGCCCTTTCATAGAAAAGCATGTCATTATTCCTCTCTTATATTACTGAAATTATATACGGTTTTGTTGTCTCTTTTGCACAAGTCAATTCGGTTGACATTCTGCTCATGCAATTGCTGTGTTTTTTCTTTTTCTTTTTTTTAATTTTCATGTTAAAATGGCACAGACAGGTGTATAATAAGCACATTACGGATAAACTCTTTGCATTCATCATATGCGGCAAGATTGAAATCATGGGCTTTGGAACGATCTATATAAAATGCTTTAATGGTGTCCAAACACAACAGAGTCTGTAATGATTATAAAAACACATCAGAAAGCTACAAAAACAAGTCAAACACATGCAGATAGCACACACAATGGCTATGTGCGGAGGAGCATATGACATTTACTTTATAGTATGTACTGTATAGGCGTAGTGTACAAATGTTACCCAATTATTTGCTAGTTTGAGCAAATGTTGGTTATAATGAGGTCAAAGCATGGGTTACTGTGTAAATTTACATATTTTACACCAAGACCAACATGACCAGTCCTATTTAAAAGATCTCGCAAAATATATATAACATAAATAAATACATACAATATAATTCATACAATATTTACTTTCCTCAACCCTCACAAAAAAATAAATAAATAAAATCTGCAATTGTCTTAACCAAAATACCACATTCTAATTTATTTATAAGCCTTTTCCTCATGTGGACCAAAAAATTACCAACGTTTACTTCTATTTCTATACCCATGGTCCCCACAATGTTATGAATATAAGGTACACACTCACGCACCAAAGAGTTTGTTCTCACCTTCCTTTGCCTATCCGGCAGCTTGGCATTCGTTTTACTTTGCCACCTTTCAGATGGAGGAGAAATGAAAAAAAAAAGAGAGAGCTTTATGGATGTGAAAGGTAACGCTTTCTAGAAGCAATCAGGACTGAAGCTGAAGTGACTTACAGCCAAGCACCAAGATGCCCATCACGAAGAGTATAGCAGCGATGACCAGACCCACTCGACGCAGAGATGAGTAATCTGAAAACACACCATCATATTATACACTCAGCATCATGACAAAACACAACTGAACAGTGGGAAAACACACAGGTCAGATTAAAGCTCATGCACTGAAAAAAAGGCTTCATTGCATTTACTAAATTGTTTTAATGTAAGTGTAAATTTAGTAACGTTCAACCTAATTTCTTTGTTCAAATTCTGCCCGTATATTGTAAATTGTTTGCAACCAGTTATCTTAAAAAAAGTAAATCCAGTGAATTCTTTTTTCAGTGTAAAGTTTCTAACTGTGCTCAGGTCAGTTTTACAAGCAAATCACATAAAGCATGGAAATAATAATAAAAAATAAAACATATTGAGTTCTGCGATCATGTGTATTTTATAACATGACAAATAACACAATTTTTTTTCTTTTTTGTAAAAATGATATTGTATTAGGGCGACGCGGCGGCGCAGTAGGTAGTGCTGTCGCCTCACAGCAAGAAGGTCGCTGGTTCGAGCCTCGGCTGGGTCAGTTGGCATTTCTGTGTGGAGTTTGCATGTTCTCCCTGTGTTCGCGTGGGTTTCCTCCGGGTGCTTCGGTTTCCCCCACAGTCCAAAGACATGCGGTAGGTGAATTGGGTAAGCTAAATTGTCCATAGTGTGTGAGTGTGAATCAGTGTGTATGGATGTTTCCAAGTGATGGGTTGTGGCTGGAAGAGCATCTGCTGCGTAAAAACATATGCTGGATAAGTTGGTGGTTCATTCCGCTGTGGTGACCCCGGATTAATAAAGGGACTAAGCCGAAAAAAAAATGAATGAATGAATGAATGAATGATATTGTATTATATATTTATATATTACATTGTAAGTTATAACCGAGATATGTAAAAGTATATACAATAATCACTGGATTATTAAATACAAATTAAAATGTATGTAATGATGTCTAAATATATGAATAATAGTTTCAAACATCCCCCACATACATTTTTTATTGTTTTATCATGTCAGATCATAACTGAATCTCAAAACATGGTATAATAATCAATTGTCCTTTCGGCTTAGTCCCTTTATTAATCTGGGGTCGCCACAGCAGAATGAACCGCCAACTTATCCAGCATATGTTTTACGCAGCGGATGCCCATCCAGCCGCAACCCAACACTGGGAAACACCCATACACTCTTGCATTCACAAACATCCACACTCATACTCATACACTACGGTTAATTTTTTTAGCATACCCAATTCACCTATACCACATGTCTTTGGACTGTAAAGGAAACCGAAGCACCCGGAGGAAACCCATGTGAACGCAGGGAGAACATGCAAACTCCACACAGAAACAGCAACTGACCCAGCCGAGGCTTGAACCAGTGACCTTCTTGCTGTGAGGGGACAGCGCTACCCACTGTTCCACCCCTATATATATATATATATATCAGAATTATTAGCCGCCCTTTGAATTTTTTTTCTTTGTTAAATATTTACCAAAGGATGTTTACCAGAGCAAGTAAATTTTCACAGTACGTCTGATAATATTTCTTCTTTCTGAAAAAGTCTTATTTGTTTTATTTTGGCTAGAACAAAAGCAGTTTAAAATTTTTTAAGAACCATTTTAAGGTCAAAACTATTAGCCCTCTTTAATTTTTTTGCGATAGTCTAACAAACAATCGTTATACAATAACTTGCCTAATTACCCTAACCTGCCTAGTTACTCTAATTAACCTAGTTAAGCCTTTAAATGTCACTTTAAGCTATGTAGAAGTGTCATGAAAAATATCTAGTAAAATATTATTTACTGTTGTCATGGCAAAGATAAAAAAAATTGTTAATTAAAACTATCATGTTTAGAAATGTGTTGAAAAAATCTCACTGGTAAACAGAAATTAGGGAGAAAAAAAATTAATTATTAATTAACGAATAATTAATACAATTAACTAATAATTCTGATGTCAACTGTATGTGTGTATATATATATTTGTGTGTACACTGTCATCATGGCAAAGACAGAAGATATTAGTTATAAAACAATTTTGCTGTAATTATATGCAATTATATTTCACAATATTACTAATTAGACTGTACAGATAACTGATGTTTTATCTTTCATTACATTGGAACCATAAGCTCAGTCATGATCTTTGTTAAGATTGTGCTGTGACATCATTTATAGTACATGGCTGAGGGGATTTGTTCAGTATTAACTGTGATGTCTGCATTAACAAGCACTGTTAATGATTGAATAATTAAACAGATCCTTACCATAATCAAACGGTTTATCCCATCTCTTATCTGTGGAGGAAATTGCACAATTTAGAGAGGTTCTGACATTATAAACAAGACCTGTAATCAGTCCACGTGTCTAAAACACATTATAAACTCTTCCATTTTGTAATATGCAAAAAAAGTCACTATAGTAAATGTGTGGGTGTGCGTCAGCATATTCATGTTCATTATGAGTCTGCTGTATTTTATGGGTCTAATGGGACGACTCAATCTCAGGACTTTTGTGTTCGCTCATCTACCCTGAATGACCTCCAACATGGATATGCTATGATCCAGTCAGAGACGCTGCTTATGCAAATGATTTCACTTGATGGGTGGAAAGTATTTGTTTTTTTATTACAAATTTTAAAAATGCATGATGGATTTTAAAGGGATATCTTACTCAAAATGACTATAAAAATGTAATATAAAATGAAGGCATTGTTTATTCACCCTTACTAGCATTATTCGACTAAAACTAAAGATAAAGCATTGTTTGTTACTTGAATGTATACAGAGAGGGAAATAAGTATTCAACGTCACCATTTTTCTCAGAAAACATATTTGTTAAGGTGCTGTTTTAAATTGACTTGAAATTTTCACTAGTTGATAACAACCAGAGAAATACATGTATGAAGGGCAAACAAATCTAATTAGTTTACAAATTAAGTTAAGTGTAATAAAATGAAATTAAACTGGAAAAAAGTATTGAATACATAAAGAAAGGGAAGTGTAGAAAGGCAGTGAAAGCCCCGACAGCAGCTGAAATCTCTCAGTAGTTACTCAGCAAACCCGCCCTTTGTCAGTGTAAGTTAATAGCAGCTGCTTCAGTCAAACTGAACTACACTGTACATCTACATTAGCAGGATGATGAGGATGAAACCAGGGTGGACATTTCAGCAAGACAATGATCTAAAACACAGCCAAGGAAACTCTCAAATCGTTTCAGAAAAAGAAAATCAAGCTGTAAAATGGCCCAGCCAATCACCTGACCTGAGTTCAATAGAAAATACAAAATAAAGATCAGTTTGTATAGACAAAACCCACATAACCATCAAGATTTTTACACTATTAAAGTCTGTGGAAAAATCCGTTCATCCGTCTGTCTGTCTGTCTGTCTTCCTGCCTGCCTGTCAGTCAGTCAGTCAGTCTGTCTGTCTGTCTGTCTGTCTGTCTGTCTGTCTGTCTGTCTACCTGTCTGTCTGTCTGTCTGTCTGTCTGTCTGTCTGTCTGTCTGTCTGTCTGTCTGTCTGTCTGTCTATCTATCTATCTATCTATCTATCTATCTATCTATCTATCTCTCTATCTATCTATCTATCTATCTATCTATCTATCTATCTATCTATCTATCTATCTATCTATCTATCTGTCTGTCTGTCTGTCTGTCTACCCGTCTTTCTATCTATTTATCTCTCTGTCTGTCCGTCTGTCTACCCGTCTTTCTATCTATCTATCTCTCTGTCTGTCCGTCCGTCTGTCCGTCCGTCTGTCTGTCTACCTGTCTGTCTGTCTTTCTGTCTGTCTTTCTGTCTGTCTGTCTGTCTGTCTGTCTGTCTGTCTATCTATCTATCTATCTGTATATATAAATTTTAGGAAAACTTAGGACAGTATATACAAGAAAATCATGACACATGTTGAAAATGATGCATCACATACAACACTTTTCATTTATTTGTTCGTAGATGAAAGTGATGAGAAACTTTACCCCATATTATGGCTTTTCTGGTGGTTATGGCCCCTGCAATGAGAAATCGAGAGACAGCGAGGTCAGAGTAAAAGACAAGCACAGAAACCTAATCTAGTGTGTGCATTCTTTCCTCAAATTCACACAATTATAAATAGTCAACTTTTGAATCCTGTTTTTTTTTTTTTTTTTTTTGTCCATAAATGTAGGTTGACAGCAAAGACTTTCGGTGTGAAAAGCAGACGCTTCCCCTTATCGCAATCCTATGGATTTGTCCGTAATTGCTTCTAATTAAATTCTAGCAGCACTCATTCTCTGTCCGGCCCTGTCTTTCAAATTCAATTTTTGCATATTTCAATGGCGTGCTCTCCCAGAATATATGCTTGGTTGATTCTTCATAAAGCATATCAGCTCGCCACGACAGTGCTCCTCAATCCCGCCGAAATGCTGCATTATCTTTAAGCCTCTTAGCATGGAAAGAGCGTTGAACATTTTCTAATTACCTGCTAATTAGTTTCTAAGTTATGTGTGCCCTTGATATGAATTGCATGAGTAAAGAGGAAGCCTCTCAGCTATTCATGCAATCCTCTGCTCTTATTTTCCCTTCCCCAATCCCACAATCCCACACTCAGAGTCATTCTGTTTTTAACCAAAGTTATACTTCAGTCTGGGGCAACAGACGTCAGAAATCATATGTGGTATGATAAAAAAATTATACAGATTCTTTGACAACTTTCAAGTTTGATGTGGGAAAGTATTTACAATGATGATAAATTTCACCTAATTTTCATGGATGTACTGAATTTTCGCATGCCAATAATGATTACACGAAAATAATGTTTTAGGTTTTTGACTAAAAGAGAAAATAGCTAAAAATTTGAACTGTACTGTCCAACAGTGTTCAGTGCACTGGTTTCACTTTAACTAGAACTTTAGTCACTGTGTAGTGTGAATTGGCCTACACTAAAAAACCCATTCATTTCAATGGTTTGTGCCATGCAAGAGTG
The DNA here is from genome assembly GCA_903798205.1 of Danio tinwini. Classification (NCBI taxonomy): domain Eukaryota; kingdom Metazoa; phylum Chordata; class Actinopteri; order Cypriniformes; family Danionidae; genus Danio; species Danio tinwini. The sequence continues at coordinate 20,557,576 of CAIGQZ010000379.1, forward strand.
ATTTACTGCAGCAAAGCATACGGTCAACTACAGTGAGGGAAACAAGTATTTAATTACACTGTGATTTTTCAAAATCTCCTACTTAGAAATCATGGAGGGGTCTGGAATTTTCAACATAATTGCAATTCAACTGTGAGACAGAATCTAAAAAAAAATCAGGAAATCACATTATATAATTTAAAAAAAATGTATTTGTAAATTACTTTATCAAATAAGTATTTGATCACTTGAGTCAAGCATTTTAAATATTTAGTACAGAAGCCTTTGTTAACAATTACAGAGGTCAAAGGGTTCCTGTAGTTCTTCACCAGGTTTGCACACACTCATGGAGAGATTTTGCCCACTGATCTTCTCTGTATCTGTCATGTTTCAGGGCTGTCGCTGAGCAACATGGAGTTTCAGCTCCCTCCAAAGATTTTCTATTGGATTTAGCTCTGGAGACTGGCTAGACCACTCCAAAACCTTGTTATGCTTCTTACAAAGCTACTCCTTGGTTTTCCTGGCTGTGTGCTTTGGGTCATTGTCATGTTGGAAGATCCAGCCACAACCCATCTTTAATGCTCTGACTGAGGGAAGGAGGTTTTTGCCCAATATCTCACAATACATGGCCACGTTCATCCTCTCCTTAATACAGTGCAGTCATTGTGTCCCCTGTGCAGAAAAACACCCCAGAGCATGATGCTTCCAGCCCCATGCTTCACTGTAGGTATGGTATTATTGGGATGATACACATCATTCTTCTTCCTCCAAATTTGGTGAATAGAGTTAAGACCAAAAAGTTGTACTTTGGTCTCATCTGACCACAGGACTTTCTCCCATGAATACTCTGGACCATCCAAATGGTCCCTGGCAAACTTTAGATGGGTCTTGACATGGACTAACTTAAGCTGGGCAACCTTCCGTGCGATGCATGGTTTTAAAACATGACATCTTACTGTATTACTGATAGTACCCTTAAATCGGTGGTCTTAGCTCTCTTCACGGCATTGATCAGCTACTCCCGCATAATTCTGGACTGATTCTAGACCATTCTTGGCATCATTAATACCCCACGAGGAGAGATCTTCCGTGGGGCCCCAGTCTGAAGGACATTGACAGTCATTATTAGCCTCTTCCATTTTCTGACAATTGCTCCAACAGTTGCTCTTTCTTGGCAATTGCCCCGTAGCAGTTTCAGCTTTATGAAAGTCTACAATTTCATCTCGTGTCTTTTGACAGCTCTTTGGTTTTGGCCATGTTGCTACTTAGACTTTTGACTGATTGTGGGGTGCACAGGTGTCTTTATGACAGCTAGTGACCTTAAACAAGTGCTATTAAATTAGAATCATGAGCATAGTGTAGCTGGACTATTTTAAAGCAAAATAACAGGTCTTTGAGGGGCAGAAATTTGGCTGAAAAGCAAGTGATCAAATACTTATTTGACACAGTAATTTACAAATAAATTGTTAAAAAGTCAATTGTGATTTCTGCATTTTTATTTTTAGATTCTGTCTCTCAGAGTGGAATTGCACCTATACTGAAAATTCTAGACCCCTCCATGATTTCTAAGTAGGAGATCTTGAAAAATCACAGTGTGATTAAATACTTATTTCCCTCACTGTAATTCTAATCTAACTAAAACTCAGAGTCCTTCTGATTTGACCAAAGTTATACTTTAGTCCGGGTCAACAGAAGTCTGAAATTACATATTGTATGGTAAAAAAATACTGATTCTTTGATATCTTTCAAGTTTGATGTGGGGAAGTATTTACAATGATGATAAATTTCACCTACTTTTCATGGATGTACTGAATTTTTGCCTGCCAATAATGATTACACGAAAATAATGTTTTAGGTTTTTGACTAAAAGAGAAAATAGCAAAAAAATTTAACCAAAAAAAAAAGTGTATGGTGCCCCGTACTGTCCAACAGTGTTCAGTGCACTGGTTTCACTCTCCCTAGAACTGTAGTCACTGTGTAGTGTGAATTGGCCTTCACTAAAAAACTCATTCATTTCAATGGTTTGTGCCATGCAAACACAATTTGTTGCAAGCGCAAGTGCAGCAAAGCATACGGTCAACTAACTTTAATCTAACTAAAACTCAGACCTCCTGATTTTACCAAGGTTATACTTCAGATCAGGTCAACACATGTCTGAAATTACATATATTGTATGGTAAAAAATACTGATTCTTTGTCATCTTTCAAGTTTGATGTGTGGAAGTATTTCATGTTCATAGACAATGGCGGTAATTTTCACCTCCTTTTTTTTATGGATGCACCGAATTATCGACTGCCAAAAATTATTACACGAAATTGTTTTTTTGTTTTTTAACTGAAAGAGAAAAATGGCCTGAAATTTGCACAAAAAAGTATGCTGCACCAACCGCTATACTGTTTAACAGTGTTTAGTGCTATAAAACATTCTTTTCAATGGCTTGTGCTATGCAAAGGCGATTTGTGGCAACACCGGCCAAAGCGCCAGAGCAGCAAAGCATACCATCAAACTAACTTAAATCTAGTTTTATATTGGTAATGTAAAGGCCAATTAAATTAACACCTGAAAACTAAAACATGCCAAGCTTTCTAAAAGTTTTGGTCTTTGTATTTTTGTTCTGTTTAATTTTTATGTTACTGCCAGTATAATGTAGTCATTTCATTGGCTTGTGTGTTTTAAAATCATTATATCTTAAGTTATTGAGTGAAAGCATTTTCCATTTCGATTTTTAGCCAAGTGCATCTAGAATTTTCTTTCTCGACACAGATTGTTCATTGTGATGCATTCCTTGCATTTTATGAGTACTGCAAATTCAGACACATTACTGCTAGTTGTTTTGTGCCTACTGATTTTAAAGTATAGTGAATTAGAACAAATTACTCAGCTCACATGCTGTTTTTTTTGCCTATACTATTTCTGTACTTTGAGTATTGCAAATTTGAACAAAGTACAGTAAATTTAGACACTATTTAGTGCTAACACATTGTTTTTGGCATACTGTTTTATGAGTACTGTGAATTCAGACACACTACTCATTTCACGTATACAGTTAGTTTTTTTGTCTACTGTTTTTATTTTTGTGTGTGTACTGCAGATTTGGACATGCTACTCTGTTGATAGACTGTTATTGCTTACTAATTTAGGAATACTGTGAATTCAGACACACTAAATTGTTTTGCACCTACTGTTTTATGAGTACTGCAAATTCGGAAAATCTCCTCAACTCATATACAGTTTATTCTTCCCTTTTTATGAATTCAGACACACTACTCATTCATTCATTTATTTTCCTTTGGCTTAGTCTCTTATTTATCAGGGGTCACCAAAGCGGAATGATCCGCCAACTATTCCAGCATATGTTTTACGCAGCGGATGCCCTTCCAGCTGCAACCCAGTACTGGGAAACACCAATACATTCTAAATACGGCTAATCTGGTCCAGCCAAATCACTTATAGCACATGTCTCAGGACTGTGGGGGAAACCAGAGCAACTGGAGAAAACCCACACAAACACGGGGAGAACATGCAAACTCCACACACAAAAGCCAACTTGCCCAGCATGGACTCAAAACAGCAACCTTCTTAATGTGAGGCGACAGTGCTTACCACTGTCACACACTACTCATCTCACATATGATTTTTCACCTACTGTATTATTAATCCTGTAACTTCACAAATGGACGCACACTTTTTCGGAGTTCTCTGTATTTAGACACACTACCCGGCTCACACACAGTTTTTTTTTTCCTACACATACAAGAAAACCAAAGCTTACGCTGAATGGTGGGCGTCTTGCTGGAGGTCACAGAAATGGTTGTCGGGGCGTCTGTACAGATGTTTCTGACCACGGTAGGTTTAGAGAGGTTAAACTGCTGAGGTTCTGGGCTCATTGTGACTCCTGTCTGGTTATCTGGAGGAACAATGTGAACCGTTTTGTGATTGAATTGCACTGCATTTGGGATATGAGATGGAGATGGAGAACAAATAGCACCAGTCTATTATGCCACCTGAAATCAATTCCTCAACAGATCAAACTTTACAGATTACGCTATCAAGGTAAGTGGGACTGTCGTTACACATTTTGTACTGGATCTGTAACTCAGTATAGCTTTATTGGAAACACTTTGATTTAAAATAGCAGACAAATTGGAAACAAGTATAGATTAAATGCATAAAAACAACCATAAAACATAACCGGCAATGAGGAGAAATAAAAATCCTACCAAGATCCTTTTTCATGGTAGCATCTGTGTTTTTCATGGTAGCAAATGTGGGGCTTTCCGGTGGTGGTGAAGTCCCTGTTTCTGTCATGTTTTCGACTGCATAAGCTTTATAAACAGAAAAAAATACACTTTTTAAGTCAGGATAACACACAATCTACTATTCACGATAATTCAATTCAATTCAAGCTTGCTTGCATAACGCTTTTCACAATAATTATCATTCCAAATGGAAAGAGTTTCCTTTTTAAGTAATAAAGAGTAAGCGGCAATCTATATCTGTGGTCATTTGGATGCTGATCATACTCTCATATATTTTGGAGTTGCCGGAAAGTACGTTTTCTGGGATACCGTTCAAGATCTTGGGATATTGATTTCCCCAGGGAACTTTCAACAATGTGCCTTGGCAACTTTTCAAATAATATTGTCAAGGCTGATGGGTATCTTATGATATTATTTATAGCGCATAAAAAGATCATTACCAGAAAAAGGCACAAGCAAACACCCACTTAAAATGTACAATGGATGGAAACCTTTTGCATAGAAGAACTCCCTCACAGTATCATTTATTTATTACAAAGTTACAGTGAGAAATGCAGTTTGCATCAATATAAATATTGACGCCACTTAAAAAAAGATAAAAAAATAAATAAAATCAATACATTCTGAAATTATAAAAGCATGACAATGTATAATAGTGTGGAGAATTGTGGAATATATTATATTATATTATATTACATTATATTATACTACATTATATTATATTATATTATATTATATTAATATATATTATATTATATGAAATATTATTAAACATTCAAGAAAACAAATATATTTATATTTTGTATAACTCAATATTCACTAAAGTATTTCTTTATTTATACAATTAAGCACAACAAAAACCTTCTAATAAATATTTGAATACATTTAAATTAATACATTTGTATTTAATATTTGATATATTTTTAGAATTATGTTTTTATTTTATACATTTTTTTCAATCATTCTTCAAACACTCGTAAGTTTCAATATTCACTAATGTCTTTATTTTTACAATTAAACATAACAAAAACCTTCTAAATAAATATCTTAAATCATTTATTGAATACATTTAATTTTATTTAATTATTGTTTTTTCTATTGTAAGTTTCTGTTATTAATGTATTATAATATAATATAATATAATATAATATAATATAATATAATATAATA
>CAIGQZ010000379.1:20573376-20602246 GCA_903798205.1 Danio tinwini
TATATATATATATATATAACTACATATTTATTTATTTTTTTGAGTGTATTTATATTGCATTTATATTACTTTTTTTTCAGAATTGGGGGGTGAAACATAATGTCCAAATTATACAGGAATAAAAAAATATATAGTTTTGGGATATTTGGGGGATAATTTGTGGCCAATCCCAATTCTACCCCTTAGCCCTTCCCCTTCCCCCTACCCCTCGTTTTGTGCATTCATGTAAAGAGGTAGTGGTAGTGGCAATTCTCTTTAGCTTGAAGGCGTAGGGCTAAGAGGAAGGAGTATACACCTCTTCGAACGAAGATTTTTTAGGACCACACTAGAAACCAAGAGGTAAGAAAATTTCTCAGAATCCACCTGCTACAGCGGCAGTTTCGCTGCACCCGGAAGTAATGAGATCCACAAATGAGAAAAAACTCATATTGATATATGAGTTATATCAATATATATCAATATATATATCAATATATTGATATATATTTTTTGTCATTATTACAAATTTTTACAACAAACAAATTTTTTATATATTCATAACTGCGTTCATGTTTTACCGTAATGCTTTTATAAAAAAATAAAACTATTGCTAAATTTTGCAATCTATAATCCCTAGTAATAACTCCTGTACAGCAGTCCCACAACATTCTGACACTCTATGACACTCGAATACCCTGTCAGAAAAGTCTAGTGGCTGAGAATAAGCGTTTTACAGTGTCTGCTATAATGTTAATGTTGTTGTTGGTGTGTTTACATAGATGAATATGGCCATGGTGTAAATGCGCAGTATAGTTACGATCTTATTGCCACATTAGATCATTATGATAACATAATATATGCCTTCAGTGATTTCCTGAAGATAAATACCAAAAAATAACACAACTGAAATAACTACAGCAGTCGCTATCGTCTGATCTCATACTGTATGAAGCAAGAGATTGCGATGACGTATGATGATGTGTGCAGGTGCTGTAGTGCTGTCCCATTTCTTAGGGGTAAATTTTGAAGCCCTTCCCCTTCCCCTAGAATTGGAATTAGGCCTTGGTATTAGATGCAGTTCTAAAACATTAAATCAAATAAAAATTAAAACAGAAAATATGAAAATTTATATTAATGATCTTATTTATTCTAGATGGCAATAAATTATGAGAGCTACAATAATAAAAAACCTAGATAAAAAGGAAAATGTAATAAACTAAATAAAATAAAATATAAAGAAACTTTTAAACAAAAAAGAACTTACAAATAGCAAAATTAGGAAGGAAATGGAAATTAAACGAAATAAATGTACACAATTTAACTTAAAATAACCATAAAGACATTTTAGATGCAGTTCTCAGACTTTAAATCAAATAAAAATATGAAAACTAATATGATGATCTTATTTTACTTTATCTAGATGCCAATGAATTATTAGAGCTAAAATAATAAAAACCAAGAAAAAAAATGACAAATAAAAAAAATCAATAAATAAAATATATAGAACTTTTTAAACAAATAAAGAACTCACAAATAGCTTTATAGAACTCTAAAATAATAAAGGAAATGAAATTAAATAAAATTTAATGTACACAACTTTAACTTAAAATAGACATATTAGATGCAGTTCTAAAACTTTAAATCAAATAAAAATATGACAACTAATATTAATGATATTTTATATTTCATTTAGATGGCAATTATTAGAGCTAAAATAATAAAAACCAAGTAAAAAATTTCAGATTTAATAAACTAAATAAAAATCCATTAATAAATAAAATATATAGAACTTTTAAAACACAAAATAACTCAAAAATAGCAAAATAATTAAGGAAATGAAAATAAAATAAAATTAATGTAAACAATTTTAACTTAAAATAAAAACATGTTAGATGCAGCTATAAAACTTAAATAAAAAAAATTCTATTCATCTTTGCAATTAATTATTAGAGCTAAAATAATATAAACTCAGATAAAAATGACAAAATTAATAAACCAAAAAAAAAAAACAATTAACAAAATATATATATATATTAGCTAAATCATAAAGGAAATGGAAATAAATCTAAATTAAATTAAATGAATGTACACAATTTTAACTTAAAATAAACATAAAGACATTTTGGATGCAGTTCCAAAACTTTAAATCGAATAAAAATATGAAAACTAATATTAATGATCTTATTTTATTTCATCTAGATAAATGCCAATGAATTATTAGAGCTAAAATAATAAAAACCAAGATAAAAAATTACAACAAAAACATAATAACAAAACAGAATTCACAAATAGCTAAATTAATAAAGGAAATGTAACAAAAAAAAAAAAAGTAAACCATTTTAACTTAAAATAACCATAAAGACATATTAGATGCAGTTCTGAAACTTTAAATCAAATCAAAATGAAAAAAAAAATATGAAAACTAATATTAATCATCTTATATTATTTCATGTAGATACTAATGAATTATTGGTGCTAAAATAATAAAAACCAAAATAAAAATGACAAAATTAATAAGCTAAATAAAAAATAATCAACAATAAAATATATAACTTTTTAAACACAAAATAACTCACAAATAAAATAATAATGGAAATGGGAATTAAATAAAATGAAATTAATGCACAGAATTTGAACTTAAAATAACCATAAAGACATATTAGATGCAGAAAACGAAAACAGAATATATAAAAATGAAGTAATATTAATGATCTTATTTTATTTCATTTAGATGCCTATGAATTATTAGAGCTAAAATAATAAAAACCAAGATAAAAATGAGTTAATAAATCAAATATATAGATATAAATGAATAGTATAAAATAATAAATATTAATTAATAAATGAAATATATAGAACTTAAAAAAGAACTTACTAATAGTAAAATTATAAAGGAAATAAATAAAAATTTCATTATTGTACATCATTTTAACCTAAATTAAGCATAAAGACAATTCAATTAAATCTAGTATTAATTTAAAGTGAAAAAAAATCAAGAACTTTACACTAAAGAATAAAATTAAACCAGAAATGTCTGAATGAAATACACCCAACAACCTTTTTGTGGATTTCTGAAATCCATCTATTGTAAACTTTCACAACAGCAATAACTAAATAAATATTTTCCACACATTTACCCATCCCTATTCCATAACCCCCATTCTTCTATTCCATGGCCTCTAAGACCTTTTTCATTAGTAGTAGCCACTTTGATCTATGTGAGGGCGAGCGTGAATCGAACTCTGGCTGTGTACTTCATCTTTTTTTCTCCAGGTGAGTGAGTGTGTTTACCTGTTTCTAAAGACACATCGTCCTCTGGGTCTTTCATGATCGATGGATCAGATGAACGGTCCGGCTGCTCCACAATGACCTCACATGTTTGAACCACGTGTGGCTAAACATATCGCTTTCCTACATCTCTTTCCTTCTCTAAAACACTATTGTGGTTTCCTTTCAGCATCTGTACTGCATGCAATACTCAACAAATGTGTATTCAGATATTTAGACTTACCTTGGTGTTCATTTTCTCTGGTATCATATCAGTTCAATGAGCGCAGCATCTACCGGCTCCTCGTTGCGGAAAAAGAGTTGTGTTCACGCCCTTGTTCAACTTCCTCTTCTGGTTTGGAGGCCCCTCGTTCTGTTCACATCTGCCAGTTCTCTTATGCCTCTCTCATCGGCTTTTGTCTGCAATTCAAACTGTGTTAATGCCAGCCTCATGCACATTGTGTGTGTGTATCAGCACTGTAACTCTTTGTCTGAGCGGCGTTTGGGTCTAGATCAAAATCAAAGCTGTATTTGTTTCTGTGTGATGCACGAATTATAGTAGGCGACAGTTTATTTTTTGGTGTTCATGTTTCAGTGTGATTACATATTTGATTGGAGTATACATAAGGTACAGTATTTGTGAATTATTTATGGTGGCTTGAGAAAGCCAACATACTGTTATAAGGGAGAGCTGGGCACAAAGTAACACTTTTTGGTTTTGGTTGAATAATGAACAAAGTAACAGGGTTAAAAAAACCTATTTTTTTTACCAACAGCACAAAAGCCTCTCCTACAAATGAGCAGTGAAAATATGATCGGCAGACTTATAGTTTCTGTGCAGTATTGCCAAAAATGCCAGGAGTAAAATTTTAACTATTTACCCCACATGCGGAGCAAGTTGTAACAGACAGGGGGTTAGTAGCAACACATGCTTATAAAGACAGATTTCAGATTTTAATTAATTTAAATTCAGTTTACTTTAAATAGTAGCTATATTTCCTCAGTAATTGGCTCATTTCTTTTTTATTCTCCATAGCACAGTATGTTTATTTATTTATTTGTTTATTGGATAAACACATTTGAATCTATTTGCATTATTATCCATTATTATTCAATGCATTTATTTGCATTATTAGCAATAAAATATATTTTTTTCTATTAACACAATATTTTCTATTAAAAACATTTTTATTTAAAAAGTTCTCAACATTACACTCACAATTCAAAAAAATATTTTGTTAGTTTAATTGGTGTTCAACAGTGTGTGGCTTAAATGTAACACCCTGTTACAACTAACCCCGCTGTGTCACGTTTTCCTCAAAACTGGCTAGCAGTCACTGTGTGTTTTATACATCTTTCAAAATGGTTTCATCTTTTAGCCGAGAAGACGATGATCACAACAATGTAAGATTTTTTACGTACATGCTTACACCGAATTTATTAAAATAAAAAAAATTGACTGTAATAAAAAATACTTTTATGCTGCAAAAATCGTTTCTCCTGTGTTTCTCATACATGAAATTTTTCAATAATTGGCAGGAAGATGTCTGCCGACACTGTGGTGAAAACCTCAGAAACATGCCATGGTTAACTCTAAGCAAATACCTTAAAACTCTGTGTTACATTTAACCCCGCGTTACTTTGTGCCCCGCGCTCCCCTACTACATAAACTTATTCTTCTTCCGTCTTCTTCTTCTGAGACTAATTTCTATATGCATCTCCACCTAGACCGTTCATACAACAACCACCAAACTAACTCCAAACCTCCAAACTGGTCTGACTCGGGTTGCTATATCTTTTCCAACTGATCTAACTTACGGTTTTCCAAAAACTGACCCGCAAAATTCAGAAAAAAACCCATTGACTTAACATTGGAATAAGCTTTGTGACCTCATAACTTTACGCCAGACTGTCATACAGACTAAAGTTTGGGCTCATTTAACTCAGACTACCAATCTGCTAATCACTGATGACCTTTCAACTTACTAGCCACACCCTAGCAACCACTTACGGCACCTTAGCAACTGTCCCATTGACTTCCATTGTAAAAAAAACTGCCATTGACTTTACATTGGATATACTAATAACATACTAATCATACTAACAACATGCTAATTCATACAAAATGCATGCTAACAACATGCTAGTTTATACTAGAGACATGCTAGTGACATGCTAATTCATTCTAGAACCATGCTCACATCATGCTAATTTGCGCTGGAAACATGCTAGCAACATGCAAATGGATACTAAAACTATGGTAATTTATGTTAGCAACTGCCTAGCATCCACCCATAACACCTTGGCAATTGCCTAGCAACCCCCTAGCAACCGCCTAGCAATGCCTTAGTAACCACTCAGAACACCCTAGCAATGCCTTAACAACCACTCAGAACACCTTAGCAACCGCCTAGCAATGCCATAGCAACCACTTAGAACACAGTAGCAATTGCCTAGCAACACCTTAGCAACTACCAAGCAATTACTCAGAACACCCTAGCAACACCTTAGCAATGACCTAGAACACCTTAGAAACCACCTAGCAACCAATCAGAACACCTTAGCAAACACCTAGCAACGCCTTAGCAACCACTCAGAACGCCACAGCAACACAAAAGTTTTGCTTTGTGTTTGTTAAAACGACTGTATGCTGTATAGTGCAGAGTTTTTCAATGTATTAAAGTTGTGACCACTGAGATTTGTGAGTACTGTTTGTTTTGTGTTTGCTTTGTTTATGCTAATTTGTTCCACTGGCTTGTTTGACCTTTTTGCCTGCTGACATTGATTTATGGATTGTCCCTTAAATATGGTTGCCTGTTCTGTAAATAGTTTGTAAATAGTGTATACAAATTGGCATAGTAAAGAGTTTGATGCCATTTTATTTGTAAAACCTTTTGACCTCTGTTTTTGTGTTAGGTAGTTAGGACAGTGAGTTGTATTTTCTTTTCTTTCATTTTTGATTAGGTAAGATAGAGATTTAAAATAAAGGAATTTTTGTTTTTTATTTTGGCCAAGTCAGCTCCCGAATTCAAACCCCAAAAAATCTTTGATTTCATTTTCTTTGTCTTGTTTTTTTATGTTGTGCACCATCCCTAGATAGTGTGTAACATGAAATTGTGGGCTCGTCCATGGGCTGTATACTCTATTAGCTGAATTTACTTTGCTCATTTATTTTTGCATTTGTTTGCCTGGGGTTTTTCTTTTGATAAGGAAGGAAATATAGTGATTGGCACAAATACTTGCCATGGCATTAAAATTTGAACTTGATCAATTTACAATTGCACCAACAGAGGAGCAATTAGAAAAATGCCATAAAGATGATTTGTTTTTAATTGCAGATTTTTTTTTATAGTCGTACCTTGAAATGCACTGAAAAGGGAGATCAGAAAGGCACTGCACATGGAGTTTGTTAAACAAAAGATACTACCTGGTGAGAGTGTGCAGGGTCCGGGTGTTGCAAATACAGCACTATCCAAAATCTTTACATGCAATGACCCAGAGACTGTTTACACAGTCTGAACATTTCCAAATAGTCTTAAACAATAACTAAATGTACTACAGAATTTTACGTTTACACACACCAGCACAAATTGCATATAAAGCATTATTTTCACACTACTCTTGAGTACTTTTAAAAAGGCTACTTTTTACTCATATTTTGAGTAACACTTACAACACATACTTTTACGCTACTTGAACTACATTTTTGGGCAAGTGATGGTACTTGAGAATGATTTTTCAGTACTCTTTTCATCACTGGTTATCAGCTGATAGATATGGGCCAGTAGGGTCCTTCTGCGCCTACTGGTATGCTCAGAAGGCTGTTATCACCCATCCACTTGGTTAATCAACTATACTAATAAAGAAGACTCCAGATCCAGATCTGTTTTTACATTGCTGTGACGGTTGGGTTTAGGGTCGGGGTAGGGTTAAACATTAATAAAATACAATTAATGGGAAATTGAATAAATAATATAAATAATTGTCCTGTTTAATCAGCTATACTAACAGAGAATACTCCAAATCCAGATCTGTTTTTACATTACTGTGATGGTTGGGTTTATGGTTGAGGTAGGGGTAGACGTTAATAAAATACAACAAATGGGAAATTTAATAAATAATATAGTTATCATTAGCTTCTAGCCGCAACTGTGTGTGAACTATAGCTGATTAATCATGTGGATGGATGGTAACAGCCTTCTGAGCCTACCAGTAGGCACAGAAGGCCACTACTGGCCCACATATATCAGCTGACAACCTCTGATAATGCCCATTCAATCAGGTGATAACATTCGAATCGTCCGCATTTATATGCTTAGAAATTGGCCCTTGAATGAAAGCAGAAAAGGTCCATGAGTCCATCTGCAGGCAACTAAGACTGCTTTTCAATTACTACTCCTGAGCTATGTGTTGTGAAGAAAGCATAGGCTAAAATATAATTATAACCAATAAAAGGGACAGACAAAGATGTATTTAAAGTTGTACTTAGTGGGTGTGTGAAACACAGGCAGGATTTAATATCAACATCTGAATAAACAGTTAAGTTCTTAAAGGTTATTGGCATTCTTTCACAAATTAAATGACACCATGCTTAAATGTGCATTAAAAACTTATATTTAGAAGTCTACATGTATCTGTTGCATCTTTACAAACATACATGGCAACTTTTACAATATACACATTAACAGTGTTGGAGATAATGCATTATAATTGCATAATAATTTTACTTTTCTTATTTTTTATATTTATATATAAAGTAACACATTACTTCATAAAATTAAGTAATACTATTTGAGTTACTCTTTTATGTTTTTAATTTAATTTTAATTAGTTTTTTAAAGGTAAATGAAGGTGTAGGTTATACAGTGTGTCATTAAATGCAGAGCTCCTCTATTTAAAAAAAAAAAATACCCTGCAAGTTCAGAAAGAGATTAAGCCTCAGGCAGATATGAAAAAGTAACTCAAAAATAACACATTACTTATCATAAAAAGTAACTAAGTAACCCAACTAGTTACGTTTTTGGTTTTATTCCCCTAACACTGCACATTAAACCCAAATACACAGTTAAACAGACTCTTTGGAAGTGCTGAATAAACTATCAATAAAATTTGGCGAGCTGTAAACAGATGCATGGCTGTTGGCTTCTTATTGTTCCCCAAAGTATGTCCAGCTTTCAAAGCAAGAGTCCCACATACATAAGAAATATAATAAGTTGTTATACTTTGGAAATTGGGGGGGGGGGGGGTTCATTGTATTGTCACTAGGAAATGTTGTGGCCAATCAAACCTGCTTGTTCATCTTAATGATCCACTATGGTTTGTTGCAGTTAGCCTGTCGTGGTTTACATGAAAATGAGGAAACAATGATTGTTTGAGACCCACAATATTCTTAACTTTTATTATTTAGCTATGAAGCAAATTTTCATTCTATTGGTCACTTTCCCAGCTTGCTAGATTATCAGTAAAAACACAAATATTGATTTTTGAAGGTTAATTTTTGCTTGGAAAATCTAAAGAATATAATGCTTACATGCACCAGAGACCCTTCTTTTCTTTCTACGACATACAAAATGAATACTTCAAAGCCATTCTATTTGTAAATATCAACATTTCATGCAAAATTGCTCTTAATTCAAATTACAGTCTCACATATATGAATATTTTACTGCAGTATTCTCACTGCTGCAGTTTTTTTAAGTTTATTTTGTTGAAAGGAAAGAGTGAAAAGAGTGTTGCTTTCAGCAGTTTCTGAAAAAAAAAAATCAGTGATCATATCTGACAATTTTCTCGCCTCTTTTACACTTCTGTATAAATGACGCGCTTGCATGACAGTGACGTACAGCACTAATGCAAGTCTAAGAACAAGGGAAGGAAACTATGAAACCACAATCAAATGTGGTAACGAAACAGAACACCCTGTTCCACAGGTTGTCATGACAGCAAAGCCTTAAATTAGGTTAGATTACAATCGCAAAACTTTTGTTTCATTGTAGAGTAGATGTTGTTAGCTTTCTCCAAAGAGCTGTAATGAACATTACACAATCTCTGGAAACCATCCTCCTACACACTCCAGCATTTCTTCACAGAGAAATTACATTCCACGATTCTCAAACGATCAACATCCTCATTTGTCCCTCTCATTCAGTAGTAAGAACGGTTAACTGAACCCCCCTGCTAGAAATAGACCACTGCTTTGTCCTCCATATTAAAACACCTACACGTTACATAAATCATACTGTAAATGGCCTGTTCTGCAACAATAAACAATAGAGGATTTCCAGATTGCAGACCGCCTCGTTTCATGTCACGTTCTCACAGCTGACCCCCGCAATCCCAAAATTCTTTACCTCCTTTACACAACTTGTCTATTTGCAACTTGTCTATCAGCATATGTTTTACGCAGCGGTTGCCCTTCCAGCCGTAACCCAATACTGGGAAACACCCATATACACTCATACACTACGACCAATTTAGTTTCTTCAATACACTTGAATCCACCATGTCTTTGGATTGTGGGGGGAATCGGAGGACCCAGAGGAAACCCACATGAACACAGGGAAAACATACAAACCTCACACAGAAATGCCAACTGGCCCAGCCAGTCAAACTAGCCACCTTTTTGCTGTGAGGTGACAGTGCTAACCACTGAGCCACCGTGCCGCACATATAGTTAATATTATTATGAATAATTATTTGCTTAGAAGCTTCCACTGATAGGATTTTGCAGTGGATGCCATCTTCCAAAGAATGTTTACTGTTTGTTTTAACTACTTTTTTCAAATGAGCTGAAACAACACAATTCTTCAGTTTTAATTGCAACAACATAATTGTTTTATGTTCAATCCACTTAAATTTGCAAAAAATAATGTTAACTTAATTCCTTCATGTTTTCCCAACACAAATTGATTGTGTGGTTTCAGACACCACTACAAAAAGTAGCTTCTAAAATAGCGCAGTATTCAAGTCAATACAATGCTCAATTGGTACTAATAGGCCCAAAGTGTGCCAATAAAAAAATACCAAACACCATTAAACCACCACCACCAGCCTAAACCATTGATACAAGGCCAGGCAATGTTTTCCAATTTTCTATTGTCCAATTATGGTGAGCCTGTATGAATTGAAGCCTCAGTTTCCTGTTCTTAGCTGACAGGAGTGGCACCTGGTGAGGTCTGTAGCCCATCCGCCTCAAGGTTGGACGTGTTGTGCATTTAGAGATGCTCTTCTGCATACCTCGTTTGTAACAAATGTGGTTATTTGAGTTACTGTTGCCTTTCTATCAGCTGAACCAGTCTGACCATTCTCCTCTGACCTCTGGCATCAACAAGGCGTTTGCGCCCACAGAACTGCCGCTCACTGGATATTTTCTGTTTTTCAGACCATTCTCTGTAAACCCTATAGATGGTTGTGCGTGAAAACCCCAGTAGATCAGCAGTTTCTGAAATACTCAGACCAGTCTGTCTGGCTCCGACAACCATGCCACATTCAAAATCACTTAAATCTCCTTTCTTCCCCATTCTGATGCTCGGTTTAAACTGCAGCAGATCGTCTTGACCATGTCTACATGGCTACATGGATTAAGTTGCTGCCATGTGATTACAAATTTGCGTAAACAAGCAGTTGGACAGGTGTACCTAATAAAGTGGCCGGTGAGTGTATAATAAATGGTTTTATATGGTAGACTATAAGGCTATGTGTTCTATGCTGATGTATGGTTTTTCTAAATGGTAGTGAAGTATTATATTAGGGGATTTTGTTTAACAATGTAAACCAAATCAAACCGAAAATTGTGACCACAGAATCAAATTGACAGTTTTGTGAACTTTCCCACTCCTAGTAATAATCGAAACACATATTTTAAACAGCTAAAGTATGTAGTAAATAAGTGTTAAACAACTAAACAGCTCCTATGGTGACATTGATAAAATAAAATGAGCAGAAAGATCTGTTAGCCAATCAGATTTCAGAATAAAAACAGAGAACACTTGGTTTCATAATACTGGTCCTCTGAGGGTCTTTACATGACACATTTTTTAGCTGCTCATTTACACACCAATAAGATTTAGTGTGCCTGAAAACAGGTTTGCAAAAACAGTGCAAAATAGTAAACGTGAGCATATTACGTGTCCTTTCTACAGACATACAAGAGCAGAAACAACAGCGAACTACAGAAATGTGTGTGAGCAGGCATGTGTTTGTTTTGTGTATTTTTTTAATAGTGACATCGCCATCTACTGGCCTGGAATGCGAAATACAGTTTTTTTAAACAGATTTTTACAACATTGCCATCATCATTGCAATTTAAATGCACCCTAAAACTAATTCAGACAGCCAGGAAAAAGGCTTTTTAGTAACTTTAGTTTTTTTCAATCTAGCACTACCTAGCATAATGAAGAGAACTGAGTTTTAACAAGGCCGTTTATGGAGCACCACTTAGTCTTGAGTGCATGTCCTTGCGGTTGACAGAAAAAGTGCCAATTATGGATGAATGTAGCCATAATTTGTCGCTGATCATCACAGGATGGGACAGACCTATCATTATGACATGATAAAAAAAAAAAAAAAACTATCTATAAAACAACAGAAAACACAAACAAATTGATCTGTAGAGCACGCATGACAGAGTGTCAGTCCAGTAAATCTGTTCGAGTGCATTAACATTTAGACTGATTCAGTTTCAGGCTTTGTAAACTTATTTTTAACTTTCTTTGACAGGGGAAAAGTCTTCGGTTTATAGAAATGGTTCCACAAAAAATTAAAATTCTGTCATTAAATAGACTCGACCTCATGTTATTTTATGTGAAGGAGTATTTCAGACCTTCTTTATGAAAAGAATCAATTGGTTTATTCAAAATACTAACCTCAAAAAGCGTTTTTAAATAAATAATGCCTTACATTTCAATATTATTATTCATAAAACCATTATTCAGAATAACATTGCTCAACCCATTTTAATGATACTTCTAAAATGCTTTCAGGAAAATGTGCAACCTGTACATTGTTAAGATTTCTTTCTCATTTGATGGAATAAATTACAATATTTCCATTTTTTGGACAAACTAGCTTGTCTGACAGAAGCAAGTGAATATCCGTGGATTAATATAATCACAGAGGAGTTTTTTTTCCATCTTAATATAATACATACAGTTAGGCAAAAACATCCCAAATGGATACAATGCACGAATCAAACTGCTTTTGATGGGAGAATTAGAAAAGAAAACACCTTCAAGATGAGTCGTTGATTACACCAATTTGGCTGAAACACAGGCCTGGGTTATTACCGCATGTTTCAGAGGTAATTACCTGATTGAAATCTTCTGAGGTGTTCAGTGAACGTCTGTGTAAAAACGTCTTTCTGCTTGTCAGCTGTCCTGGAAAAGAAGATGGACGAGACGTGCGAAATAAAGCCGTCAGTGAATTAATCTGCCAAAGTCTGTCAGTTTCAATCACTCTCACTTTTTTTAATGGTACTTTTCAGGTGTAAACTATTTTAATTACCTGCTCTTGCATTTTTAACAATAATAATTAATGATAACTCAAACTGTGCAGCTTGTTGATGAGAGGCACACTATTACTTTTTAAAAGCAATGGGGTGTATGGGTTTAGCTTGCTTGACAGTGACAAAGTGACTAATAATATATTTAAAAAAGGTTGAAACAGTTCTGTCTGGTTCTTGAATCTGACTGGCTGATAGCCGTGCAATATTCTGCAAGAACAGCGTCCATACAGCCTCTTCACCCTTGTGTATTACTCCGTCCACATACAGCGACAGCAAATCAATAAACTCGCTGCAGTTTGACAAATATTGCGGCTGTTGGACAACATAATGTACTTGGGAGGCTTTTTAAGGATGGAAAGTAGTTTGTTTATATTGCAACTATGCAGTTTATTTATAAGGATAATGCTTCTTTTAAATATTTATAATTTTTGAGATTCAGCCGTTGGTTGACGTTCAGCCACAAGATGGCAACAGAGACAGCATAATAAGTTACTAGGGGAGAAAAACTCAGCGTAAATTTCAAAACTACAGCTGATTACATCACTATAAAACAGGTAAGTGACATTCTAAGTCAATCTCTTTCTTTGGTATGTTGTAGTGCTGTATTTATACCATAGTAATCTGGTAGTGTTTGCTTTGCTTTGGATTTTTTCAGGTTAATTATTGTGAAATCCAGATTGCAACAGAGAAATGCTGGGAAATCTCTGTAGACTGATGGCATTTCATGCTGTTCAGCCTTATAATCTTAAAATGACAGCAAAATCACCTGTTTTGTCATCACTTTAGACATTACACTAGGGGATCATTCAAATGCTTGCTCTAAAGTGATGTTGTTAAATTAGTAACGGCTTCTGCTATTCTGACGTTAGCTGCAAATGTGAATGAATGGTGGAAGATAGTAGTTCATCATACAAAAGGATTTTTTGAGACTTCATTTTCTTTTTTATATACATGATTGTGCAATTGAACTTATGTACAAATGCAATATCACACTTGTAGCAGTGCAATATGGCTGTATATCGTCACTGGTGGGACATTAAGGCACTCGGCCTGTGACCATATCGCACTGCTACTCGTGTGATATTGCTGATACTTAAATTGAGTAAACCTATTGCTTTAAAAAACATTTGTTGACTTTACTTAAAATAGTGGGTAAACCTGTTTCCTTACATTTTTTAAGTAATTAAACTATGTGCATATCTATAAAAAATAAGTTAAATCAACTTAACAGGTTCCAGATTATAATGGGTTTATTCATTTTTTTTAGTAAAGTCAAATTGTCTACTCCCGTTGATTTAGTCTATTTAAGGAGGCATTCAGCAATTCAACAAGAGGCAATGCAGAAAATGAGTGCTAATTATTCACTGTTAGTGCTCCGAAGATTAAGTGCTAGAGTAAGGAGAGGAGTGGTTGTTTTTATAAAGTGAGACATTTCTATGGGTGGTTTGTCAAGCCCACTCACCTAATAGAAGCACACTTTATAAATGCCCAATGTTGCTGTTTTTTTAAAGATATGAAGTGATTATAAGAAAGTGTCTGGTGCAAATTTGCAAAACTGGTGCAAGGGCAGGTTAAAAGAAAGAGTGTGTTTTCTACAGGTGGTTTGTCACTCACCTGTGTGAGACACACTCAGAATTGCATAATGATTTAAAGGTATTGTGTGATGTGGTCGAGGGTTTTATTTATATTTTTAATTCAGAAGGTTTTTACAGATGATTATGCTCATATATACTTTGCCTGAAATATATAATTAAATTTAATCATGTATTCTACATAATTAATCTATTAAAAGATAATTGGAACCTAACTTAATGTCATTAAATGTTCACATATTTGTGCTAGAAAGGTATGCAAATTACTACATATTTATTTAAATAGTGAATAATATGCATGTGTGTAAACACAGTTGAAAACTAAATTAGTAGCTCTCCTGTGAAATTATTTTCATATATTTCCCAAGTGCTGTTTAACAGAGAAAATATCAACACATTTTATGTGATAACAGTACATAATATTTACTAGTTATTTTGCAAGATACAAGTATTATAAAGTGCTTTTTAAAGGTTAATCAAGTTAATTAGGGAAGTTAGGGTAATTAGGCAAGTCATTAGACAACAGTGTTTTTTTTTTTTTTTTTTTTTTTAGTAGCCAGTCAAAATTAATAAAGATTTCTTAAGGGCTAATAAAAAGGCTCATTCTGAAAATGTACCACTATATACATTTCTGGAGACCGGAAAATACATCCCAGGAGCTACGTTTTTTTTATTATTATTTTTTTAAGTTTTTGTTTTCACAAATTCACTATGTATGCTTTTTGAGATGTCAAATTTCTCTTACGAGTGCTATTTACACCTGCTCTTTTCAAGTAAATCCACCAAAGGTCGCTGTCAACTGACTCTTTATTCCCTAAACCCAACCCATAGTGTTTTCAAAAGCACCGACTGACCCACCCACCCACTTCCCTAAACCCAAACGACAATGTTTTGAAAGCAATATAGAAAAAGAAAAGCCCTCGCAGCCGTCTGATTTTTACCACTGTTTCAGATTTTACCACATTCTCAACCAGTTATTTTACTTGTTTATTTCATTTTTTGGCTTCTGTTTTTTGTCTAACCCGTTTTCTAGAAACATTCTTCGCCAGACGCGAACCCTGTCGTCACGTCTCAAGTCCGCCAATGTACATGGCGAGCTACTGGACAAACTGGTAACAGCGAGAATACCTTCCATGTGGAGGTAAGCGGTCAGCTGGTAAGCTGGAAAAGCAGCCACACATACTTCTGGCTACATAACTCGTGATCTCCAGAAATGTATATAGGGCTACGTTTTCAGCATGAGCCTATGTTGCAACATATCATTGACTAAATTATTAAAAAAAAAAAAAAGATTTTATTTCAACCAAACTAAAAGAAAAATAAAATAGGAAACACTAAACTAAAATAAATCCTTGCTCTGTAAAAAATCACTTTCACTACATGAAATATTTAAAAAGAAGTCAAATTTCACATGACAGCTTACTTTGTGTGTATATGCATCTTTTGTACAAAACAAAATGTAATACCTAATATAAATAGTCATCTAGGAAAATACTATGTTGCCCTATTTACCTCCAATGTCTTGCCATAAGCTGTTTTGTCTAGGTCAGTGTGTATATTTAACTTTATTCTTGTTTTAAGCATCAAATGTAGGGTTTTAGCCTCAAGTCCAGCTCGCTTCTGCTGGAAAAGCTTTCTCTGTTTGCCGTCAACTCATAAGCACTTCAGCGCAAACTAGCAGCATTTCATAATGGAATTTGCATGCTGAACTTTTCTATCAAAATTGCCTTTTCACACGGCAGATTTTAAAATTACATGAATAATAAAGCAACACGAACTAAGGTAATAAGAATTTTGATTGAATTTGGCTCGCGGTCTGTCTTTTATTACACCCGGGCTGCAGTATGTTTTGGTTCCTGGTTTCTGCTCATTTGCTGCTTGAAAATGACACAAAACGTGGTACATTAGCAATCAGAGCATTGTGGAGTTGGCCAATACAGTGAGCAAACACAATTTATTCCATAATCACCGCTGATAAAGTTCTGCAAATACGGTTATTCTCAGACTTTACCCAGGAGGCATCGCTCACAATGCGCAGGTTTGTCAGAATGCGATGCAGAATATCTGAATAGCTGTGACATTTACAAATGCAGCATTTCATCCTCAGACTGCCTTGTTTTCATTACACAGCACTGGATTCAGTGTGTTTTAGGATGTATGTGATATTTATGATGGACAAATCTTGATCTGAATGTTTTCTGAAAGAAATGTGACTTATTTGTGGTTCTTGTTCTGGTCAATATCATGTGTTTGAGATACAAAACACGTTTTCTGATGGATATGTGAAGGTTTTTTCTTTTGTCATAACAGTATAAAGTATAATTAGAATGCAAAACCAGATTGTCTTACCATTTGTAAGAGCAACGAATAATGACTTCTAGTTGATAATTTGGAATATTGGCAGAAGGATTTTTCTGATGAACACTGCAGAAGAACTATTGGAGCCCACATGGACACAAGATTCTCACAGAAATCAGTCAGGTTTGGTGAAGAAAAAATCATGGTTTGGGGTTACATTCAGTATTGGGGCATGCAAGAGATCTGTAGAGTGGATGGCAACATCAACAGACATTTGTGCTGCCCATTACATTACAAACCACAGGAGAGGCCAAATTCTTCAGCAGGATAGCACTCCTCATACTTCAGCCTCCACATCAAAGTTCCTGAAAGCAAAGAAGGTCAAGATGCTCCAGGACTGGCCAGCCCAGTCACCAGACATGAACATTATTGAACATGTCTTGGGTAAGATGAAGGAGAAGGCATTGAAGATGAATCTAAAGAATCTTGAAGAACTCTGGGAGTCCTGCAAAAACACTTTCTTTGTCATTCCAATAGGCATGGTTGAAAATAACCATTTTCAAGGTCTACCGCGGTTTGGAAAAGTCAAGGTTTTAAAACTGTCAACATTTTCTTCAATACTGTTCCTAAGGTATGTGTAAAATTCTTTATTTACTTTTGTTGTTTGTTTGTTTTGTTAAGCAACAGCATCTCCAGCAGAAAAGATGCCATTTTAAATTGTAAAAAAGATCTGTTTTTGAAACAAATGAAGACAACAAAAATCAATAATTAATTTAGCCTGACACGTTTACTGAGACAAAATATTATAAATGTTTCTCAAAATAAAATATACTGTGTTCAAAAGGGAAAAAAAGTTTTTGTTTTTTACCCAGACATTTAAAAAGAATATATTTTAGAGCAGTAATTACAATACTGTGATACCGCAATATTTTTATCCAAGGTTATCATACGATCAGAATCTTATACCGGCCCATGCCTACATTCCAGCTGACTTTATTAATAAGTTATTTGAGTCATTGCAGAAATGTATGGATGCAGTCCTTCAAGCTCATGGGAGTCATACACAATATTAAATATTTTTCCACTGCACCATGACTTTATATTCTATACTGTACAGTATTTCTGTCAAGTGATAAGTCTTTTGTCTAAGCAAAGTCAGACCTTACTGTCCTAATTATCAGTAATAATTGATTGATGGCAGGTAGGAGCCACTCAGTGGGCACAGGCTGTCTTTCTGCTTGCTTTGTTCCTGCTGTCTTGTCGGGTCAGGCTCGGGATGTTAAGAACCAGATGCAGAGGCTGGCGCAATCTAGAGGTCTTTGTCTTTCATATAAGCCACTTTTGATACCAAACAATCAACTAGAAGTCAAGTTATTGTTTGTTGTTCCTAAAACTTGGATAGGCGACAAGTTTTTGTCAAAATCATATACCAATACACAGTCCAAAACCACATCTGAAGGTTAAACTTTTTGACTTTTTGCCAATTGTATTTTTTTGATGCCTCTTGTACCTTATTTTATTATCTTTTGAGAGAAACCTGTATAATTTGCAGTCAAAATCAAACTTGCTGGTTGAATAAAAGTCATTTTAACTCAGAATTTGCCAAGGTTATGAATATGTTCGGGCTTAACTGTGCACTGTAAATCACAGGTGTCAAATCCAGTTCCTGGAGAGCCGCAGCTCTGCACAGTTTAGTTCCAACCCTGCTTCAATACACTTACCTGTAGGTTTCAAACAATCTTGAAGGGCCCAATAAGTTTGATTAGGTGTGTTTAATTAGAGTTAAAGCTAAACTGTGCAGAGCTGGGGACTTCTAGGAACTGAATTTGACACATGTGCTGTAAATAGTGATTATTTACTTCAAGTGACATCTGCTAAGTTTTAATGTAACTGCAAAGTATGCTGTAAATGTTTCTGAAGTGGAGATTTATGGTTCAGTGTAGAAGAAAAAAAAACATGTAAAATAATTGAAACCTACAGACACAAATTGATGTTACAAAAAAAACACTTAAAATTATATTCACAAATTTTTTCTTCTCACATTATACTGTAAGAAAATCTTATAAAAAGCCCAGAACCTCAAAATTGACATGTGCATGTGTTTTCTCCAGCAGTGTCTCACTTATTATCGTCCAAAAAGTGCCAAAGAAACACCATAAGTTAGCCAGATTCCCCCCTCTTCCCTGGTCCTGATGAATAACCGGGATGGTGATTAATGACAAGTCATCTTTTATATACACATATAAAAAATAGATTAATCTGTCCTCTGCAGAGAAAAGTCATTTTTCACTTTTCAAAGTAAGAAGAAAATTTGCAGAGTCAAGCATTCTGCTGGGTCTGTAACAGCGGTGACATAATCTATGTGAGCGCAGCTGCAGCTACTGTAAACCCACTGCATGCACTTTATTACAGAGCTCTACCCACAATTACCTGCGACAGATTTGTGCATGAAAGCTGGCTGGCTGTCGCTGACCACGCAGAGAGAGAGACAAATTTATACAACACTTCCGAACATGCTGCTGAAACCAGAACTGATTTGCAGCAATGCTTCAGTGTGAATGCAAAAATGACATCATACTATTGTATTGATGTTTGTTGGTGTCTCACAAAACAATACTCTTATTTATTTTTTAGTGTCAATAAAATTCTCAATGAACTGTACACTCTACTACTAATCAGTTATTACTGGAGATCGCAAATTATGTAGCCAGAGGAACGTATGACTGCATTTTGTCTTTAAAACGAATGCTAAGGGGCAATATGACGCTGTCCATTTTTTCGCTTACCAGCTAACCGCTTACCTCCATATGGACGGCTTTTCCGATGTTAAGCGTGTAAGACAAAAACAAAAGCCAATAATTAAAATAAATAAGTAAATAACTGAGAATGTGGTCAAATCTGAAAATGTGGTAAAAATCAGGCTGTCACGAGAGCTTTTCCTTTTCTGGACTACTTTTAAAAACACTGTCGGTTGGGATTAGGGGTGCTGGTCAATCGGTGCTTTTTAAAACACCATCAGTTGACAGGGCCGGATTAAGAACATATTGGGTCCTGGGGCTACAGCAAACCCAATGGCCCAATTTATTTTATTACCTCACAAAAGTAGCTTTTTTTGATATTATTATTATTATTTTGCTAATTAATATTATTGTCTAATTTTCCACTATTTGATTCATATTAGATTAATATAATCAGTAATTTTACTAAAGTAGCATACAAAATTAATCGCATAACATGAAACTCAAATTTTAAACAGGCGGCCAAAAATAGCAAAGAAACAACAAACAACACACACATTTAAAATACTTCCTAAAAGAGTGCTTTACAATAAATACTTTAAATAAGGTTACCTTTAAAAACTTTACTTTAAACTTTAGCAGAGCAGAATTTCCTAAAATATCTTTAAAAGCTTCTATTTTCCCATTTGGTCAAGAGTCAATCAACTACAGAAGGTTATTTTTTGCTAGCACCAATATTTCATTTCTCTGGATTATTCTGTTGTTTTTATAAAAGGGAAAAGCATTAGTTTAGAAATTAGATTTCTAACTGATTCAGTTAGACTTTTGATATATACTTGCAGCGATGTAATCGTTTAATTGTGTTCAAATTGGCTTAAAATGATTTAATTAATTTATATTATACTGTATATTCTTAAATCGTTATAGCTTTTGCTTGTTTAATATATATTTTTTGTTTCTATTATATCCGATATTTGTATATCTTTAAATGATTTCATTATAGCTTATTTTATCTAGATCTTTGAAATTGTATTGAGCCTACAAAAGTGGACACGTAATTGGTAAAGTTTTATGTCTTTCTGTTGTATTCATATGTGAATACAAATATGTATTCATTCATTCTCTTTTCGGATTAGTCCCTTTATTAATCTGGGGTCGCTACAGCGGAATGAACTGCCAACTTATCCAGCATATGGTCTACGCAGCAGATGCTCTTCCAGCTGCAACCCATCACTGGGAAACATCCATACACACACATACACTACGGAAAATTTAGCCTACTCAATTCACCTATACCACATGTCTTTGGACTGTGGGGGAAACAGGAGCACCTGGAGGAACCGGAGGAAACCCAAGCGAACACGGGGAGAACATGCAAACTCCATACAAAAACGCCAACTGACCCAGCCGAGGCTCGAACCAGTGACCTTCTTGCTTTGAGGTGACAGCGGTACCCACTGCGCCACCATGCAGCCCATGTATTCATTATCTCCAAAATAAATAAGTAAAAAAGAAACCCAGCCGCTTGAGGCATTAACTGAGCTGGATTGAGCGCTCTTTTTTTGCCCGGTTGCTCACACACAAATACATGCATCTAGACACGCATGTTTCATGCACAAACACACCTTAAAAACCATTGACAACTGAGTCAATGGAAAAGCTGTTGTTCCTTGCGCCACCTGGTGGCTACTTCGTAAAGCACAAAATTTTTGTTTTTTTAACGAAAACCCAGCATTTGCAGCTGCAGTACTACACGTGACTGCGCATGACAAATTGCAGCACACTCGTTCAGTAGCCACATCTGTAGCTTAAAAAAAAAGAGTTTACTCATCAATTACTTTGCCTCGGGTGATTTCAAACCTTTATAATTTTCCTTTTTCTGATGAACACAAAAGACAACATTTCGAAAACTAATCATTTGAAAACCTGCCATAGTAGATAAACAAATGCTACAGAAGTCAATGGTTACAGGTTTCCAACATTTTTCAAAATATCTTCATTTGTGTTCAACAGAAAAAAATAAAATAAAAAGGTTTGGAACAAGTCAATAGTGAGTAATTGATAGAAGACTTTTCATAGGTGCACTATCATGACTAAGTCATACAAACAAACACACACACGTACACACGTCTCAAGTGTATAATCTGAGGTTTAAAAAAAAAGAAAAACAAACACGTCTGATCGCTTCACTTTTATATTTCCATTGTAACATGAATACACACTCTTTTAAGATATAATGAACTGTGGATGAACTTTAATCTAAACGAGCTCAGAATGCTGGCACTTTTACCATCATTAGACAAACAGACAATAGAGATCAGAGAGATTTACCCTACGGCAAAACAGTATTTCACCACACCGGTCAAATGATGCTCCAAATGAAAGAGAGGGTGTTCAGACAGGCTTCTTTTCCATTGGCATCAAAACACACGCATTCATTTAGTTTGTGTGTGTGTGTGTTTGTGTGCAGGGTCTCATTATCATGTGACAGATTACAACATACACACTCAAGTGGGGAAGTTGGACTAAAGGCTGTGTAGTGTTTGTGTTTGAGCATGGGGAGCATCTGCCATTTTTTTCTACACTCTCATGTATTCAGCCGGAAAAGAGGAATATGAACATTATGAGTGGAAGTAGAAGACTCATTCTTCTTTGGACTTCTTTGTCTTCTTTGTCTTATCTACTGCAGCTTCCTCATCCGTTATACACTATTGTTTACTTCTAAAGCATCAGATATCACAAATAATAAAAAAATAATAATTTCCACGTGATGAGCTCATAGAAGCGTTTATAAAACTGGATTTCTTCAAGGATTACACAACAAAAACAATGTTTCATTTACTCAGTGTGAGATAAAAACATAAATCGGAGATTATTGGTGTGCTGTGAAAGATTATATATATATATTAGATTTGTTTTCTTTTCATGTATGCATTTCTTTGGTTGTTATCATCATGTACAGCAGGGGAAATAATTAATCAACATGTCACCATTTTTCAAAGGTGCTCTTGACTTGATATTTTCACCAGATGTTGATAACAACCAAAGAAATGCATACATGAAAAGAAAACAAATCTAATTACTTTGCAAATTATATTGTGTAATAAAATTAAATGACGCAGGGAAAAAGTATTGAACACATGAAGAAAGGAAGGTGTAGAAAGGCAGAGAAAGCCCAGTCAGCAGCTGAAATCTCTCAGTCATTCAGCAACCCTCTGCTCTTCATCATTACACTAAAGCCAAAACTGAAATGAATCTAACAAAAACCTAAGATCATGGTCCAAAAATTTGCACACCCAAATATATGTATATGTATTATTATTATTATTTTTTATAAACAAGAAAGAAACATAGAAAAAAATAAAATCAATTTAGTTGAAATTTTGTAGGTTGTAATTTTTGTTTTGCAATAACTCATTTGAATTAACATGTATTATATTTCTACTCCTAAAGATATTAGGTAATCAATCTATATTTTACTAGATATAACTGTTTAATAACTTTTTTATGGTTGTTTGTGTTTTAATGCACCAAAAAATACTTACTATATTCGAAATGGATACAAAATGTAAATAGGGGAGCACTGTTTATATGTGTTAAAAATCTCCAATGCCTAAAAATCGAACATCAAAGCATGAAATGATTGCTATACATTGGCTAGGCAGTCACCCACCCTTCTCCTTCCCTAAACCCAACCAATAGTGTTTTCAAAAGTACCGATTGACCTGCCCACAACCTACAGTTTAAAAAAGCAATCCAGAAAAAAAACTCCCTGATTTTTACCACGTTTTCAGATTTTACCACATTCTCACCCTGTTATCTACTTGTTTATTAATTTTTTTGGATTCTGTTTTTTCTTACTCACTTTCTGGAACCGTTTTTTACCTGACTCTAATCCCGTTGTCGTGGTCAACTCCTCTCTGCGTCTTAAGTCCGCCAATGTACATGGCTAGCTACCGGACAAACTCGCAACAGCAGAAAAGTCGTCCATACGAAGGTAAGCGGTCAGCTGGTAAGTGCGAAAAGGAACAACGTCATACCGCCCAGTATCGATAATTTTAAAAAATAAATGCAGCCATACGTACGTCTGGCTACAAAATTTTCGATCTTCAGAAATGTATACAGGGGGATGTTTTTAGAATGTTGCAAAATCTTTACAAAAAAAAAGATATTTCATACTTTGCCTAAAACAATCAGATTTTCTACATATTTCCTAGCTATTCTATACAATATCAGGATTTCACACATTGCCGATAACATATATACTATTTAATATAATATATTTAATATTCAGTTGGATGTCCATCTCACTTTTCTTAAATGTTACCACACAGAATGTATCATATTGTTTGCAAGTATTAAAACATAATCTAGCTGTTGTAACTGTTGCATCTCACTTTATATCCACAAACAACTACACACGAACCTCACTTAAGGCAAATTAGCACCTTAATTATGAATATTTTGATATACAAGAATTATTCATTAATTTAAGGTAAGACAACACAGTACACACTGATAAACCATGTGGTGAATACTAAACAGAAATCAGCACAATAAATATATTCAGCATATTAACATTTCTTTTAATACCCTGCTGTAGCGTTAAACATAATTACCACCTCATTCTTCATTCGTCAAACAGTTGTAAGATTTGCTTTATTTATCAGAGGTTTAATGTTGCCAAGAAATATTACAGGAGAATGAGAAGATAAGGAATAAAAAGAGAGAAACATTTCTCAGAGTGAAATCACATCTGCTGGAAGCTAAAGATAATCACTGATAGATTCACTCCAATCTAAACCATAATCTTTAAGAAAAACAACTAGATGGTCAGATTTCTTTTGTTCTGAAATCACACAGAATACTAAAAATGTGAGTTTTTCTTCCACCATATACGCAACCTGCAAGTTAGTCAATGTTGCAGGTGAATAAAAAATGAATAGTTATAACCAAACTTGCCCAGTTAATTATTTCCATTAAAGCAGGGGTGCCCAAACTTCTTCTTATAAAGAGCCAAAAACCAAACTTGTTTAGGAGGCAAAGGTAAATATACCAAACTGTATTACATTTTCAAGAGTTCACACTTAGATATTGTTTGACAAATGTTAGCAGGTTTGGCATGCTGTCCTGGGAGAGAACCTTGAGCTCGGAGATAATTGAGCCCAGGGCTCATGCCTGGTCGATAGAGCATATAAGGGGAGGACGAGATCAGATAGTTCTCGAGAGCTCCCCGTGGTAAAGGAAGAAAAGGGGGAGAAGGGGTGGATGGGGGGTTTCTTCAGAAAATGAAGATAAGGGAGTAATTTTTTCTAGGCTACTTATAGTGAGTTTGGATTAATCTGATTGGCTAGCTAATGATTGTAGATGAGAGACCAGCTGAGGTCAATCATATCACGTGTTCCTCTCGAAGTTAGTTTGTGAAACTTCACAAAGTTGCCATAAGTAATTAATAATATTTAAAAATAACAAAAAAACATTGATTTGTATTAACTAATGCCATATATATTTAAAAGTATAATGAATAGTAAAAACAAAAACAATCCTGTTTATTAAAGCTGCAAGCAGCAATGAAAGGGACCTCGCACCTGGGCTCACTGACTTCCGGTGGCCTTAGGATGACAGAAAACAGTAAACAAGAATGATTTTAGCTGATATATCTAAAAAACGAAATGGAGTTTAATGCTGAATACACTACACTACTTTTTTAGTGATCGTAATCAGAAATCGGACATGTTCACACGGTTTCAGACGGAATCGGACATTACCTCCCAATCAGGACTCGAATATATACATATATATATACATATATATATACACACACACACACATCTATAGTTATGCGGTGGCACAAAGTTAGACTCTTTCTTGACTTAACAAAGAAACAGCAAGGCGTGCGGCGTGACATCACTTTGTTGCAGAGATGCTATTGGTTAAATGCTGGCAATGTAGAACACAGAAGCAGCTTGAAGCAGAAAGCGCGAGTATGTCTGCAGACTGGAGGTATTATAAAGTTGATGACGACAACATTGTCATAGCAACTAGAGTGCTGCTTCTTCTCCACATGACCATAGGTGGAAAAACATGTAACTGATGCATAATAAAAGCTCTGCTGCTTTTAAAGAGCAGCCTTATTCTGCTTCATACTACCATGATAATATGTTTTGAATGCCTCATCCATGAATTCTGCAGAATTATTGGCGGATGTAATGAAGATGACAACTCCCATGATTCCAAACTCAGTCATGGCATCATTAAACACACCTTTGTTTGTTGTGAATATGTGCCCTCTAGTGGCAAAAGTGACATACTGTGCATTTAATACATGCAAACATTTTGCACTTGTACATGTAGTATAACTTGTAAATGTTGTACATTTGATTTAATGTGTCATTAGTTAATTAAATATGTGCAAATCTGTATATATCCCTAGCACCAGAATCTGAACATTGTATTAAGTCAAGTTCAAAATTGTTGCTTCATACTTTTACATGTCATGAGTGTCAAATTTTTGAAATTGAGATTTATCTGAGTGAAAGCCCAATAGATACACCTTCCATTGATGTGTTCTTTGTTATGATAGGGCAATATTTGGCCAGGATATAACTATTTGAACATCTGAGGCTTCACAAAAATCTAAATACTGAAAAGATTGTCTTTAAATTGGTCAAAATTATGTCCTCAGCAATGCATATTACAACTCAAAACTAAAGTTTTCATATATTTGTGGCAGTAAATTTGCAAACGATCTTCACAGAACATGATGTTTGCTTAATATTCTAATGTTTTTTGTCATTACAGATTATTGATAAGTGTGACCTATACAATTTATTTTTAAGCTATTAACAAAAATATACTCACACAACACTGGTTTTGTGGTCCAGGGCCACATATTAGAATACAATTGGGATTTTGAGAATCTCCTATCACTCAATAGCTATGGAAATACTTCCCAACCACTGAAAAATAACTAAACTTGAACTGTAAATGTGGTATTTAATCAGTCAAACGAGGGAGGTGTATGAAAATTTGCCTGCAGTGTCTTACCATAAGCGTAATGGAAGTGGGTGGTAATTCTCATCTCATGGCCAGACGGCGTGGTTTGCTTGAGGCGTTTGACACAGCTGGTCATCCGGTCAATAGGGCAAGTGGACTGTGGGCACACAGAAGAGAGGAGATGAAAAAGGTCCCACCTCCAGCCAGGTGTCTGAACAGTTGTTTCCATATTAGCAGCATTGAAAGTCTGGTCTCTGTCATGACGGCGCCAGGGTGAAAGGTCACGGCCAGGGCTCCACCGACATGAAGGCTGATCTCAGCATTGAGGAGCACAGCAGGAAAGGGGAGGGAGGATGCAGCGTTAGTTCTCCTGCCAAACGACAGCAATAAAAATCTCAGAAATTAGAGCCCGTGGAAGACAATGGGTTATAGACTACCTTTGATTTACAATTAAACAAGCTGTTATGATGGTGTACTGAAGCTCTGGCAAGCTTCCGAACCTGTAATTTGCCATCCAATCTTGATAAGCCAGCTTTGTTGAACACGTCCAGCAAAGTAGACAGAAGAAACAAGGTTAAAATTAAAGAAACAGTTCAAATCTAAATTACTCTGATTCACTCTGATGTTTCTTTATTTGAATACAAAGGCGATGCTTAGCAGAATCCAAGCATCATAGCCACAGCCTACCTGAGTATAGTTGCTGGCCATTTCCATCCCTTTATGAAAACAGTGTGCCCATCTTCTGATAGCTACTTCCAGCAGGATCATCTCATACTGGTTTCTTGAACATGACAATGAGTTCACTGTACTGCACTGTAACGGTATGACTGTCATTCTTTATTTGAATACAAAGGCGATACTTTGCAAAATCCAAGCATCTAGGCTTTTTTATTTATTTTTTTCAAAGTGATTATGGGAAAAAACACTATAGACTATATAAAAAATAAACATAAATTAATAAAGATATATACACTCACCGGCCACTTTATTAGGTACACCTGTCCAACTGCTCGTTAACGCAAATTTCTAATCAGCCGATCACGTCAGCAACTCAATGCATTTAGGCATGTAGACATGAGCTGTGTCCCAAATTGCACACTATACACTATGCACTTATGCACTATGTACTTATGCACTTGCACACTCGCATATGAATGTAGTTCCGTCCCAAATCGAACACAGTTTTTTTTTACTAAGCGGAAATTCAAACCGTATCCCTGATGACGTTTGCCAAATTAGTGAAATAAATGACCAAACTACCAAATAATACCTGCCATGAGTATAACTGCATTCACCATCAGGAGACGCTTTAATCACTCTTGTAGGAGAATTTTGCTTTCACAATCCAAAATAAATGAAGTTATCCAACATGTGCGCCCGATAGCTCCGCCCCTTCGGCTACGTGTTGATGCCGGAAGTCAGAGGAGAATGGCCAGACTGATCCATTTCCAGATGATAGAAAGGCAACAGTAACTCGTTACAACCGAGGTATGCAGAAGAGCATCTTTAAATGCACAACACGTCCAACTTTGAGGCAGATGAGCTACAGCAGCAGAAGACCACAGCAGGTGCCACTCCTGTCAGCTAAGAACAGGAAACTGCACAGGCTCACAAAAAAGTGGACAATAGAAGATTGAAAATACGTTGCCTGGGATGATGAGTCTCGATTTCTGCTGCAACATTCAGATGGTAGGGTCAAAATTTGGCGTCAACAACATGAAAGCATGGATCCATCCTGCCTTGTATCAATGGTTCAGGCTGGTTGTGGTGGTGTAATTGTGTGGGGGATATTTTCTTGATGTACTTTAGTACCAACTGAGCAAAGTGTCAACGCCACAGCCTACCTGACTATTGTTGCTGACCATGTCCATTCCTTTATGACCACAGTGTACCCACCTTCTGATGACTACTTCCAGCAGGATAACGTGCCATTTCATTAAACGCGAATCATCTCAGACTGGTTTCTTGAACATGACAATGAGTTCACTATACTCAAATGGCCTCCACAGTCCCCAGATCTCATACCAATAAAGAATTTTTGGGATGTGGTGGAATGGGAGATTCACATCATGGATGTGCAGTCAACAAATCTGCAGCAACTGCATGATGCTATCATTTTATCATGCGATGTTGTCATTTTCCTTAACATAAAATAACCTTTATAGGTGAATATAAGATTAATAACAGATTCAGATCTTCAACATACATCTACAGTCTGTGATGAACCATGCTGGGGAAAAAAATCATATCAGTGTTAAAGGAGTAGCAATTAAGCTTCTTAAAACGAATTAGTACAATTTCTCCATTCTCAAATATGCTATCTAAAATACAACAAAGACATTAAGCACTATTATTAAAAATATAATTGGTTAGTCAAATAGTAATTTATTTTCATTAAAAGTATAATAAACAAATAAAAGTTAGAGCAAATTAACTATTTATTTTGTGTCTAACACACACACACACACACACACACACACACACACACACACACACACACA
>CAIGQZ010000379.1:20630831-20642540 GCA_903798205.1 Danio tinwini
CTCTCTCTCTCTCTCTCTCTCTCTCTCTCTCTCTCTCTCTCTCTCTCTCTCTGTTTAAAATAGTTGGTAAAGCGTTGTCATTAAATATTTTTTCACCACACCCTATAAGATGGGACAACGCATCAGACTGCGGCAGCTAGATTAGTCCAAAAAAGTGCAGAACTTTTTGTGGTTGGGTCTGTTTTAGTTTGGATCATGTTCTCACCACAAACGAACCGCTCCAGGGTTCGTTTGAAAGCGTACCGAGACCACCTTTTCAAGGAGGTCTTGGTATGCTTTTTTTGGTCCGCTTCCGGTGCGCACTCGAGTGTCATTGCTAAATTCACACCTGCCCAAACGATCCGCACCAAAAGGGAAAATGAACTCTAGTGCGATTCAACCAAACTAAATAGGGCATGTGTGAAAACACACTAACATATGGTTTGTTATCATTCTTATAACATTTCCCTTTATTCATACACTGTAAAGCCTAACAACGAAAATCACTAAATGAAATTAGATTTCTTATAATAATAAATATATAATAAACTTATAATAAAAAAGGTTACTTTGACTTAATAAAAAATATTTATGCTGACTTGTAAACTGATTAAATTAAGCAGAACTCAAAACTAATTAGTTATGAATTAATTAAATATATTTTTTGCGTTAACTTAACTATAATGCTAGAAGCCAATACCAAGCCATTTAAGCAGCTATACAGTTCTTTGGACTTAATTTGTTCTATTAACTGTAACTGAACTCGATTTGATAACTGAACTTAAAATGTTTAAGTTACTAATACTCTAAATGTTTGATAATATCAACACAAATAATATATGTGTATATAACTCAATATATATAAATAAGTTTACAGTACTCAAACCATTGTGTTTCATAACCTAAATAATTGCTTTCCTCAAACTGTTTGAGTTTACTTAGCGAGTTTTACACTGTATTGTAGATACTTTTTTAATTTTAATTAGATATTTTAAAGGACACCTAGGTTACCCCTTTTTCCAGATTTCCAGAAGTCTTTTGTGTCTCCAGAATGTGTCTGTAAAGTTTCAGCTCAAAACACCCATCAGATTATTTATTATAGCTTTCACTAGATGGTGTTTTATAGCTCTCAACACACGGCTCTCGGCTGCCTCAGACAACTGACACAGACATAAAGGAAGCAGATCTCACGTAAAGTTTTTGACAAAAACTACAGTAAGAGCTTTATCAATGATTATTTGGTGCATTTGTTGTGTGGAGCTGCAGGATGAGTCACACACGATGTTGTTACAAAGTTCACACACACACACAGCGCAAACACACACGCACATACATGCAGCGCGCGCGTTTAGCTTTGCACGCAAATGTGACAGGATACAGGTTAATCTCCACTGCTGTATGGATATCTGTTACGTTAATGTACAAAATAAACCTGATTTAACGTCCACAAACCGGGATTGAAGCGTCTTTTATTATTGTTCTGACACGCGGCTGTGTTGATGAAGTAAATCTGAAGTAAATCGCTGTAATTCATTACACACATGCACTGTTTTAAAACATTTTAAACTTGTCAAACTTACTCTTGATCACATTTGATGATGATTGATAATCCTAAACTGAACAGACCTTTTATTTAGGGTTGATTTGCTGTCTTGTGGATATGATTACAAACGTTACTATGGAGACATGTTAATACGCAGCTGTCAATCAATATTTGTGGGTGGGGGGACCGCACTCCTACATCAAGTTGCGGTCGGTCTCAAAACGGTTCTAATAGGTCCACCGTTTTTATGTTGTTAAATTGAAAAAAAAGGACAGAGTGTGTTTATATCACCCCAATATGACAGTATATACACACTATACCTACACATATGTCTGTCCAAACAGCTTGAAAAGTAGATTTTTCACCATAGGTGCCCTTTAATATATGATGTTGCTTCTTTGTATTTTTTGGGATTTTTTTTCTTTTGCAACAGGCGGTGGTCATTCTTATATTATGGTTAAATATTGATTTATACAACAGTTCTGTCTGGTTCTTGAATCTGACTGGCTGATAGCCATGCAATATTCTGCAAATAACAGCACTCGTCCAGCCTCTTCACCCTTTTCACCCTTGTGTATTACTCAACCCACATACAGCAACAAGCAGAGGACACTCTACAGTTTGACAAATATTGCTACTGTTGGACAACATAATGTACTTTTGAGGCTTGAGGCTTTTTTTAGGTGAGAATGTAGTTGTTTAGATTGCAACTATGCAGTTTATTTATAAGGATAGTGCCTATTTTTAAATAATTATCATTTCGGAGCATCAGATTGAGTGCATCGGCCCCTATCAGCCTGTCTGAGCAGACCAAAAAAGTGACAGTTGACAATCCGCCACAAGATGGTGACAGAGACCACATAAGTCCTCAGAGGAGAAAAACAGCGGCTGTTTCTCAATATGCGTTCTTCAGCTCTCTTGTGTCCTGATGTAACGTCATCATCAGCTGCCAAAGTTCAGTTCCAATACTCAAGACCGCAAGAACAGAGGACACGTGAAACTTCCCGGATGTGTTCTTGATATCGAGGACGTACCGATGCAGACTTGAGTACAGATCTCGCTCAAGAAGTCCCAGAAATCATTGCGGCTGGAGATGGGAAGCGCAGCATTTTATATAGGTTTAATATTAAAATTCAGAGATGTAACTTATTTACCTCAGAAGTTTCCCTAAATGAAACGGTGAATATAAACATTACCATGGACATCTTACTAAAGGAATAAACACATTAAGGGTGTTTCTTTGCTTGAATTCATAATAAAATCTGTTTTTTTTTATATTGTGCAACGTATTTATAATGTTTTTATGCAGAGTATATATTTTGAAAAGGGGAAAAACAAAAAATTGTTGTATGAATGCTGTATTGTTTAAATAATTTTCCATTTAAAACGCGAGAAGGTCATGTGGCCATCAGGAAGAACGCAGCATATAATTTCTCACAGGATGCGTTCTCTGCCCTAGCGGTCTCCCGAGTTTATTCTTTCGAGGAAACCTGGCAAGACCTGTCTCCACAAGAACACAAGTCCGCTCTCTGCGTTCTTGGAATTAAGAAACAGCCAGCATTTTCTCAGCCTAAATTTCAAACTACAGCTGAACAAATCATTATAAATCAGGTAAGTGACATTCTAAGTCCATCTCTCTGTTTAGTATTTTGTATTGCTGTATTCATACCACAGAAACTGGTAGTGTTTGCTATGCTCTGGCTTTTTCGGAGTCAATTACTGTGAAATCCCGATTGCAAAAGAGAAATACTGCAAAAATCTCTGTAGACTGATGGCATTTCATGCCGTTCAGCCTTATAATCTTAAAATGTCAGCAAATTCACCTGTTTTGTCATCACTTTAGACACAACGTTATAGAACCATTCAAATGCTAGTTCTAAAGTGACGTTGGTGAAGTAGCAACAGGCTCTGCTGTTCTGACATCAGCTGCAGATGTGAATGAATGGCGGAAAAAAGTAGTTTCTCGTACAAGGATTTTTGACACTCTCAGTGTTTGATTTTCTTATGTATACACACGATTATGCCGTCAAACTGTTGTATAAACGTAATATCCCACTCGTAGCATTGCGATGTGGCTGTATATCTCTGTATATCTTGTGCCAACACACACCTTCCTCAAGTGCTGATATACAGCCACATTGCACTGCTACTTGTGTGATCCTGCTCATATATATGATTATACATGGTATATATTATTATTATATTATGATTGATTGATAATTATGGGTTTATTGTTAAAAAGAGTAAGAAATAGCAGAATTTGACTATAAATAGTTAATTATGGTTAAATACCTCCAGTTTGCCAGTAGTAATATGGATGAACTCTGTGGCAGAGTCGTGTTGAGTTTTCAGTATACTTCCGTCAGCTGCCTGAGCTCATGACTAATTTGTTTTGCAAATCAAATGCTATGACATTACAATTGCAGAATTCATTATGTTTGCCGAGGGAATGTAGCTTATCGTCATTTATCATACATCACGCGGTTTTGTTTTCTGTCTCTCTCACTTTCCTGCTCCATCTTTCTTACTCTCTTTCACACACCCAGCAAAATACCGACAGAAATAAGCGTTGAGAAAACACACTGGCGCACTGATTGGTGTAGACGTTCAGCCGCTCGGCTTATTTGCATGAGGCACGGCCATGATCTTTGCCTTACAAATGAGATGTGATTGGTCAGATTGATGAATGGCTCATCAAATCAGTGCAAAACGTAATGCCTTTTTCTAAACCGGCAATAAAACCATCGTGGTTGAAACTCCAAAGATGATTCATTTGGTTTATACGTCATGTTTTGACAGTATTTATATTTTATTAAAATACCCACATTTATTTTTTGTTGATTGAATTTAAAAAGTGTTTAAACTTTTATTACAATTAATATTATTTTGATTGTTTATTTTATTCTATTTTAATATTAACCTTTTAATTTTCATTTATCTTACATAATTTAAACTTTTGCTTTCATTCAGAGAAGTCTAAGCAATATTGAAAGTGTGTCTATTTGTGCCTTTTGCAAAAGAGATGATTGGTCAGTGCAAATCAAATCAGTGCAAAAGTAAAGCCTGTCTCTAGACCTGCAATAAAAACCATCCTGGTTAAAACTCCAAAGACGATTCATTTGGTTTATGCGTCATGTTTTGACATAGTATTTATATTTTAATAAAATACCCAAATTTTGCTTGTATTCAGAGTCTAAGCACTATTGAAATCGTGTCTATTTTTGTCTTTTGCAAATGAGCTGTGATTGGTCGAATTGATGAATGGCTCATCAAATCAGTGCAAAAGTAAAGCCTGTTTCTAAACCTGCAAAAAAACCATCATGGTTGAAAATCCAAAGATGATTTATTATGTTTATGCATCATATGTTTATATAGTATTTATATTTTAATAAAATACCCACATGTATTTTTGTTAATAAATACTCACATTTATATGTTGGTGATTAAATTTATAAAATGTTTAAACTTTTTATTTCAATTAATATTATTTTGATTATTTACTTTTGTCTGTCTATTTTAATATTAACCCTTTTTATATTAATATACCTTAAATTACTTTAAAAATCACTTTCATTCAGAGGTGGTGAAGCACTATTGAAAGTGAGTCTATTTTGCCTTTTGCAAATGAGATGTGATTGGTCGAATTGATGAAAGGCTCATCAAATCAGTGCAAAAGTAAAGCCTGTGTCCAAACCTGCAATAAAACCATCATGGTTAAAAATTCATAGATGAATCATATGATTTATGCGTCACATGTTTTGACATAGTACTTATATTTTAACAATTACCCTCATCATTTCTTTGTTGTCAGTAGAAGTGAAATTATAAAACGTTTAAACTTTCATTCATTTTCTTTTTCGGCTTAGTGTCTTTATTAATCTGGGGTCGCCACAGTGGAATGAACCGCCTGTGTAAACTTTTTATTTCAATTAATTTTATTTTATTTTGATTATTTATTGTTATCTATGTATTTTAATATTACCCTTTTTAGATTAATTTACCTTCAATTATTTACAATTTTGCCATGTTTTCAGTGGAGTCTAAGCACTATTGAAATTGTGTCTATTTTGCCTTTTGCAAATGAGCTGTGATTGGTCAGATTGATAAATGGCTCATCAAATCAGTGCAAAAGTTAAGCCTGTCACTAGACCTGCAATTTAATCCATAGTGGTTGAAACCCCAAAAACGATTCATTTGGTTTATGTGTCACATGTTTTGACATAGTATTTATATTTTAATAAAATACCCACATGTATATATTTTTTATAATATTTTGATTATTTATTTTTATGGATTTTAATAATAACTTTTTTTAAAATATAAATTTACCTAAAATTACTTTAAATTTTGCTTTTATTCAAAGGAGTCTAAGTGTATCTATTTTTGCCTTTTGCAAATGAGATGTGATTGGTCAGATTGATGAATGGCTCATCAAATCAGTGCAAAAGGTTAAGCCTGTGTCTAAACCTGCAATAAAACCATTGTGGCTGAAACTCCAAAGACAAATGATTTGGTTTATGTGTCATGTTTTTTACATTGAATTTATATATATTGTTTAAATACCTGCATGTAATTACATCTGTGTTCGCAGTGCAATATGATGACAATAAGTACATTGTATTTATTTCTTTGATGTCAGCACAAGTGGGACTGAAATTAAAAAAATGTTTAACCATTTAACCATTGGCTCTACCTGAAAATGACATGTTTAATATAACAAGTTGAAAATCTCTTTAATGCTTTAGTGAACATATTTAAACTTACATTTTAAAAGGTTGAACATTTAAGTTTATGAAAGTAATAAAACAATAAATGTATATTTTATTATTTTTCATTATATAAAATATGTATTTTACAAAACTTGCTAATCCTAAAATTGAAGGAAAATCTAAGCAAAAATATTTGAACATATTATATGAAAAAACTAAAATGGATCTCTCAAAATATTAAATGCAGTACCAAACATGACCACTAGATAACCTCCAGTTTCTGTTGCTGACCATAAAAGGGCGCCCCCTATTTCTAAAGTTCAAAATATTTGTAAAATAAACAAAATTCTGAAGTAGTATGGGCAGTTAAGTGGTATTTGATGTTAATTTACCACAAAGAATATTGCAAGAAACCAAGGTATGTGTTATATTGGGCGCTACATCACATACTACAAACATTTCTTTTTTTTTATGTTTAATAGATGTTTAGACCATTTTTTTCCTAAAAATAAAGAATAGATGTTATTTTTTGAGATTTTGTGATTTACATTGCTTTGCTGTTGCGAAGTAATGCTTTACGAGTATCTCTGAGTATCCTAGTCACAAATTAATGAATAACTTCTGCTCATTAACATCCATCAAAAACTAATCATAAAATATGGAAACTAGACATTTTGAGCATTCAAATGATATGGTTTGCTATGATTGTTTTATATTTAGACTACAACATTATGGTTTAAAAATGTAAGCAGAAACCGTCTTACAGTTTGTAGGGTTATTGTAAATGTGTTTTATTCTATTACACTTCATACGTAACAAAGAACTGTGGTAAAATGTGTATTCAGGAGACTTCAGATCTTCATATATATTCAGGGCCATTCACCCTGAATATTCAGTTATTTCCAATGGAGGCATGCAGCTCGCATTTTCCATGCACACCTAGTTGAAAACTTCTCAACTTAACAGAATGCCAAGCGCACTGAGTAATTGACTAGAACCAACCAATCAGTTTCATACTTTGTATGGAATATACAAATTTCAGTAATAGCGTTAACGTTAACATTAACGTTACACTAATTAGACTAATTTTTCAGTTTGTCATCCTCTGAGAGAATGGTTGATGGTTGCCTAACAATGACAGACGCCATGAGTATTCCAATATGCTTTTAGATACTAAATGTGAACAGCACCATAGACCTTGATTAGATTTTATTATTATTATTATTATTATTATTATTATTATTATTATTATTATTATTATTATTATTATTATTATGGTTATTTATAACTTTTTGTATATTAATCTTTTATTACTTTCCTTTTAATAACTTACAATTTCACTTTCACTCAGTGTAGACCAGGCACTATTAAAACTGTCTGTTTTTGCCTTATAAATGAGATGTGATTGGTCGAATTGATAAATGGCTCATTAAATCAGTGCAAAAAATATATACAAATCTCTAAACCTGAAAGTAAAACCACCGAGGTCGAAACCCAAATGATGATTAATTTTGTTTATGAGTCTGGGAAGTTTTATTAGACAGGCTGAGCTGACCGTACCAGCAGTGGTGACCGTCAGGATCTTGTTGTTGTCTGCATAGCTGCTCTCTCCTATTGAATTGAGTGCGTTGACTGAGAAGTTGTATATTGTTGAAGGGTTGAGGCCTGTGACTGTATATACAGTAGCTGTTGGAGGAAACACGTCTACATACATGTAGCTTGCGGATCCTGCCCACTGGTACCTGTCAAACGAATGGATGGGAATGTTTATATGCATTATCTTTCATTGTTATTTAAAGCACACATTTCTAAATGATTTACTTCTTACTTTCCTTTTTTTTATTAATTGTACGTTTTTAAATGATTCTTGAATTTTATACAACTAGATCCTAAATCTGTTTTTTGTTTTAAGCATCAATACATTTTTGGTAATATTTTACAGTAAGGTCTTAGTGGAGAAGATAACTTTGGACCGTATGAGTAAATGACATATGACAAATGACAGATATATCCTCCTCTATATATACTGTATCCTCTAAGTCTGATGCCATGGTGCTCCACTGGAAAAAAGGTGGTTTGCCATTTCCAGGTTGGAGTAAAGTCCAAGTATCTTGGGGTTTTGTTCACGAGTGAGGGAAGGATGGAACATGAGATTGACAGGCGGATTGATGCAGGGGCAGCAATAATGCGGTCAATGTACAGGTCCGTTGTGGTAAAGTAGGAGCTGAGTCGAAAGGCAAAGCTCTAGATTTACTGGTCAATCTACGCTCCTACTCTCACCTATGGTCATGAGCTTTGGATCATGACTGAAACAACAAGATGTTGGATACAAGTGAACGAAATGAGTTTCCTTTGCAGGGTGGCAGGGCACACTATTATTGATAGGGTGAGGAGCTCTGTCACCCGGGAGGAGCTCGGAGTAGAGCCACTGCTCCTCCACATCAAGAGAAGTCAGCTGAGGTGGCTTGGGCATCTGTTTCAGATACCTTCTGGACGCCTACCTAGGGAAGTGTTCCAGGCATATCCCACTGGAAGTAGACCTCGAGGAAGACCCAGGACACGCCTACCTAGAGAAGTGTTCCAGGCATATCCCACTGGAAGTAAACCTCGAGGAAGACCCAGGACACGCTGAAGGGACTATGTCTCTCGACTGGCCTGGGAGCACCTTGGGATCCCACCGGAGGAGCTGGAGAAAGTGCCTGGGTAGAGGGAAGTCTGCAGTTCTCTCCTGAGACTGCTGCCCCGTGGATGAAAATAAATATATATGTATATAATTTTATTTTATTGGCAGCATGGTGGCTCAGTGGTTAGTACTGTCGCCTCACAGCAAGAAGGTCACTCGTTCGAGTCCCAGCTGGGTCAGTTGGCATTTCTATATGTAGTTTGCAGGTTCTCCCAGTGTTGGCGTGGGTTTCCTCCGGGTGCTCCGGTTTCCCCCACAGTCCAAAGACATGCACTATAGGTGAATTGGATGAACTAAATTGCCCATTATGTATAAGTGTGTGTGAATGAGTGTGTATGGGTGTTTCCCCGTACTGGGTTGCAAATTTGATGAATGATTGAATTTTTTTTAAATAGGAAATATGAATATAAACAATATTTTATTTATTATTTGAAAATACATTTACAGTAATAATATTTAACACAAAATTATGTAAAATATGTACAGTAAGGTTACATTTTTTAAAAAGTTAGTTGATTTCACTAGTTAACATAAACCACCAGTAAAAGCTATATATTTTAATTTTATTAAATTTTTTACAATTAAAAAAGAATCTTCATCCACCGCTTATGATATAATAAAATGGGCTTTAGCTAACATGAACTCACAACAAATAATGGATTAAAAAATACTACTACCAGAGTTTTTATATTGTTAGCTATTTCTAATGACACTTCACCGAAAACTATGACCAATATTGTTTATTAATTTTTTGCCATGTTTTTCAATGCTTGTAAATTGTTAATTTACAATACATTGTACAACTCTTCATTGCAAATTGTAATTCTTGATTGTATGTTTGCATTCACCACATTTTGAATCCCACACTTTCAAACCTGACGTCAAACATTTGAACAAAACATGGCTGATTTACAATACAAAAATAAACAAAGCTGCATTTATTATGAGGTAATCACATCATAATTAATTTACATAGAAATGATGTTAATACATCAGCCAAAGTGAAAGGTGTGCAGCAATGTTGACACACTACAGACTGATTGATATAGCACATGCACAACACACACCACATGTTTCAGACACCTCACAGCGGCATTTATGACAGCTTCACCTGACACG
Source organism: Danio tinwini (assembly GCA_903798205.1). Classification (NCBI taxonomy): domain Eukaryota; kingdom Metazoa; phylum Chordata; class Actinopteri; order Cypriniformes; family Danionidae; genus Danio; species Danio tinwini. Next base: position 20,640,865 of record CAIGQZ010000379.1, read on the forward strand.
GAAGATCTGTGTCAAACCACCGTCAAATCCGGGCATCCACTCTAGAGTAACGGAGGTCTGGTCGACACGAAGCAGCTTTAGGTCTGATGGAGGATCAGGGTGGTCTGAGAGACAGAGAAACACACAGATCGTTTAACAACAACTAGTGCCTAAAGGGCTGTTCACAAAGGGGACCATAACTATAATGATAGCCATTAAGATATACAGTTGAAGTCAAAACTATTAACCCTCCTGTCTTTTTCAAATATTTTCCAAATGATGTTTAACAGAACAAGGATTTTTTTACAGTATTTCCTATAATACTGTTTTTTTTCTGGGAAAAATATCATATTTGTTTTATTTTGGCTAGAATAAAAGCTGTTTTAATTTTTTTTTATAAAAGTCAATATTATTAGCCCCCTTAAGCAATATATTTTTTTCAATTGTCCACAGAACAAACCATTATAATTGCCTATTTATGCTAACTTGCCTAGTTAACTTACCAGCCACTTTATTAAGTACAACTGTCCAACTGCATGTTAACTTAAATGTCTATACATTTCTATACATGGCAGCAACTCAATGCATTTAGGCATGTAGACATGGTCAAGACGATCTGGTTGCCCAGATTGGGCAAGAAAGGTGATTTAAGAGACTTTGAACGTGGCATGGTTGTTGGTGCCAGACGAGCTGGTCTGAGTATTTCAGAAACTGCTGACCTACTGAGATTTAGACGCACAACCATTTCTAGGGTTTACAGAGAATGCTTTGAAAAAAAAGAAAATATTCAGTAAGCGGCAGTTCAGTGGGCGCAAATGCCTTGTTGATGCCAGAGGTCAGAGGACAGGAGCCACAGCCTACCTAAAAAATTGTTGCTGACCATGTTAATCCGTTTATGACCACAGTATACCCATCTTCTGATGGCTACTTCCAGCAGGATAACACTCCATGAATCATCTGAGACTGGTTTCTTGAACATGACAATGAGTTCACTGTACTCAAATGGCCTCCACATTCAACAGATCTCAATCCAATAGAGCACCTTTGGATGTGCAGCTCATGGATGTGCAGCTTACAAATCTGCAGCAACTGCGTGACGCTATCACGCCAATATGGACCAAAATCTCTGAGGAATATTTCCAGTACCTTGTTGAATCTATGCCGCGAAGGATTAAGGCAGTTCTGAAGGCAAAAGGGGGTCCAACCTGGTACTAGTAGGGTGTACCTAATAAAGTGTCCGATGAGCCTTTAAATTGCACTTCAAAAAAATAAATAAAAAATAAATGAACAGACAATACTGTACAGAGAGACAAAAATATGTGTCAATACACTTCTCAATGAAAGCGCTCAGGACAGGGGAAAGGGTCAGACCAAAATCACAAATATTGCCGAGAGCCAAATTCTGCACCATTCCGTTCCCCAGTGGACTGATGATAAGAAGCACATCAAATTTATTATCACTGCGTCTGATTAATTATGAATTTTCACCGCAGTTAAAAACAGAGAAGGAGGTGTGGACAAATAGAGGCGGATATTGGATTGTATTTCAGGGTTTTTATGATAAACATTAAACGTGCCTGTCTGAGTCGATTCCACAGACCCCAGAGGGAGGGAGGGGGAGAGAGAGAGAGAGAGAGGGAGGGAGGGAGGGAGAGAGAGAGAGAGAGAGAGAGAGAGAGAGAGAGAGAGAGAGAGAG
>CAIGQZ010000379.1:20732854-20743967 GCA_903798205.1 Danio tinwini
GATGGATGGATGGATGGATGGATGGATGGATGGATGGATGGATGGATATTCAATGGACGAATGGATGGATGGATGGAATGCAAGACAGCCCAATAGACAGAATGGACAGAAAAAGATGGATGGATGGATGATGGTTGATGGATGGATGGATGGATGGATGGATGGATGGATGGATGAAATGTAATAATAAACAATAATGGATGATGTTAAATGGACGGACTGATGAAATGGAAATAATAAACAATAAGATACACAAATGAATGGATGGATGGATGAAATGCAAGACGGATGGACAGGACAGATACATAGATGATGTATGGATGCATGCATGAATGATGGTCAACGGTGAAAAGAATAGATGAAATTAAGACAGGACATTAGACACACAAAACAATGGATGGATGGATGGATGATGGTGGATGGATGGATGGATATTCAATGGATGGATGGATGGATGGATGGATGTCAGAAGAAAGAAGGTATATATGGATTGGATTTTAGAATGACAGATTAATGGAACGAATTATGGATGTACAATATGGATGTATGGATTGATTAGTGAATGTTGGACTTGTTGGACTAAGGTGGAAGCAAATTAACAGTAATTTGTTAATTATTTTTATTTATTTCATTTATATTTAGTAAATTCCTCTTCCAATTCCATTCAAGTATGGGTCAAAGTAAAATTAGCAAACACTGACAAAGCCTTGTTAAGGCAGCACAAGCTATAACTAGCTATCAGTATTCTTTATTTTACCACTAATCCCATATATGCTGTGCAAACTGCTGGATAATGTTACCCAGTAGCAGCAGTGGTCAGAGGCACATCAGCAGACTTTTAACAAATGAACCCGATTTATTATATTTTCTTGGAAGGACAAGCACTGATGGCTCAGAATAAGACCAAAAAAGCCCCATGTATTACGCAAACAGGGTCAACTGATGTCAGGTTCATTCTGAGCCACAGAAATACTATTTGGCTGTTTCTGAATAGAGCTGAACTCCTCCATCGCCAGGTAAGCTGAAGCAGATGGAGTGTCATTCATCTCAATCCAATCCTGCCTCAAAACCAAGACCATCTATTCACACGATCATGTGTATCTGCACAACCTCTGTCTGTCTCTCTCTCTCACACACACACACACACACACACACATATAAGAGCCTTGTTAGACCACATGAGCAAACACAGTCTGTTAACAAGCTTTGACCAGACATGCCTCAAAAGGCTTGAATACACTCATCTACACACACACATACACACACACACACACACACACACACACACACACAGACGACGCTTACGCTGGGCTCAGGTGTGAGCTTTGAAGCTGAGAGCCATTGAAGCAGTCCCATTTCTCCTCCTCTGCTCTCTCTCTCTTTCATTCCCTCTCTCATTTCATCTCATCTTCTCGTCCTCATAGCACTGATCTTTCCACCTCTTCCTTCTCCTCTCATCTCCTCCCATCTCGCTCCTGTCTGAAGAGTGCAGCAGGTGCAGGAGAGATAACAGCAATTTCTCCCTCTCCGTGTCTTTCCTGCTCTTACATTCTTCATTTTTAGACCTGCTGCATATGATAAACACTTTCAGCACTCACACCAACAAGACTTGATTTACGCAAATCAGACTGACAACTGATAAACAAAACAATGTCCAAGGCAGTTACCAAAGGTAATCTAGAGGCGTGAGTCCACTTCCCCACACGGCACACAGTACATATAGACACACCGGTGCTGTCATGCTCTGAAACAGATAGCATTTTCCTGAGGAAAACTGCAGAATTCAGCAGAACAGACAGCATTTTCAGAAGAATCTCTGCTCTTTTTTATATAATGTAGGTGATAACACAATGATATTTGATCGTAAGACAAACTGGAAAAGACATGCTTACATACATACACTCACCGGTCACTTTATTAGGTACACCTGTCCAACTGCTCAATGCAAATTTCCAATCAGCCAATCACATGGCAGCAACTCAACGCATTTAGGCATGTAGACATGGTCAAGACGATCTGCTGCAGTTCAAACCGAGCATCAAAATGGGGAAGAAAGGTCATTAAGTGACTTTGGGGGTTGTTTGGGGCAATTAGTAAGTGAAAAAATGGCAGGGGCCAGATTTACCATCAGGCCACCAGAAAATGTCCCGGTGCTCCCTCTCTGAACACAGCTACAGCAGCAGAAGACCACACCGGATGCCACTCCTGTCAGCTAAGAACAGGAAACTGAGGCTACAATTCACACAGGCTCAAGAAAATTGGACAATAGAAGATTGGAAAAACGTTGCTGCAACATTCGGATGATAGGATCAGAATTTGGCGTCAACAACAATGACAACAGCATGGATCCATGCTGCCATGTTACCAATGATTCAGTCAGGTGGTGGTGTTGTAATAGTGTGGGGGATATTTTCTTGCCACACTTTGGGCTCATTAGTAGCAATTGAGCATTGTGTCAATGCCACAGCCTACCTGAGTATTGTTGCTGACCATGTCCATCCCTTTATGACCACAGTGTACCCATCTTTTGATGGCTACTTCCAGTAGGATAACGCTCCATGACTTATAGCACGAATCATCTCAGACTGGTTTCTTGAACATGACAATGAGTTCACTGTACTCAATTGGCCTCCACAGTCACCAGAGCTCAATCCAATAGAGCACCTTTGGAATGTGGTGGAACGGGAGATTTGCATCATGGATGTGCAGTCGGAAAATCTGCAGCAACTGATGCTATCATGTCAATATGGACTAAAATCTCTGAGGAATATTTCCAGCATCTTGTTAAATCTATGCCACAAACGATTAAAGCAGTTTTGAAGGCAAAAGGGGGTCCAGCTTGGTATTAGTAAGGTGTACCTAATAAAGTGGCCCGTGAGTGTATATACACACATTTAATAGTTTAGTTATTTTATGCAAAAAACTATATATATATATATATATATATATATATATATATATATATATATATAGTACTATGCATATTATAACTGAACTATTAAATAGCAAACTACAACTTTTAAGCCATGTTTGTTTATTTATTAACACCTTAATGTAACTTAACTCTAATTTACATTAATGTAAATTAATGTAGCATTAAATTTACATTTCCAGAGACTCTCAAAGACAATAAAAGTAGGAGAGATCTAACCATTAGCCTTCCCATTTATCTCAATGGCAATTTGGCACACTACCATCATTTCTCACTGGCATTAATATTAAGAAACCTTTCTTTAAAGTCAATCATCTGACCTGTGAATCCCACATAACTAATCTCTTTGGAGCCACAGGATAAAAAAGGAAACAAGCCAAGTGTTGATCCTCGGGTTTCTCCTGCTTTAAAACCATTAAACCAGCTTTATCATTTGGGAGAAAGCTGTGCTGGAGACAGTTTTGCATTTATATTTAGTCAGAGGCTATGCAGAGAAGCAAACACCTCCGGCTGCAGTGAGGATGTGCGCTTGACTTAATGTGACTGACAATCATATATATGTGGCACAATTCATGACTCAGATGCTGAACGTGGGCGACACAGAGATGCCTGAACAAAGCCCTGATCATGAAGACTCAGCAGTGACTTTCATCAGGATGAGACTCCAGCTGGCAGAGTCACCACACTGCTGGACAGCACAGCCACAATACAGCACACTACTGTACGATCAGCAGCCTTTCTTTCTTTCTTTCTTTCTTTCTTTCTTTCTACTATTGCTTTCCAGCCATTTATCCACCCATCCATCGGTCATTCTATATATCATTCTGTCCATCCATCCATCCATCCATCCATCCATCCATCCATTTCTTCCACCCAATTATTCTCAATTCTAACTATTTTTCTATTCACATCCATCCATCATCAATCCATCCATTATGTTATTATTCCTTCCACCCATCGATCCATCCATCCACTATTCCATTTCATCCATACATTGTATCATCCCACTTTCCATTCACCATCATATTTTTTTCCATCCATCCATCCATCCATCCATTTATCATTTCATTTCATCCATACATTGTTTCTTCCCACTTTCCATTCACCATCATAACATTTTTTCCATCCATCCATCCATCGGTTCTTGCTCCACCTGTTCACCCTTTAATTATTTTTTTACCCACCCATCCATCATTTTATCATTCCTTCCATCCATACATTTTATTTCCACTTCCTGTTTACCAATCAATCTGTTTTCCATCCATCCATTCTATTTATCCATTGTTTCCTCCCCCATTCACCATTTAACTCTTTTCCATCCATCATTCTATCCATCCATCCACCCTTCTATCCATCATTTTATCATTCCCTTCATCCATACATTGTTTCTTCCCACTTCCAGTTCATCATTCTAACTGTTTCCATCCATCTATCCATCCATCATTACATTAATCCATTGTTTACTCTCCACTTATTCACCATTTTAAGTATTTTTCCATCCATCCATCCTTTTATCATTCCTTTCATCCAAACATTGTTTCTGTCCACTTTCCGTTCACCAATCTAACTATTTTTCCATCCATCATTCCATTCCATTAATCCATTGTTTACTCTCCACTTATTCACCATTTAAGTATTTTCCATCCATTCATCCTTTTATCATTCCTTTCATCCAAACATATTTTCTTTCCAGTTTCCGTTCACTAATCAAACAATTTTTCCATCCATCAATCTATCCATCTATCCATGCATCCATCCTTCAATTCATCCATTATTTCTTTCCCCATCCATTAACCATTTAACTATTTTTCCATCCATCCATACTTCTATCCACCATTTCATCATTCCTTTCATCCATATATTGTATCTTACCACTTCCAGTTCACCATTTTTCCATCCATCCATCCTTTTATCATTCCTTACGTTCATACATAGTTTTTTCCCACTTCCCGTTCACCAATCTAACTATTGTTTCTTCTATCTATCCACCCATCCATCCATCCATCCCATTCATCCATTGTTTCTTCCCCCACTCATTCGCCATTTAACTATTTTTCCATCCATCCATCCATCCATCCATCCATCCATCCATCCATCCATCATTCCATTCCATTCATCCATCCATCATTTCTTCCCCCACCCATTTACCAATTAACTATTTTTCCATCCATCCATCCATCCATCCTCCTTTCCATCATTCAATATTCCATCTATCCATCATTTTATCATTCCTTCCACTCATTCATCCACTATACCATTTCAACCATTCACTGTTTTTCTCCCCACCCATTCAACATTCTAACAATTTTATTATCCACCCACCCAGTAACCATTTAACTATTATTTTCCATCTATCTATTTGTCCATCATTCCATATTCCTTCCTCTCGTCCTACCATCTTTTAATGAGCATTCTCAAACTACATTAATATAACTTAAAAAAGGTTAACTAATTATTCTAAAACTAAAAAATGTTTTGTAATGAGTAGCATTTGCCACTTATTAAAATATTTTACTGTATATATCGAACTCTAAAACATGGTTTAATTTGAAACATTGCCTTATTTATTACTCAAAACATTAGTATATTATGGTAGAAATATTAAATGCAATCACATAACACAAGTGCACCTATAAATGCCTCACATTTAATAAAAGTTCAGCGAGAAACATGTTTAGATTTGTGAAATGCTAACAATATTTTGCTAGAATGGCTAGTCAGGATCAAAGGAGAAAAAGGACATGGCCGCATTATTGTTCAGGATTATAAGGTGCCACTTGAAGTGACAACCATGGTTATCTTCTGTCTATGTGTGACAAAGAAGAAAAACACAGAGAGAAGCATTGAGAAAGCTTCAAGGCAGTGCCTGTAGAGATAGCAATTGATGCTGTGGCCACGCGCTTTGCTTCTAGCAAGCCAAGGGTGATTCATCTTGAATTAGGCCATTATAAAACATATCACATGGACATAGAGAATCCAATTAAGACCCTGCCTCATCTTTTAGTCTCTTACTCTGTCTTTCTCTTCTTCTTTTTTCTCAGCCTCACCACTCCCCTCTGTAAAGACATTATGCCATTTGGATTGGATTTACTGAGGTAGATTAGAAGCAGACACAGCAAAAATCCAGCCCTGAACGGGTGCGATGGTGAGGTAATGGATGGGGAAATACTGCTGCCTTCAGCACTCGCATTTGCAAACGTCCATTTCAAAACATCATATAAACAAAAATTAGCCTTTAATATTTCAGTTACACACGGCGGCACTAAACAAAGAGAAAAGCAGAGTGGAACGGCACGCATTTTCCACATAAGCAAAAACACCACAAGCAAATTAATTCAATGAAAGGTCTATTTATCATATAATCACAAGGCCTAAATGAAGGTAAATAAAAGACATTAAACTGGATTATTGTGGCAGATGAGTAAAGCTATGAATAGACATTGCAAAAGTGCCTTGAATAGTCAACATTCTGTTTGTTTTCCCTCTACATAATTGAAGATATTGACTCATTTCTGAAACTTGGAAAAAAAAAAGCAGTTTAGGTGGTAGAATAAAAATGTGTATGACTGAATTTGTTATGAGAAATGTGTATAAAAAAATTTATTACAGAGTGTACATGTGTGTATAAAGTTATTTAATCTATAATACAAACACACACTTTTACCAACCCAGGCTCATTTTGAATACGTACCCCAATATACATTTATGGAGAGTGCCAAATACATCCCAGGAGCTATGTTTTTTGCAGTTTTTGTTTTCGCAAATCCACCAGAGGCCGCTGTGTATGCTTTTTGAGATCTCAAATTTCTCTCACGAGTGCCATTTGTGCCTGCCTTTCTCCTGTAAATCCACCAGAGGCCGCTTTCGACTGACCCATCCTCCTCCTTCCCTAAACCCAACCAATAGTGTTTTCAAAAGCACAGATTAACCCAATCACCTGCTTCCCTAAACCCAACCAACAGTGCTTTCAAATGCAATCTATAAAAAGAAAAGCCCTCGTGGCTACTTGATTTTTACCACATTTTCAGATTTTACCACATTCTCACCCTGTTATTTAATTGTTTATTTTATTTTTTGGCTTTTGTTTTTGTCTTACCTGCTTTCTGAAACCGCTCTTCACTGGAATCGAACCTCGCTGTCGCAGTCAACAACACTCCACGTCACACGTTCGCCAACGTACGCGGCAAGACACTGGACAAACTGGTAACAGCAGGAAAGCCGTCCATACGGAGGTAAGCAGTCAGCTAGTAAGCGTGAAAAGGAATGGCATCATACCACCCTGTTGTGTTCGTTTTATAAACGAAATGCAGCCATGCATACCTCTGGCTACATAATTTGCGATCTCCAGAAATGTATATATGAGCACATTTTCAGAATGAACCTATCACAGTTCTCAAATCAGATTTTTCACCCATGTGACATTCTAATGATAACAGCGCCCCTCCAACCAATTCACCATTAAATCATAATTGTTTATACCTCAAATACGCTGTTTACTTTTATGGTGAGTGCCTATCTGAAAAAGTTTTGTCAATTTCAGATATGTGAGTTTAAGCGCCTTTTCATCATATCCTGGACATTTCTTTTGCAATCTGATGTACGTCTCAATAGTGGAAAAACATTAAACATAATTAGTTTTGAGTATATCTAACAGTAATATTTGGTCTAACCATCTGTTATTTCTTCCACAGCAAATATATTTGACTGAGGGCAACATTAAGTTGTATAACTTTAAACAAATTAAATGTTACGTAAACATTTGGCAGTTTTTTTTAGACTGCTACTGATCTTTTTATCTTTAACGTCTGTGCACACCATGACAATTTTTGATCTTACTTTTTGCCAATGTTTATTGCCTCATTGCTAAACAAATTGTCACCTTAGAATTATAAGGTTCTATCGACATTTTTGTCAAAGTTGAGTTACTGACATATTCTTATTAAATGACAACCTACTTACATTATGTGAGTTTTTTTATAAGTTGTTTACATTTTAAGATTTTTTATTTAAAGGGCACCTATGGTGAAAATTCTACTTTTCAAGCTGTTTGGACAGACATATGTGTAGGTATAGTGTATAGACCGTCATATTGGGGTGATATAAACACACCCAGTGCTTTTTTTTTCCAATTTAACAACATAAAAACTGTGGACCAATTGAAGCAGTTTTGAGACCGACCACAACTTGACGTAGGAGTGCGGTCCCCCCGCCCACCTATTGATTGACAGCTGCGTATTAACATGTCACCGTAGTAACGTGTATAATCATATCAACAAGACAGGACGTGCGCAATCAACCCTAAATAAAAGGGTCTGTTCGGTTCGCTAGGATCATCAATCATCCTCAAATGTGATCAAGAGTGAGTTTTACAAGTTTAAAATGTTTAAAAACAGTGCATTTGTGTAATGAATTACAGCCATTTACTTCAGCTTTACTTCATCAACACAGCCGCGTGTCAGAACAATTATAAAAGAAGATGCTTCAATCCCAGTTTGTGGACGTTAAATCAGGTTTATTTTGTACATTAACGTAACAGATATCCATACAGCAGTGGATATTAACCTGTATCCTGTCACATTTGCGTGCAAAGACAGTGCAAAGCTAAACGCGCGCACTGTATGTATGTGTCTGTGTGTGCGTGAACTTTGTAACAACATTGTGTGTGACTCATCCTACAGCTCCACACAACAAATGCATCAAATACTCATTGGTAAAGCTCTTACTGTAGTTTTTCTTACAAACGTTACGTGAGATCTGCTTCCTTTATGTCTGTGTCAGTTGTCTGAGGCAGCCGAGGGCAGAGACTGAGGCACTGCTGACAGGCACGTGCAAACGGTGGGCGGGGAGGACTAGCCTTAAAGGCGCAGTACACAAAAACAGCAAAAATCTGTTGAGAGCTAAAAACACAAACTAGTGAAAGCTATAATAAATAATCTGATGGGTATTTTGAGATGAAACTTTACAGACACATTCTGGGGAAACAAAAGACTTATATTAAATCTGGAAAAAGGGGTAAACCTTTAAAAAACAAAAACGGTTTATATAAAAAGTTGAACTCTAGCTTGGCTCTATAAGGTTCTTTCTGTGAGGCAATCAGCATTTTTAATGCACACACGAGGACCAATTAGGATCAGCTTTCTTTGTCATTTTGCCGGACCGCTCCATTGACAACGGAAAAGACCAGAAAGACAAAAATGACACAAAATCAGTGTTGACTAAATAATGCCGCAGCACACAAAATTGAAATGTGTGTAAGTGTGATGATTTAGAAGCATTTTTTTACATTGAGATTTTACATTGTTGAAAAAGAAATCAACACAAGTTTATTTGTGTATATATGGTAAGTATAAATTCAACCAAGGCAGCGACACCAAAGCTCCAAAAATACTAATTTATTAAATTAAAAAGGCTGACACAAAGCGTGTAACATTTCGAGCAACACGGCACTTCATCAGACAGTGTTCATAACAATCAGGTGTTCCGATTTGTATAGTTCCGAATCACATTATATCCTATCGCGTAACAGAAAAAAAAAAAAAACTACTATATATATATATATATATATATATATATATATATATACATACATACATGCATGCATACATACACATACATACATCATACACACATACATACATACATACATACACACATACAATACACATGTGTATATACATACATGCACCTCTATAAATTGTACAGCTAAATATGTCAAGTACAGAAATAAACCATAATATTACATCCTAATTTATAAAAGACTGAATGTACCAGGATACAACTAAAAAATACATCAACATGTATAGCCAAAAACCTTTTCCCAAACACCTAATAAACCTCAAAGAAAAATTTAAGAAAAGAACGAATGTCAAAGTCCTCATTTAGACCTTTTGGAGACAAAGTGTCTAAAGTGAAAATCCAAAAGGCTATATGGTAAGTGAAAAAAAATTCAGTGATTATTAAACTCATTTCTCATAGTCTGTTTCCTTTTAAAGTCTTTAAATTTAATATGAAGCCTTGATGGGCAAATACTTAATTTAATTCATAGGACATCTAATTCAATAAATATAATTAATATAAAGCATAACATTTAATAAATAAGACCATATTAATTACATATAATTAACATCTGCACTGGACAAAATATTTAGCACAGCCTTGTATGCTTAATTTGAACAAGAAAAAAAGATTCATTCTAAAACATAAAAAAAGTTATAGAAAGCAAAAATTTTACTTTCTCGGGCATAAACATGTTGTTACAACACCAAATTATATATATATATATATATATATATATATATATATTTTTTTTTTTGTATTTGTTGAAAAGTAATGCTTTAATGAATGATCTGCCAAATAGAACCGTATAATTCCAAGTGGAAAAATTTGTGGAAAAACTTTTTAGAATTAGAGGGTTCTATCTGCATTTACCATGTTTTTTTACTACAATTTGCAAACGTAAGAGAACTTTGATAATTTACATTTAGAGTACATTTAGGGTCTCTGTCATGTTAATGTATAAAAGAGAACTGTTACACACATATTGTTTGCTATATGAAATGCAAAAACTTTGAAGCTCAATATCTCAAAATCATTTAGAACACAGCTAGACCCTTTAATTCTAAAGTGACGAAACGGTGCGTATATGAGCATGCACACCAAAAAACACCTCAGGTTCATTTTATTTAGATCTGCTGTGTTAAAATGAGATTGTCAGTTTTGTTCCATGTGCTCCAGGATTGGCCAGCCCAGTCACCAGACATGAATATTATTGAGCATGTCTGGGGTAAGATGGAGAAAGCACTGGAGATGAATCCAAAGAATCTTGATGAACTCTGGAAGTCTGCAAGAACACTTTCTTTGCCATTCCAGATGACTTTATTAATAAGTAATTTAAATCATTGCAGAGATGTATGGATGCAGTCGTACAAAGCTGATGGGAGTGATACACAATATTAATTATTTTTCCACTGCATCATGACTTTATATTCTAGACTGTACATTATTTCTGTTAAGTGACAATACTTTTGTCTAGGCAAAATCAGACCTTACTGTCCTAATGAAATAATTAAAAATGAAGGCATGATCTTATTTTATTTTGGTAAAATAAGCGTAATCTAGAGGCCTTTGCCTTTCATATAAGCCACTTCTGATACCAAATGATGAACTAGAAGTCAAGTTATT
>CAIGQZ010000379.1:20758967-20771991 GCA_903798205.1 Danio tinwini
GTTCTACTATGATAATTGGTGATGAAAATAAATTGTTCAATAAGTTGTACTTACTGTAGGCCTACTAAGCTCGAAACAGCGATTTCTGATTACCTTAATCTGACTAAAGTCATAACTGAACTAAACAGAAATGGAACTAAGACGTGGAGTTTTCATATATTAGTGGCATTATTGAAGTAAACACCGCAATCAAACTATTACCGTCATGTAGGACTTTTCACCATATTTTCCTACAAGAACCACATATGAGCTGTCAGTAAAGGACCGCACACACACACACATCGCAAAATGCAAAAGTTTTTTTCTTTCCATTTAATGCGCTATTAAATTCTATAACACTCTCACCAGTCCTTACTCCTTATTTGTGTCTAATACCTCAGTTTGTCACGGGGCATGAATGAAATGTTCATGAGTGAATGTGAAACTAGCAAACTACAGTAAAATCACCCAAAATTACAGGAAACTCTTAAATTAAAGCACTTCACGTAAACACCTTAATTATATTATTGTCTATTAAGGCAAATAACTAGATTACTGATGTCCATGTAAGCGTAGTCAGTAGTGTCTTCGAAGTAAGTGAAAGATCTAAAAGGGCATCCTGCTGATTTGATTCTGAAGGACTTTTTTTTTTTTGTCAGACGGCTCACCGGTCAGGTATACATCCGCGCTACAATATCAAAGTGAAAGTCATCATGGCTTGCATAGAATAGACCCAGCTCCAAACCCAACTTTGAGAAGAGATTAACAGCGATATTTTTTTTAATCGCCCGATAAGAGTCTCGCATTAACGTAGCACGTTAACGGCCCACCACTAATATAAATGTATTTTCAGTCAATTCATCTGTTTAATGGTGTCAGTTTATTAAAAACTAAATGGAAATTTGCACATAAAGTAAGCTTGGTTGCTCAAAGCTGAAGATTTCATGACCGAAAACACATCTCTCACTATCACAATGGGATCCAAACAGAGCTCGGATACTTCTTCACTTTAATTATTATGGTGAAGGTCAACTACTGTGGTTTGAGATTACGTGAAAGACTAATATGGCATTGATAATGTAATGCCTTAACAAGGTTTACAACAGTTTTTATATGGTTTTCACAGGTAAGTTCCAACCTGCCACACAATATTTCCTGACTGGGAAAATTTACCCCAAAATTAGCTGTTAAAGATCCCATAAAGTTTGTTTTTTTGTTAGTATCAGTATTGTTAGTTTTTAAGATATCTATAAGCTAGTATGCTCCAAACTTAATGTTTAGAAGATATAAAACTGATATAAACATGTAAAGCTTGTAGTTCACTTCCGCCTAAATGGATCAACGGTTTTATTCACGTCACCTCATACTTCAGTTTCTTATCAAATCATAACCAATCAAATGCTCACTAGTATTTGATAAGCCCCGCCCCCTTCACAACACTTCTCATTTGTATTTTAAGCTCAACCATAAAACAATGATATTGGCTGTTTTTAAATAGAGGGAGGAGTTACATTACGTGCCACCTTTTCATATTTTAGTTGAGATTACGTCAAACATTGAATAAAAATGCATTTCAATGCACTTCACGGGACCTTTGTGTTTCCCACCGTCAGGCAATCCTAGACATACTACTTATTTTTCTGCAGAAGAACAGCTACTAGAACATTAATAGTCAGAAAATTGCGCATACAGACAAACCAAATTAATTCTTGTGGCTCCTCATGATACACAGAGGTGTTATGAAGCAAGTGATCAGTCTGTGCAAGAACCTCGACATTATTTACAACATTATTACCTTTATTCTACATCCTCAGCAAACAGTCCTGAGCATTCTCACGATAGTCTGAAGATTGAGCTTCCTGATGCGAACGTTAATCACATGAACATACTTCATTACGTCAGTATGCGACAGGAAGATTGCACCGTCATAAACACACTCAGGACAGTTTGCAGAGGCTGTGGAATAAAGGTAATAACGCTGTAAATAATGTGCAGTTTCTTGCACAGGACAATCATTTTATGTCAAAAGACCTCAACGTATTATAAGGAACCACGTGCATAAATTTGGTTTTGCCTGTGGGTGTTTTTTTTACTCTCAAAGTGCCGTTATCGGTTTACTTGCACTGTATAAATCTTAACGATTCATTTAAGAGGGAAAAAGTCTTGGATGATCAGAGGTTGAGCAAATAAACAGCAACCATCCATGTTTGATGAACTACCCTTCACCCCTGGTCTCAAAATGCACAAAAAATGTTTTTCAAATGTAAATTTTCTACATATCGTACCAAATTTCAAGTCACATTTTTAACTATATATCATAATTATGAAAAATATAGATTTAAATTGATAACTGATCACTGAAAGACAACTAAGCATATTATTTCTCATCTAGATTTAGTTTGACGTGACACTTTTAACTCAGTAAGCAAATACATGAAATTTACTGCAGCCAGCTAGAGGTTAAAAGCATTTTCACACCTTTAGTTTTCCACTTTGCAGAATGGTACGGTTCAACTTGGCATTGCTCGGCTCACTTTAGTTTTGCTCGACACTGTTTGCATTTATACTGCATTTTAGTACCACTTAAAGTGGGTAGGATTTTCACAATTCTTGCGCTGGCTCTACTGAAGTGACTTCCTAAGAATCTTTTTCATTCCCAGTCATTCATCCCAGCTCTTCGACTACCAACAAGAGGAAGGCCTGGACTTCATCTACTGACTACGATGATTTCATTTCAGGTGTCCTTTTCATAGAGTTGTATAAAAATGGATTGAAATATAGCAGGTTTGGGCCAAATTCCATTTCTACCCATTAGCCCTTTCCCTTACCAATAAAGTAGTTTCAGGTAGATCTTGACCAAATTACAGTTCCATGAGCTGAAAATTTTTAATTACTTTAAATGTACTATACAACAGTCAAAATTCAAATAAAAACAAAAGAACATGCTTTAGAAGGAAGCATAAAAAAATGTCCCACACAAAGGAGTAGTTTGAGGACAAAAAAGGACAAATGTCCTAAAATACAAAATCTGAACAATTTGTTGTGGGAACTGCAGTATAAGCGGAATAATTGAATCCTGTCCATTGATTTATTTGAAAAAAATCAACCACTGGGGTATAAATAATTTCAGCCTTGACTGTATGGCCCAATCCCAATTCTACCACTTAGCCCTTCCCCTTACCCCTCATTTTGTGCGTTCTCGAGAAGGGGTAGGAGTGTCCCAATTCTCTTTAGCTTGAAGGCGTAGGGCTAAGGGGAAGGGCTAGATAGCCCTTGAAACAGTGATCTTTGAGGCACAATTTTGTATTTTTACAATACAAATACAAGTTTGTAATATACAAACAAGTATATTTTTAATACACTTATAGCAGCATTCGTGTTTTACGCTCATGCTTTTAAAAAATAATAAAAAAACCCACTAAATTTTGCTATCTATAGACCTTTTTCTTAGAACAGTAAATTACCCATTATGCTTTGCGTGTATGGGCAAGGAGAATGCTAAGAACTTCCGGTCGGCAGCTGATGCGTGTAAATGCGTGTTGCATTCGGACAGCTTTGAAACGATCATTTCTATAACTATAACGACTACAGAATATTTGAAACATATAGACATATATTAGATAAGTGGAGCAAAGCCACACCACACGCAACACTTGATCTTCCATTGTTAAATGAATTTGATAAAAAGTGTGCAACATTTTTACGCTACAAAGCAGGTTTTTATGCAGGAATGCAAGTGATTTGCTGATATGCAGCTACAGCCCCTTTAAATACGAGATCAATGTAGCAAATTTTGATGCTCTCTCCGCCGGAGCTGTGAAAGCAGACATCGTTGTCGCCAAGGCGGCCAGAGCGAACATTGATGCTCTCGCTGCCTTCGGTGTGAACGTACAGTAATATGAACTGTATTTTACTGTAGGACAATTTTGCGTTATGTTACTGTGTTAAAGTTGCAATATGAGAACAACTGTATATTTTATGCTCTGAGATTTTGTTCATACCAGTCTTCTATCAGGTTTTCCTTGTAGCTTTCATTATACTATTAAATCATTATTTTGAACAAGAGCCAAGACTATATGTTGTTTGAAAAGTTTTGATTTCAATCATTTTTGGTCCAGGTTAACCCACAATTCAATTGCAAGAGAAATACCAAAAACTGCTTTTTCCAGCAGTGTACATAACAACTAATCACAGAAAGCATTTACATCAACAGAAATAATCCAATTTTAATACGATTCAGACATAACTTTTTGATTATCTTAATTTGAATGAAGTCATAATCGAACTAAACAGAAATGGAATAAAGACATGTGGAGTATGTCGATTTTAGTCTCATTATTGAACACCTTAAACTATTACTGTTGTGTATGATTTTTGCCGAGTTTTGTGACAGGATAGTCTATACACAGACATGGCTGTTTGACACTATTCTCTGCACCTACCAAGTCAGTAAAGGACCAAAGACATTTGCATCGCAAAATGCAGAGGTTTTTTTCCCATAAGGCATGCAGTATCAAATTCCAATGAAACAACACTCTTCCAGCAGTTAATACTCGCATCCAATATCTTGTTTGTCTTGGGGGGCATGCATGAAATGTTCCTGAATGAAAGTGAAAGTGCCAAACTGCAGTTGAAGTTGACAAATTTAAAATGAAACATCCGAAATTTCACGAAACTCCGGAGGAAGAGTGGATCGTGTGGTGACGCGATGACATTAATCTAATTGTGCTAAAATCTGTAAAACGGGATCATGAAAGGAACATTCAAAAAGCAACTCATGTATACACCTTATTCATATTATTGTCTAATTCAGATAAGGCAAATAATTCGATTACTGATGTCCATATAAACGCAGTCATTGTAAAAAGAACCTGCTTTATTGATCTGCTTTCTCAACACTTCAGAGTTTACTTTCAGCCAGACCGAGACCACCTCATCCAGGTGATCTCCAACCAATAGTTTTGGTGTGGATCTGAACGTCTTTCAGATCCAACACAGCCCTTCTTTCGGAAATAACGTGAATACGCAACTGTTGATTTCTCTCAAAAGATCTGCAAAGGATTATGTAGAACGGAGTAATCCCATCATAATTCCGAGCAACATAAATGATGCTATTTTGATGTATGATTGTCACATACGGATGTTGAAATCTCACGGCTGCCACGGCACACACTCTGTTAAAGGAAAATTCGCCACCCACCATGATGTTGTACTTAAGCATTGCCATGCCGTTCCTCATCTCTGTGTATGTTTTATTGACGACAGATTGGAGCCAATTCAGCTCTGCAAATGAGTCAATAAAGTAATTACAGAGAATTAAATCTCTCCTCCGCGAGAAGGAGAGCAGGGAAAATGAAGGTATGAAGAGATCTCAAATCCCCTTGCTGTTTTCTCAGCTGTCAATACACCTACGGCTAATATCCACCCAGAAGAATGATGAGTGAGCTACAAAAAGACGCCTATTTCCTCAGCACTTGGGCTGTGGCATTATGATTTGTGTGACACCCATCTGCTGATCATTCTTTCCAATGGAGTCGGCTTGTACCTGTCATAAACATGATTTAACGGGACATAACACTGACGATGACTCCCCCACGACCCCGTTGTGTAACATCAGGAATGCAATTGCCGAAACTATGTGTGGGAGATCATACCTAATTAAAAAAAATGAGATATTCAGATGTGGTTATAAGAAATGTTTTTTTTTTCTGTATCATTGAAAAAGCACTTAAAGAATCAATTTAAAAATGAAAATTCTGTGATTTTTTACTCACCTTGTCTAAAAACAATGAAACATACTTTCTTTAGAAAATAGGATATTTGAAAGCTAATGGAGTCCAACAACATTGGATCCTACTGACATTCATTATAAGGAAAAATAGATACTGTGGTTATTCAGGATTTTGTTTTGATTTGTTTCTACTGTGAAGCCATTGTTTGCTCTTTAGAAGATTCAAAGAACATTGTTTAAAATAAAATCTGTTCCATGAAGAACAGTGATAGGAATAACGGCTCTATAGATAAACAGCATTACTATTGACAATACTTTTTTCTGTAACAAGTAATCAAATGAATTACTGTTTCCCCCATTACAATGCTGTAACCGTTACTGACAATAAAATGTGCGTTACTATAATTGAGAACACCTGGTTTCTCTCGAGGTTCGAAGTTTTTTCCTCGCCGCTGTCGCCACTGGCTTGCATGGTTCGGGATCTGTAGAGCTGCGCATCGATGGATTTGCTCTTTAGTGTTTGGATTCTCAGTAGTGATTATTAACCCACACTGACCTGAGCTAAACTGAACTGAACTTATCTCTGAAAACTGAACTGACACTGTTTCAATTCACTATAAACTTCCATAATTTACCCTATATACTATAAAAGCATAATTTACCCTGTGCCTTGTAGTTTTTTACAAGGCCATGAGCGGTTTTGCTTTCTTGCGTGCGTTCATATTTCATATAATTGCAGACATTACAGTAGGCTATTTTGCATCCTTGATCTACAGTTATAATCAAATCATGTTCATAGAAAGGTTAGTAATAAACATTTATACACAAGCATTTATGTGTGTAAAGCATCTGTTTTGTGAGAAGTGCTTCTCATATGATATGTGAACGACCCATACAGCTTTACTTTGACATTTTCTCAAACAAAAATTATGTCAACTGAAACTTTTTGTTGTACACCATGCCTACCAAAAGGGTACCATTGGAAACGCAAGCCTGATAAAGGTGACCCGTATTGTACCGTACCATACCGTACCATACTGGACCAATCAGTGGAAACAGGCCATTAACATGGTGTACCTGATAACATGATGATTGGCTTAGATAGAGTAAATTTTCATAATTTGCCAATAAGAAGCAGTATAGTGAGGGTTCACACACTGGCACACACACATTTAGTCGCATACACCAGCGACCAGTAGTCAGAACAATGGCAAATCCAACAGATTCAAAGGAAGCGTTTGCAAACTGGAAATATAAGCACTACTTTTTCCTCATTGGGGTGAAAGGCAAGGATATTTATCGCATAATGGTACAAAATTCCCAGGAAAAAGAGTCTCTCTGCGTCTGTGACAAGTAATACTAATCAGGGCTTAATTTGTGCTAGAACACGCCGGATCTGGCACCTCTGAAAGGAGGTGCCAGATCCGGCACCTCTGGAATTTTACCAATTCCCCTCCTTAACCACCCTTCTCCCCCGTCCGCTGTTCACTTTCGCTTTCCTCTGCGACTCCTCAACCCTCTTCACTGTCGTCCGCGACACCCCAGCCCCGCTCACTTTCGTCCACGACACCACTCCACAGCTGTTGCTGTAGATTCTATAAAAAATTGGTACTAAAAAGTTCAGAAAAAGAAAATCTTAAGAACTGTTTGCTTAAAGGTTCTTTAGAGCAGTGGTTCCCAAAGTGAGAGCCGAACAATGAGGAGAGGTTGCTTGGCAATTTAATAAACAATTAGAATTGCCATATTTTCTCCATACGTTACTGGAGAACAAAATAGTAGTTAATAGTAACATTGTTAACATCTTAACAGTGTTGGGAGTAATGCGTTACAAACGTAATGTATTACATTTTCCTGTAACGCAGTAGTGTAAGGCATTACTAATACATTTTCTGTAATATTTTACTCTGTACATGTTCAGTAACGCGTGTGTTACAACAAACCTTTCGCCCGCAAGACATTAACAAATAAAAAATACAGCAGTTCTATTTCCTGTTCGTGGTGAGTGAACATACTTGTGTGTTGTCATTAATCTCCCTCTGGCTATAGGAACTTTTTACTTTGAACGCGGAATGATTTCAGCCTCTGAGCTCGAGGTCCGGGGCTATTGGCTCCGCCCAGTTCGCAGTAACGTTAAGCCCTAACGCGCAGCAGAAAAGCGGCAAATAGATGAAAATGGCAGAAGACAGTACATTCGCGAGACGGACGTACGTGCATATGGCGTTATTTCACTGACAAATGTCGTAAGTGCAGTATTACAAGTCGAGAGCGCATTCATGTAATATGAGCAATGGAACGCGCCCGTTTCCTCTGTCCATGGACAAAACTCCTCGCGTGCGCTCAAAACACTGGCTGGGCTGCTCACGTGCAAATTATCTGCTCTCGCTTCATCAGATGATGCAGACTCACAATTTGTGCCTTGTGTTTCCTCTTCTTTTCATGCTTTTGACTCCAGAAATCCTCCTGTTAAATTTTTATCCCAAGAGTTTTGATATGGTTTAAATATTGCTACACTATTTACCCACAGGTTAAGGTACATTATATAATAAATTCTAGTGTTTTTGAGTGTTAGGTATACTGCCTATGTTTTAGGCTAGTATTATTTCTTAATAACTTGTTAATGAATGC
Organism: Danio tinwini; assembly: GCA_903798205.1. Lineage (NCBI taxonomy): Eukaryota > Metazoa > Chordata > Actinopteri > Cypriniformes > Danionidae > Danio > Danio tinwini. The sequence continues at coordinate 20,767,303 of CAIGQZ010000379.1, forward strand.
TTCAGCATACTGTAGTATTAAGAATAGTGAACTGATAAAATGAAATACAAAGTGTAGCTTTACTACAGTAAAGTCTGGTGAATTGTAGCATAATATACCCTATATTGTAAAAAAACACAGCACTGGGTAATTTGTTTATATTACACTTGTTGTTTTACCATAGCAACTATAGTATTACCACAACAGATTAATTGAAGTACTTTACTATAGTACTGTTCAAAACACAGTACATGTCAATATGTGTGTTCAGGGGCCCTGTGGAACAGCTTCTCCTCAAAATTAACAGAGAAAACAGAGAAAATGTTGTCTACAATCTTATCAACAATGTGGAAGACAACAGTGACTTGTTCACTTTTTTTTAGTTGCCATGCTAAAATGAGATTGGTAGTGAGATTTATTTGAAGAGTGAATAGTCCAGTAGGCTATAATACCATATCAATCAATAGTTTTTCCCTATTTTCTATCACAGTTACATTTCTGCTTGCGTTAGTTATATTTTAGTTTAAATGTTTTTTATTTGATTAGTATGGTGCACCTTTTAGATGTTTAATAAATGTCTTTAAAACAAAACATTCTTTACATCCAATGTCTATTCTCTGTGTCTTAAAGTGTTTAAAACTGGAAATATCTCATCATCATATAACATACAGCCAAAAATGTTGGTTTATTAGATAAAAAATTATAAGTCTATTTTAGCATTTTGGTTATTGTTAATAAATAGTGCACCAATATAAATCATATCAAAAAGCAATAAAGGAAGAGGAAACAAGACACAAATTATGAGTGAGGCATATAATCTCACTGAGCGAGCAGTGTACTGAGACCGCGCAAGAAAATTTGTGTGTGAGCAGTGCATATTTGAGAGAACGTGAGAAAATTTGCACGCGAGCAGCGTATATTTGAGAACTTGCAAGCAGTTTTGTCCACAAACAGAGGAAATCAGTGCACGAGCATTATATTGAGAAAGCTATGATCATCATGCTCACTTTGTGCAGGACAGTTTTGTGTTGTGCGCCACTTGAATTTAAAGTGAATACAATAATGGCAACAATAAGAAGAGAAAAGAAATCTGCATTTCGTCATGGTATTGGAGTTTACATATAAGCCTGTTGTGTCTAATATGAATATAGTCTCTTTACTGTCATCATTACTATCATACATTACTAGCGTTATTGTCACTGTACCACTGACTGGTCTCTTTCTATTTATTTATTTTTTTTTATATCTATAACACTTGCTTCATTTATTGACTGTTATTGTCCCTTATGTATGTACTCTGACCTGTCCACCATGTTACCTTTACATGCACACACACACACGCACACACACACATATATACACGCACCTGCCAGTACCTGACTGTATTGTTGTGGTTTTTGTTCCTCGTTGTTGTTTTTTTATATGTTTAATTTTCTTTGTATGATCCCAAGTTGTGTACCTTCATGATCAAAAAAACTAAAAATGAGAATGTAGGGGGTCGCGAGTCACTGGCATTGTTATTTTTGGGGTCGCAGGCTGAAAAGTTTGGGAACCCCTGCTTTAGGGAACCCATAACCTCCATGGCATCACTGTGCAAACTCTACTTCGAAAGCTTTATTTTTACAAGTTTGCCGTGGTTTTGTGGTTTATTTGTTGCCCTTGGCAACGTGACAACTCACTATTAACAGCTATACAGCAAGAGAAGCCTTCATTTTAGGTTGAGCTACTCCTTTAAAGCAACACACACATTAGAGAGCACACGATCAACACAGGGAGGCGGCATCAGACTTTTATCAGGCTCCTCTGATCCAATGATGGCTCCAGCCGGCCTTCAAAAACCTCTTACCAATACTCGGACACTCTTTAGTGTGAAAAAGCAAATGTGGCGCACACAAAAGGGTCAGCTATTTTAAGACACATTTTCCTGAAAGGCCCCTCCTGAGAGCACCGGCGAGACTTTTCAAACCTCTCTTTTTTTGAGCCAATGACAAATCTCCAGCGCATCTGGGCTCACTCCACTGCTCTCAGAAGCTGCAACTTCACATCAAGGCAGCATCAGTCACCTCACGTCAAACTTGAAGGGCACGATTGGACACAAGCGACAAGCCGAAAAACACATTAGCATAATGTTTACATAAATGAATACGTAAACACAGTGGAAAGATAATCAGCGTGGCACATTTAAATGCTGCAGCCAGCCGTACTGGCGCGCTCCTTTCCCTTCAGCTGCCTGAGAAGCGGCGATAGGAGAGGAAAGAACATGTCAAACACGCAGCCCGCTCTGATTCCCGCTCCTGATGAGCCGCGCTGATGTCTTATTTGAACAAGATAATGACATGGGATTAGGCTGCAGCATAGAATCAGACTTTGACTATAACGTGAGACGCTACAGGAACTACAGCTCCGGAACAGAAAGTATCATCGCTAATGCGGTGTACAACGATGCATTATTCTGCTCCTTTAGTAATCTAAATAAACAGCATTCTGAGATTGAATCACAAACAACCCATATGAGTTGGACTCAAAGGAGATTATCTTAAAATAATAATAAAACATAATACTGTACATTTTACCATGAATTGGCTTCGTAGTTAGCACTGTCACCTCACAGCAAAAAGGTCACTGATTCAAGTCCCGGCTGGACCAGCTGGTGTTTCCGTGTGGAGTTTGCATGTTCTCCCTGTGTTTCCTCCAGGTGCTCTGGTTTCCCACACAGTGCATAGACATGCTATAGGTGAATTAGATTAACTAAATTGGCCATAGTTTATGAGTGCGTGAATGTTAGCGTGTATGGATGTTTCCTAGTGCTGGGTTGCAGCTGGAAGAGCATCAGCTGCGTAAAACATATGCTGGATAAGTTGGCGGTTCATTCTGTTGTGGCGACCCCTGATGAATAAAAGAAAAAGCCGAAGGACAATGAATTAATTAATTTTACCATGAATTTCAGAAGCAAACTAAATTCATTCAGTGTAATGATAATTTATATGTTCAAAAAACATCTATTTATTAAAAGCTTCCAGATTTTGGGACCTTGATATTTGCTCTGTCTGCTGTTGATGTTGAAAATTCAACCCTGCAGTTTAACGTTTGACTTTTATTAACATTTTAGTAGAAACATTATACATTTTTAAAACAATATATTGTATACAAAATAATGATATTGTTCTGTAGACAATTGAGAAAAAAAATAGCTTTAAAGGGGTATTAAAATTTACCTTAAAATGTAAAAAAAAAATTTAAAACTGCTTTTATTCTAGCTGAAATAAAACAAATAAGACGTTCTCTAGAAGAAAAAAATATTATAGGAAATACTGTGAAATATTTCTTGCTTTGTTTAACAACATTTGAAAAATATGTGAAAAAAAGGAAATAAAAAAAATAATAATAAAAAATAAATAAAAATCACAGGAGGGCTTAAAATTTGACTGCATAAAGGCTGATTTATATTTCTGCATCAAGCAGACGCATATGGTTTGGCACACACTCCGCATGGTCGCATAGCCCTTAAAGTGGCTGACGCCGATGTGCACCTCTCAAAAAATGTAACTACACAGCTTGGTAGCACTGACGAGTGTTTACAAATGTTGAGTCCTGTGAAGGAGCTCCAGATGAAAACTTTTGTTTTGTGTTAACCTTATGATTAAAGTTGTTGCACGTCTGCTGGTTCCCGCCTCTGAATGTAGCATTCAGAAAAAAACAAAACACCCGCAAAGAAACTCCACACAGAGGAACATAAAAACCTACTGCCAGCTAGTGTTTTGGAAGTGTTACTGCAGAGCAACACAAACAGCACACAAAAGTATAAATGCATGACTACGCGCAAGAAATGCACCATGGGTCACTGTGATCACTCAACGCAGAAGTATAAATCAGCCTTCAGTCTGTGAAAAAAATTTAAAAGTACTGGCAGTGTATTACCAGGTTTTGTATGGTAATTTACAACAACAATAAAGATAATGTTTCATAGCAAACTATTAAAATCTCAATAAATGTCACTTAAAAAAAAAATTAAAAATCAAAAGCTGTTGGATAAAAGATCAAGGTCCCATAACACAATTCTAATTGTAAATAAATAATAATAATAATAATAATAATAATAATAATAATAATAATCACAAAATATAGAAAACCGCTAATTTATAGATATTTTGTTACAGTGTAGAATAATTTGAATAATTTGAAGTATTAAAATACTTAAGGAATACACTTATAGACAACACAAATATATTTAATAGTTATTTCAAATGTTAATATTTTGCCACTATTGTATATATATAGGGCCGGTGTCCTGCAGATTTTCGCTCCAACTCTAATCAAAAACACCTGAACAAGCTAATCAAGGTCTTACTAGGTATACATGAAACATCCAAGCAGGTGTGTTGGGGCAAGTTGGAGCTAAACCCTGCAGGGACACCGCCCTCCAGGACCGAGATTGATGACCCCTGATCTAAAACATTAGCATATTATTTTACACTCAAAACATGATTTTACTGCTTTTTCAAACTACTTATTTAAAATGAGCTAAAACAACACCATTATTGAGAATTTTGGGGAGTCTCATAATAGCTTTATGTTCAATCCACTTAAACTTATTAAGTTAATTTGAACAATTTGTGTTGTGACAACATGAATGATTTGTGTGGGACCCTGTATGGTTTTACAGTATATATATATATATATATATATATATATATATATATATATATATAT
>CAIGQZ010000379.1:20772001-20784490 GCA_903798205.1 Danio tinwini
ATATATATATATATATATATATATATATATATATATATATATATATACTGGGAAACACCCATACACTCTCATTCACACTCATACACTACGGCTAAATTAGCTTATTTAATTAACCTGCATCACATGTCTTTGGACTGTGGGGGAAACCGGAGCACCCTAAGGAAACTCATAAGAACGGGGAGAACATGTAACACACAGAGACTGCAACTGACCCAGCCGGGACTCGAACCAATGACCTTCTTGCTGTGAGTCAACAGTGCTAAACCACTGAGTTCACGTGCCGCCCTTATAAGTATATCAGTTACACCAAATATTAGTAGATATATTTCACCACAAATATTTCACAAATAAACATCTCATCTTTGATCCACACACAAAGTGATGCATCGCTAAAAATCCACAAGGAGGTTCAACACAATAATTTGAATACATTTGGCTTTGATTGGTCAGATTAATGATTCGCAAAGGTGCACTTGGATCTACTGTCATACATTATATTCAAACATAAATAAAGTGCAAGCAGTGTCTCATATTTCACAACTACAATTTCATGCAATCCCTTTCCCTATAAGGCTTGTTGCACATTGCATAACATAAAAAAGGGTGTCGTTACAAGCATATAATTATATTCGCAAAGGAAGCACTGTCACCTTTTTTTAATAGGAGGTACGTCTGTGGTTTTCAATGCTCAGAGGTGCTTTCAATCAGATTTCAGTTGTGAAACCAAGCGTGATTCAAAGTTTGTAGTTACAAGCAATTTGTCGTCTACACATTTTATATGCGTAACTGCTGCATGGCATGAAAATTACAGCCAATCAGAAGCTGTGCAGAGGAATTGTGGACTAATGAGTATGCTAGGATCACCAAAGCTGCATTTATACAATTAAATACAGCATAAATTGTGAAAAAAATCTTACAATTTAAAATAATTATTTTCTATTTGATTGCATTTGAAGATTTAATTTATTCCTTGGGTGGAAAAGATTCATTTATTATCAGCGGTCCAGTCTTTATGGTGTCGGCTATGTATGTATACGGCCATACCACCCTGAGCACGCCCGATCTCGGAAGCTAAGCAGGGTCGGGCCTGGTTAGTACTTGGATGGGAGACCGCCTGGGAATACCAGGTGCTGTAAGCTTTACTGCATTTCGTTTCCCTGTACTGCATTTCGTTTCCTTGTACTTGTACATGTGTGATGACAATAAAGTTGAATCTAATCTAATCTAAAATGGTGTCACATGACCATTCAGTAATCTGTATCAATCCAATACAGTGATTTTTTTTTACCAATTAAATTTGGCCTTCTTTTAAACGCATAAAACATGTGAGTAATTTAACTTAGTTGGGTTTGTACTTAAATATTGTTTAAATTAATTTAAATAATATTCATTAAATCTCCATTAGATGTATAAAAACTACTTCATATTTTATAAAGGGGCTTGTGGTACAAATATTTAAAAGAGAACTCCTCAATTTCACTCTTCAACTTCACTTCATTCAGTAGATTTTTTATAACTGTATCTAATATGAAACTTATTTCTTCATTTATTTTAGTGTATACTATATAAAGTGTATATATACAGTATATAAATATATATTAGTAAACTTTCAAATGTATATTAGAATTGTAGGAGCCATTTACTGGTTGTAATTTTCTTTTGAACCACTAGAGGGCATATATTGTATTTATGTTCTCCTAGCAAGGGGCTGGGGGGTGGATGGTGGGCGTAGAAATCGCCTACTACTCAGTAAATATTGCATTTGAATTTGAATTTACTACTCGATCGTACAAAAAAAGTACATTCTATCCGCTTGTTAAGTGTGACGTCACGCGAAGGGGCTTCCGGGTCCAAGCGCTCTATGAAACTGAATGATGAGACTCATCAAATGCTAATAATAAACGTTTACAAAGCGATGTAATACTTTCGAAAATCACGATTGCAATATATATGTCCATGCCTAATAACTGATGGCCAGAAAGTGATTTTTTTTTTTTAATTGTTAAAATTTTGTTATTTGTGATGCAGCAAGCCCAGTGATTGTTGTGTACACTATGACTTAATATAAAATTCACTTTAATGAGAGATATGAATAAAAAGTAATCATAAACGAATATTTAGTCAATTCAAATGAGTGGCGGCTTGGACCCGGAAACAGTATTACATACGTCACCAACACGTCACCACTTAACAAGTGGATACAGTATGAATTCGAGTAGTATGTATGGAACTCAGACGTACTACATTTTGTAGTAGATCACATGACCTACCCGCTTCTGTTGCATCACTTTACTCCCATTCATGAATTCTGATGCACACTTCAAAATCTCACAGGAAGTAGTAGGTCACCCGGTTAATCTCACATACTGTTTTTTTTTTTTCTATGAATTCGGACATACTACTCGGCTCACATACTAATTTTAGTGTACTATATAGTATGGAAGTATGCAACTTCGGACGCAGCCAATGGGCTTATGTTTATTTTGACGTTTACTTTTGACAATAAAATGATTGTAATATCCAACTTTATTTGCAAAGGTATGGACATTTCATTTTATTATCGACTCGTTCAAAGAACAAATGCGTCAAAACCAATGATCAACATATGTGCACCTACAATACACTACGTTTATTTACTAAGTGCATTAATTATTTTAAAATAAATAATCTTGATTTATTTCTTCATTTTTTTTTCAGCTTAGTCACTTTATTAATCAGGGGTCACCACAGCGGAATGAACCGCCAACTTATCCAGCATTTTTTTTACGCAGCGGATGCCCTTCCAGCTGCAACCCATCACTGGGAAACACCCATACACTCTCATTCAAACACACACTATGGACAATTTTGCTTACCCAATTCACCTATAGCGCATTTCTTTGGACTATGGGGGAAACCGGAGCAATCTTGATTTATAAATAATATATTTTTTTACACATTTATACACTTTTTATTTCTTAAAGAAAGCATTATTACTATATACAGAAAATATTATAAAGTAATTTCAACAACATGTTAGCTTCACATTTCTTAATTGTAATGAGAAATGAATTGCATTGTATTAAAAAAATGATCCTCTTTGAAATGACAAATAATTGTTGTTTTTTATTATTATTATTATTTCTACCTAAACATTAAATGGCGTTTAATTAAATGATCATTGTCATTGTTGTTTTTATTTCATCCTAAAATATTATGATATATATGAACTATATATAATATCAAAATAAAATAAAAAACCTAAAAAGTAAATTAAGTAAATTGCAGAGCAAATGAAAGTAAAACAAAAATGTAAATAAATAAACTATTAAAATATATGATACAGTGAAGTTAGATTAACAACATAGGCTCATTCTGAAAACATACCCCTTTATACATTTTATTGTGAATTATTTAGCCAGAGGAACATATGGCTGCATTTCATCTTTAAAACGAACGCTACGGAGCGGTATGGCCCTGTTCCGTTTCGCAATTACCAGCTAAACGCTTATCTCCACGTGAACAACTTTTCCGCTTTTACCAGTTTGTCCAGTAGCTCTTCGCAAATGTCTGAAGATTAGAGTTGCAGATCGAAGGTGCCCGTGATGATGGGGTTCGAGTCCAGCAAAGAACGGTTCCAAAAAGCAGGTAAGAAAAACAAAAGCCAAAAAATAAAACAAACAAATAAATAACAGGGTGAGAATGTGGTAAAATCTAAAAAAACGTGGTCAGTATCAGGCGGCCGCGAGGGCTTTTCTTTTTCTGGATTGCTTTTGAAAACCCTGTCGGTTGGGTTTAGGGAAGTGGGTGGGCGCTGGTCAATCGGTGCTTTTTTTAAAACACTATCAGTTGGGTTTAGGGAAGGGGATGGGTGGGGGTATTGGTCGGTTGGTCAGTCAGTCGACAGAAGCCTTTGGTGGATTTACGTGAGAACAGTTGGTACGAATGGCTCTGGTGGATTCGTGAAAACAAAAACTGCAAAAAAAGTAGGTCCTGGGACGTATTTGGTGCTCTCCAGAAATCTATATAAGGGTACGTAATCAGAATTAGAGTCTGAGTTGTGAATTAAAGATTAAAGGTTTTATCAAAACATTGGATTTAAATCATTTTTACTGCAACTGCGGATTTAATAATTTTCATTCATCATAAAATGACTGCTAACTGCTGTTTTTATTTCTCCGTATAATACTGGAGATGCAGCGTCATTCTTTAAAAGCCCAGACACATTACAGCCAACAAGATCATTGCAGACAGAGATTATTTTCCACGGTGCCATGCAACAACATATGCTACCATCCACTCCAAACTGAGCCTTGGCATACAGTAACCAATTTCATCTCCACTAAACTTGATTGTTGGAGCCTCCTAATATACAGGGAGCGCAGTTATTATGAGATAAAAGCTCATAGCAAGATGGTGAACAGCCGAGCGAGGACGGCCTGGTTTTCTGTGTCAAAAGCTTCTCAGACCAAGTAGGATGAAGTCAGTTCAGACGCGCGGAACTGTGTATATGGTGGAAGAATGGGAAAATGCAACAAGCAATCATTACAGTAAATTGCCTCGGCTATTCTTTCCATTCAGATGTAGTTTTGTCAAGCAGCGCAGAAGCGGTAAGGGAGCATTTACCGCATGTAGCTGTGAGAGTAGAAGATTTGAACATTTGCTTGTGGGCCAAATTGCCTAGACATACATTCAGTGTGACACGCAGGAACTATTCGAGGACATTTTATATAAGCAATTCTATCTCTTGTGTAACGAAAAATACTTGTGATATTACTGTTTCGACGGCATGGATAACTAAGTACTTAGCACTTTGGAAACGTGAAAGGGAATATGGCCTTGTCATAAGATAAACTCAGGCGGTATATTGCTATACATCAAAATAGAGAGCATTTATTGCATGAACATTTGTGCTGACATTATTATCTGTAGAAATCTGTAGATCCACACCAAGTAAAGTCTCTAAAAGCCATTCACACGGTGCACATTTTTCTATTCCAATGCACTTTTCTGTTGTTTCTCACTTTCTTTATTGACGTGCTTGATCTTTATGCTCTCATTCTGCTAATTTTGATCCACTTCACACGTAAGCCTGTGTGTGTTTAAGATGGTGTGTCAAAAAGGCAAACTTTTACGTGCACTCATCAACGTCAGTTCCAACGTAGTGGACCAATCTGAAGAACTCGGAGGTGGGACAGGTTTACAAAAGCAAGTTGGCATGACAATGGTTTTATTTGTTGTCAACATGGTGGAGGTGGTGCTTTAAAAAAAAAACATTCTTAAATGCTGCGTCTTGCTTTTTAAGTCACAAAGATCCAAAACACACCAAGTAAAATGTCCATCTTTCTGTCTCTAAAAGCCATTCACACAGTACACGTTTTCTTCATTCCAATGTACTTTTCATTTGTTTTTCAAAGTAAACCCTTGCTTTATCAGCCTGCACCCTGCTGGGTCTTTTCCTCTTCGAAAAGAAACTTTCCAAAGACATTTGTTTCTTATTAATTTTGCTTGCATGTGGGTTCAATTTTGGCACTCTAGTGACCGAAATGTAATCAAGAGAATATGGTCATTTTTCAAAATAAAAGATTGTTTATACTCCGATAATAAATAAAACATAAATTATTCATGATTTTTTTGTGCAGCCTGGTACCAATTGGTCCAGGGGTTGGGGACCACAGATTATAGGACTAGTATAAAATGACAATGCTTTAACAAATGCAGATGTTTTCTTTATAATTGCTGAGAAACTGAGGCACAATCTGTAAAGGCTCTGCAGTCTTCTGGTTAGGGGGTGGGCAACATCAGCTCATTTGCATTTAAAGAGACACACAAAAACATTTTTACTATATTTTAAACCTTCAAGCTCATTGTGCAGACAACCGCAAGATACAGTGCATCTGGAAAGTATTATTAGCGGTTAATTTTTTTCACTTTTATTTACGTTACAGCCTTATTCCAAAAAAGATTAAATTCATTTATGTTCTCTAAATTCTACACACAATGCCCTATAACGACAACGAAAAAAAAAGATTTTTTGAAATTGTTGCAAATTTATTAAAAATAAAAAAAGCTGAAAAATCACATGCACATACAGTAAGTATTCAGTCTTTGCTCAATAACTTGTTGATGCACCTTTGGCAGCAATTACAGCCTCAAGTCTTATTGAGTATGAAGCCACAAGCTTGGCACACCTGTCTTTGGGAATTTTTGCCCATGTAATACCTCTTAAGCTCTATCAGGTTGGATGGGAAGCGACGGTGTACAGCCATTTTCAGATCTCTCCAGAGATGTTCAATAGGATTTAGGTCTGGGCTCTGGCTGGGCCACTCAAGGACATTCACCGAGTTGTTGTGAAGCCACTCCACTGATATTTTGGCGGTGTGCTTTGGGTCATTGTCCTGCTGGAAGATGAAACGTTGCCCCAGTCTGAGGTCAAGAGCACTCTGAAGCAGGTTTTCATTCAGTCTCTGTACATTGCTGCATTCATCTTTCCTTCTATTTCGACTAGTCTTCCAGTTTCTGCTGCTGAAAAACATCCCCACAGCATGATGCTGCCACCACCATGCTTCACTGTAAGAGTAGTATTAGCCTCTTGATGAGCGGTGCCTGGTTTTCTTTAAATGTAACGCCTGGCATTCACTCCAAAGAGTTCGGTTTTAGTCTCATCAGATCAGAGAATTTTGCTTCTCATGGTCTGAGAGTCCTTCAGATGCCTTTTGGCAAATACCAGGCAGAGAGTGGCTTCCGTCTGGTCACTTTACCATACAGGCCTGATTGGTGGATTGCTACACAGATGGTTGTCTTTTTGTAAGGTTCTCCTATCTCCACAGAAAAACATTGGAGCTCAGACAGAGTGACTATCGGGTTATTGATCACCTCCCTGACTAAGGCCCTTCTCCCCCAGTCACTCAGCTTAGTTGGCCGGCCAGCTCTAGGAAGAGTCCTTGTGGTTCCAAACAACTTCCACGTATGGATGATGGAGGCCACTGTGCTCATTGGAACTTTCAGAGCAGCAGAAATTGTTCTGTAACCTTCCCCAGCCTTGTGCCTCGAGACAATTCTGTCTCGGAGGTCTACAGACAATCCCTTTGTCTTCATGCTTGGTTTGTGCTTTGACATGCACTGTCAACCCTGGGACCTTAGACAGATGTATGCCTTTTCAAATCATGTCCAATTAACTGAATTTAGAATGAGAGCTTCACGGCGAAGGCTGTGAATACTGATGTACATGTGATTTTTCAGGTTTTTTATTTTTAATCAATTTGCAACAATTTGTCATTATGGGGTATTGTGCATAGCCTTTTTAAGGAAATAAATGAATTTAATCCATTTTGGAATAAGGCTGTGACAAAAAAAAAAATGTGGAAAAAGTGATGCACTATAAATATTTTCTGGATGCACTTTACATTACATATACTGTATGTTAAAAATGGGATCCCATTTAATAAATGACAAAAATAATATCTCACCCAAGCGCTCCCTTTTTATTACTTTTGAGGCCAACACTGATATCATTTTTAACCTACGTGATTTTCAGGGAGATCAGTGATAGTGTGGTTAAATTGTGCTACTGTTGTACATTTTCGTTGTACAATTCAGTGGTGTATAATATAGAAATATAAAGCAGTTTAAACAAGCTATGCTAAACCTTTTTTTTTTTTGACATTTGCGTCTTTGTATAAATATGCTTGTGCTTTGATAAAGGATTATATTTATTCATTTAATACAGCACCTTTGGCGGATAATTACACCGGTGCATGAAAAGTGTTGTTAACAGCGAAGCTACGAAAGCAATATTGCTGTAATGACTCACAGGTTTCATTACACAGTTTAGATTAAATACTCTCGTGTAATCACACAAATGCATCAACTAATGAATACTAAAGAGTCAAATTTGGCCTTTCAGTTTCAAACTCTACCTTTGAAATCGGCAAGAAGCAAAAAACGGGCACTCAAGAAGACTAGAGAAAGCCAGGAATCCATCACCGTCAATTGGTGCACGGTGTCAAAATAAATCTGTAACAAATCAGACAGAAAGAGACATATGTAAACACACACACACACATATATACAGTCACCACACTTACTAAGGTCTAGGACATTACATTGGCTCATTCTTGATTTTTTTTCTATCTTTTTTTTACCTTCGCGCTTCATTGAAGCGCTCCCTTTGAATAAGTTCAAGATTTCAGAGAGAACCTCAGGAACACTTCAAAGTGAAGCCCAGGGAGCGTTTCTATACAGTATGGAAAGAGCTCTCTAGGGTTCACGGCCATTACGCCACACTTTAGCCTCCTCCAGAACTCACTATCTCTCTCTCTCTCTCTCTCTCAAAGCCAATAGCGCTTGCATTTCAAGTCAGGTTGCAATCTCTTCAAATTACCAACCACACTGGAACAAATAATAGTGATTTACTTAATTAAAAACTAAACATTTTCCCATCTAAATAAACAAAAGAAATTGAAAGCGCTGGCTCCTTGAGGCATCTCCCTCGGTCCATTAGTTGCAGTCCAATGGGCTTTGATAGGAATTAACTCACACTTAATTATACTCTGTGCCCGCAAACAGTCCCCGACGCCAAACTGTGAACGCAATCTCTCCCTCCTCGCAACCGGGAATGGATGGAGGGCTTTCAGTCGGAGCGCGCGCATGCTGTATTTAGACATTCTTTAAACATATCCCTTCATTTTCTCGCTCTGTCTTCTTTCGTCACATGCGCGTAGGGAGTTTTTTTCATCTGTCATCAGTATTGGGGGCACAGGCTCCAAGCATCCCTGTAAAAACAATACTCTTATTTTTTTGCACTGGGGCATGTTGTAATTTGGGAGGCTGGGAAAAGCATTTTTACATTCTTTTTCAGGTTGATAAGGAGAGTAGACATGTATAGATGTCCTCTTGTCCTCTTTTTCAAATATTTCGCAAATGATGTTTAACAGAGCAAGGAATAATATTTTTCTTCTGGACAACGTACACTACCTGACAAAAGTCTTGTCGTCAATCCCAGTGGTAAGAGCAACAAATAATAACTTGACTTCTAGTTTGGAAAAGTGGCAAAAGGTAGATTTGTCCAATAAATCATTTGTTGAACTGCATCCCAATCATCACAAATACTGCAGAAGACCTATTGGAACCCGCATGGACCCAAGATTCTAACAGAAATCAGTCAAGTTTGGTGAAGGAAAAATAATAGTTTGGGGTTACATTTAGTATGGGGGCATGTGAAAGATCTGCAGAGTGAATGGCAACATCAACAGCCTGAGGTATTAAGACATTTGTGCTGGCCATTACATTACAAACCACAGGAGAGGGCATATTCTTCAGCAGGATAGCGCTCCTTCTCATACTTCAGTCTCCAAATCAAAGCTCCTGAATGCAAAGAAGGTCAAGGTGCTCCAGGATTGGCCAGACCAGTCACCAGACATGAACATTATTGAGCATGGCTGAGGTAAGATGAAGGAGGAGGCATTGAAGATGAAGAAAGAATCTTGATGAACTCTGGGTGTCCTGCAAGAATGCTTCCAGATAACTTTATTAATAAGTTATCTGAGTCATTGCAGAGATATATGGATGCAGTCCTCCAAGCTAATGGGAGTGATACACAACATTAATTATTTTTCCACTGCACCATGACTTTATATTCTACACTGTACATGATTTCTGTTAAGTGACAAGACTTTTGTTTAAGTAAAGTCAGACCTTACTGTCCTATTTAAATAATTAAAAATCAAGGCATGATCGTATTTTATTTTGGTAAAATAAGTGTAATCTGGAGGCCTTTGCCTTTCAGATAAACCACTTTTGATACCAGATCATACCAAATTTGTCAGGTAGTGTATTACTAACTTGTCTAGTTAACCTAGTTAACCTAGTTAAGCCTTTAAATGTCACTTTAAGCTGAATTATAGTATCTTAAAAATACCCAGTAAAATAGTATGTACTGTCATCATGGCAAAGATAAAAGAATCAGTTATTAGAAATTAGTTATTAAAACTTGTACGTATGTTTAGAAATGTGGTGAAAAAAATTATCTGCTTTCTGGGAAAAATATACAAGGGGGGGCTAATAATTTAGAAGGGCTAATAATTCTGACTTCAACTGTATATGTTTTAAATACAAAAATTCTACAAGATTTTTAATTTAGTCTGGAAAATGTTATGCTTTCAGAAAAGTAACTGTTACTTTGTTGACATTTCAATACTCAAGGTTGCAAACCGGCAAAGTGCTTCAATACTGAAATGCTTTCACACATACAGACACACTATATAAAGTGATGAAATAGATTTGCTCTTTAATAGTTCACTTTTTAAAAGAGTTATGTAAAATTACAGCTTTTAAAGAACATTTAATTACTTTAACATCACTATAAACCAGCGTGTTTATGATTGTGACAAACAACTGAAAGCAAAAGCTTGCATATTAAAGTTACAAATCAAGACTTAAATGTTCATTAAAACAAATGGATGAAGAGAAAATGAAGACATTCATATAACATGCCTTGGGTAATGCACTGTAAAACTGTGTCAGATAATTACTGGTAAGTCATTTTTACACAATATGTATGAGGGTTTAAAAAATGACACAAATGTAATGCTAAACTTAAATAAAACACTTAAAAAAACAATAAATAAATGAAATTATTTGGAAGACTTTTTTAGGCTTTAATTATTTTAAGAATTTTAATTCTTTGGGTTAGTCTAAATAATCCTAAAAGAAAAGACAATAACATTCGGAAGAAGTGTTTTCGGTACCACAGTTTATGTATACACTTACTGGCCACTATATTAGGTACACCTTACTAGTACTTGGTTGGACCCCCTTTTGCCTTTAGAACTGCCTTAATCCTTCATGGTATAGAAGGTACTGGAAATATTCCTCAGAGATTTTGGTCCATATTGTCAGGATTGCATCACACAGTTGCTGCAGATTTGTCGGCTGCACATCCATGATGCTAATCTCCCGTTCCAGCACATTCCAAAGGTGCTCTATATAAGGAGACTGTGGAGGCCATTTGAGTACAGTGAACTCATTGTCATGTTCAAGAAACCAGTCTGAGATGATTAACGCTTTATGACATGGGGCGTTAAGCTGCTGGAAGTGGCCATCAGAACATGAGTACACTGTGGTCATTAAGAGATGGACATGGTCAGCAACAATACTCAGGTAGGCTGTGGCGTTGACATTATGCTCAATTGGTATTAATGGGCCCAAAGTTTGCCAAGAAAATATCCCCCACACCATTACACCACCACCAGTAGCCTGCACCATTGATACAAGGCAGGATGGATCCATGCTTTCATGTTGTTGACATCAAATTCTGACCCTACCATCCGAATGTTGCGCCAGAAATCAAGACTCATCAGACCAGGCAACGTTTTTTCATCTGTCCAGTTTTGGAGAGCCTGTGTGAATTGTAGCCTCAGTTCCCTGTTCTTTGCTGACAGAAGTGACACCTGGTGTTGTCTTCTGCTGCTGTAGCAAATCCGCCTCAAGGTTTGACGTGTTGTGCATTCAGAGATGCTCTTCTGCATACCTCGGTTGTAACGAGTTACTGAGTTACTGTTGCCTTTTTATCAGCTCACACCAGTCTGGCCATTCTTATTCTCATCAACAATGCATTTGTTCCCACAGAACTGCCGCTCACTAGATATTTTTTATTTTTCGGACCATTCCCTGTAAACCCTAGAGATGTGTGTGCATGAAAGTCCCAGTAGATCTACAGTTTCTGAAATACGCAAACCAGCCTATCTGGCACCAACAACCATGCCACTTTTAAAGTCACTTAAATCACCTTTCTTCCCCATTCTGATGCTCGGTTTAAGCTGCAGCAGATCGTTTTGACCATATATGTGTATATATGTGTATATATATATATATATATATATATATATACAGTTGAAGTCAGAATTATTAGCCCCCCTCTGAATTCTTTTTTCTTTTTTAAATATTTACGAAATGATGTTTAACAGAGTAAGGACATTTTCACAGTATGTCTGATAATTTTTTTTCTTCTGGATAAAGTCTTAATTGTTTTATTTCAGCTAGAAGTTTAAAATTTTTTAAGGTCACTATTTTAAGGTCAAAATTATTAGCCCCTTTTTTTTGTGATTGTCTACAGAACTTGCCTCATTACCCTAACCTGCCTTGTTAACTTAATTAACCTAGTTAAGCCTTTAAATGTCACTTTAAGCTGTGTAGAAGTGTCTTGAAAAATATCTAGTAAAATATTATTTACTGTCATTAGGCAAAGAGAAAATAAATCAGTTATTAGAAATTAGTTATTAAAACTATTATGTTTAGAAATGTGTTAAAAAAAAAAATCTTCTCTCTGGTAAACAGAAATTGGGGAAAAAAATAAACAGGGGGGCTAATAATTCTGACTTCAACTGTATATACCAAAACAGGTGGTATACATAAAAAGTGTGCAGTATGTGAATGTTTTGGTCATACTAAAAACTGTCTGTGTCTGTGTGTGTGTGTGTGTGTGTGTGTGTGTGTGTGTGTGTGTGTGTG
>CAIGQZ010000379.1:20791216-20806125 GCA_903798205.1 Danio tinwini
TAAATAAATAAATAAATAAATAAATAAATAAATAAATAAATAAATAATAAACTTAATTGGGGCAAATAGTTGTGCAGCTGATTTATTTAGTGGAAAATGAATATATCAGAATTACTATTTTTTATAATATTATGAGGGCAGCACAGTGGCTCAGTGGTTAGCACTGTTGCCTCGCAGCAAGTAGGTTCGAGTCCCGGCTGGGTCAGTTGGCATTTCTGTGTGGTGTTTGCATGTTCTCTACCGTGTTCGCTTGTGTTTTCTCTGGGTGCTCTGGTTTCCCCCACAGTTTAAAGACATGTGCTTATAGGTGAATTGGATGAACTAAGTTGGCCATAGTGTATGTGTGTGTGCATGTGTGCATGTGTGTGTGTGTGTGTGTGTGTGATTATGCATTAAATTCTCTTTATTTTATATACTGAACTTGACTCTTTCTCTACAGCAGCAACAGATTTTTACACAGAATTCATTTTCTACAGCGGCATATTTGATTGAGTTAAAAATCACATTTTTTTCTTCTTCCTCTACTGAGTTTCTTATTTTAATGTATGCCACATAACTTGACTTGGATGGATGTGGTGCCACTGAGAAAAAGCAGTTGGAATTTTAAGTGATGTCAGATAAGGGCATAAATATATTTTACCAAAGTTTCCTGACACTGACATAAAGTTTGTCAGGCGTGTAGGTGCACAGTAGATGTGTGTATGTACTGTATATAGATGTATGCTTAGCTGTGAAATCCAGTCCCAAAGATGTATGAGAAAGGGTAAACTACACTGTTAATGATTTTCATAAATTACACAGTATTTAACTGTAATATCAACTGTATTTTACTGTAGGACAGTTATGCGGTATGTTACTGTACTTTAAAGTTGCATTGTAAAAATTACTGTATATTTTACAGTAAAGCTATACAGGACTATATATGCATACACAGCAAGATGTATATGTAGATACAGTACTTCTGCTGTAATTGATTTACAGTAAGTTACTGCCAACCATTGAGGACCTCAAGGACAACACATATGAAGAAATGAAGCCAACCATAGAGAACTTCTAGAGTTATCCATAATCCTGGACCAGGACGTATCCTGAGCAGATGGTCATAGTGGAGTGAAGAGCATGAGCCAAATTCCTAAAAGAGCCCTGTGACAGACAGCTGGGGACCTACTCACAACTTCTCCACAATAAACGTCCAGTGTTCTCCAGCCTCCGGCGCGTAGACTGCAGCTCTGCACAAGAAGTTTGCCCAGAGGAGAACTGGTCATCCCCAACTGAGCCTGGTTTCTCTCAAGAGTTTTTTTTCCTTCACTTTCATCAATTGGTGAAGTTTGTTCCTAGCCACTGACACCACTGGATTGCTTGGTTCGGGACTCGTGGAGCTGTGCATTGATGGATTTGCTCTTCAGTGTTTGGACTTTCAGCAGTGAAAATTAAACCACACTGAACTAAACTAAACTGAACTTCAACTCTGAAAACTGGATTGACACAGTTTGATTTTACTAGAACTTCTATGTTGAGGCTTTGACACAATCTACATTGTAAAAGCGCTATAGAAATAGATTAATTGAACTGAAATACTGGTGAACAGCTCCAAGTAAGTTACTGTAGTAAATTGTTAACAGTGTATATTTTGAATTTGAACAATTTCTGACACATTTCTGAGGATAAGGTACAAATCCTTTTTACACGTCAAAAACAGTATGTACTTCCCAAATTCACCCAAATGCAGTATGAGGCTATTTACTTGATCAAAAGAAAAGACAAGATATGTTGTCATGTTGTCATTTTTAACTGTTAAATAAAGGTGCAGGGCTGCACGATGGCACAGTGGGTAACACATTTGCCTCACAGCAAGAAGGTTGCTGGTTCGAGCCTCGGCTGGATCAGTTGGCGTTTCTGTTTGGAGTTTGCATGTTCTCTCCATGTTCGCATGGATTTCCCTCAGACTATGCAGCACCACTAATGCGATCCAAGACCAGCGACGAAAATATCCCAAGGTTTTCATAATCCTGGACCAGGCCGTATCCTGAGCAGCTGCTGTGGCGGTCATGGAAGAGTGGAGAGCATGAGACAATTTGCCATAGGTCATGCCCAACTGAGCCTGGTTTCTCTTGAGGTGTTTTTTATTCTTCACTTACGCCAATTGGTGAAGTTTTTTCCCTGCCGCTGTCGCCACTGGCTTGCATGGTTCGGGATCTGTAGAGTTGCACATCAATGGAATTGCTCTTCAGTGTTTGGACTCTCAGTAGTGATTATTAAACCACACTGAATTGAGCTGAACTTAAACACTGAAAACTGAACCGACACTGTTTCCATTTACTATATCTTCTATGTGAAGCTGCTTTGACGCAATCTACATTGTAAAAGCGCTATAGAAATAAAGGTGAATTGAAAAATTGAATTGAATTCCTCCGGGTGCTCCGGTTTCCCCCACAAGTCTAAAAACATGTGGTATAAGTGAATTGGGTAAGCTAAATTTTCCGTAGTGTATGTGTGTGAATGTGTGTGCATGTTTTTTTTTCTCAGTGATCGGTTGCAGTGAGAAGGGCATCCGCTGCATAAAACATTTTTTGTTTTGCTGGTTGAAAGTCTCAACCACATTCCAATAGTAATGAATAAACTAAATGATCTAAATGTATTTATACATATTTTTATATTCTTATTCTTCTTTAATACAATTAAATAATGTCAGGCAGATAATTCCCATAATTCTGATAAGTAGCCCAAACTGTCTGTCAGCAAATCCTGATCACGCAGATCCGCCATTTGCATGTGGCAAAAACAAATGCTCAATCAAAAATTTTGAATCAATATTGAAGTTACTTTTGCACGCTGGAGGAAGGACGCCATCATGGCTGAAGCATTTCTTCTAGACAGGTAATGTTATGTTTTAAAACTCTTTTAGTCTTGCAAAGCTTATGCAGATTTTACTTGGTTATATGCACAGAAGTGTTGTTCAGCCACTGAAATTTTCCAGTGAAAGATTGATGGAATATTTTCAGTTTCATAAGAGATGTTTTACAGCATCGATAATGGAGATTTTTATTTAGTTAAACAACATAACATCAGTAAATAGCGCTATTCCGCCTAGCCTGCTTTACTGAGGTGAAGTTGCTTTTATATTCACATTCATTTTTTTTTTTTTTACAACCTGCGACGTGCTATAAAGTTTACCATGCTGATCTGAATATTCGGTCTGAAATAGCATGCAAGTATGGCTTAGTAATAAGTGTAATTCCTGCACCCAGCCGACCCACCACTAAGCATACAGTAGTCGCTTTAGGACAAAGCGTGTGAAAGAGTGAGACAAGCGATCCCTGCATGCATGAAATATTGTACATTATGATAAGCTGTTCTTGTTACATCACTGAAAACTCACTAAATATAATACAGTTTGTCGTTGGGAATTGTAGTATTATAAAGTACTGTAACGTTTTCTTACTGGCGAACGACATGATCTAGTGGCTCTCTGTCATCTTTTGGTTCTTTTCCACTGAGTGGTACAGTACGGTACGGTTCGGGTCGGTACGGGTCACCTTTATCAAGCTTGCGTTTCCACTACAAAGGGTACCCTTTTGGTGGGCGTGGTGTACTACAGAGAGTTTCAGTTGACGTCATTCTCGCTCCAATAAATGTCTACAGTAAAGCTGTACAGTTTGTTCACATTATATGAGAAGCTCTTCTAACAAAACAGATGCTTTAAACATATTAATACTTGTTTATAAATGTTTATTACTAACATTTCTATGAACATGATTTGATTATAAATGCAGATCAATGACAGCCTACTGTAACGTCTGCAATTATATAAAACGTAACATATATGAACACATACAGACCCTTACAGTCTCCGATATGTTACCACTTACAGATAAACTACACACAGCATACATTAAGTCCTTATTTCAGTTCAAAAACAACACGCAATATATACAGTAGCCCACAGTCAGAGCAAACCTCTCATCTGTGTCTGTAATCTTCACCAGCACATGTAGTCTCTGTTAAGAGAGAATTTCAGTCATTCAGAGTTCATAATAGTCCAAAAGGGGATGATAAACATGGCAGATTGTTCAGGTTGCTGAAACTATTTGCTCCTGTCTGGAATCCTTGTAATCCTGTCGGGCTTCTCCTTTTTTCCGCACTTCACTCTCACATTTGTCCTTTTCTTTCTGAATGGATCAGATGTCGAAGACGCTTCATTAATTACACACATTATTATTATCAGCTTAAGAAGTTTGTTATATCAAATCTAGACGCGATCCCGAGCTCCCTGGACAAAGCGAAAACCGCTCGCACTTTTAGACTTTTAGACGGCCTCGTAAAACAACAACAGGACACGGCAGATTCTTGGCTTTGTGGTTGTTCATCAAGACAACGACAATGTTTGTTTTGAACCCGGGTCATCCATGTATCGTTATTATATGCATATAGTTGTCTTGGCTGTGTATTAAAAAGCATGGCGGCTCCATTGTTTTGATTCTGGCTAGCTCCACGAGATTGTGACGTATCTCTGTAAACCAATCAGCATTCAGCTGCGCGTGTAGCTCCACCTTTTAGTACCCTTTTTCTCGTTTTTGGTACCGTTTCGAAAGGGTGTTGAAAAAGTGGTACAGTACGGATCGGTTCGGTACGCTTTTGACAGTGGAAACGGCCATAAAAGCGTACCGAACCGATCCGTACCGTACCGTACCGTACCACTCAGTGGAAACGAGCCATTTATTGCGCACGCTCGTGATTGGACAGCAGGGGAGGGATTGTGTTTCAAACATATTACGCTAACCGGTTACCATTTAGGCAGATCACCTACTACCCCATTAACGAATCCTGAATAAAAGTATCAGTTTCAACACACACACACACACACACACACACACACACACACACACACACACACACACACACACAAAAGAAAAAAATCTGCAGCTCTACTACTTGTCACAATTGAGGTGATTTTTGTAATATTTTTGCTCATGCATAATAAATAGTGCGCTGACTATTCACTTTATTTTACTCCTCAGGGGCCGTCGTGACTCTCGCCATGCTCAGCAACAGTTTTTACAAGGGAATTCATTTTCCACAACTGAATCTTTGATTGTGTGCTAAAAATTGTTTTATTTTTCCTTGATGGAGTTTCTTTTTTATATGCCTCATAACTTGACTTGGATGGACGTGTTGCCATTGAGAAAAAGCAGCTGGAATTTTAAGTGATTCTAGATAATGGATACATTTCTTCTTCTTTTAAAATATTTGTACTTTAATCACAGGACAAAAAAAGCCTACAGCCATGACTCTCTTCTTATCCTGCTCTGAAGAATAAAGCTTTTGCAGGCTACATTTCTAGATGTTTATTATTATTGTTATTATTATTATTATTATTATTATTATTATTATTATTATTATTATTATTCATTTAATTTCCTTCGGCTTAGTCTCTATTTCAGAAGTCACCACAGCAGAATGAATTGCCAACTATTCCAGCATATGTTTTACGCAGCGGATGCCCTTTCAGCCACAACACTGTATTGGGAAACACCCACACATTTTCATTCCCACACACACACACACTCATACACTACGACAAATTTAGTTTATTCATCTATAGCTTAATCTATCTATTACTTAATCTATAGCACATGTCTTTGGACTGTGGTGGAAACCAGAGCACCCAGAGGAAACCCACGTAAACACAAGGAGAACATGCAAACTCCACACAGAAACGCCAACTGGTCCAGCCGGGACTCAAACTATCGACCTTCTTGCTGTGAGGCAACATAAGTATTACTCAATGTTCAACCTCAAAATGTACTTGTATGAATGTTTACCTCCTAATTTAAAAGGTGTTCAGTGTAATTGTTTGTTAATGTGGTGTATACATGTACATGCATTTATTAACAAAATACAGTCCCAAAAGTGTGTGAGATTTGGGGAAACAGCTAAATATGTTTCACAAAAATGCTTTATGACAAAAAAGGGCAGAATTTTAAAGCGACTAATTGGATTTCAGCCACTTTAAACTTCTTCATTTTAAATCTTTGTCGCACTTTTTCTACATTAAACTACAGCTTCCATGATAAAAATGAAGCAGCACAATTAATTTCAATATTGATTATAATAAGAAATGTTTCTTTAGCACTATTTCTTCACATTTCAGTAAAAGTCTGAAGTAATTGTGCTGGAAATGCTGGAATACATGACACCCCAAATAAAATAAAAAAACATATGTTGACAGTGTTCTCTATTTTGTGATTAATACACTGTAAAAAAATCCTGGTTGTCTTAAATTAAGCTGAATTAAATTAACCTTATGAGTCCACTGATTCATTCATCAAATTAAAGGTGCAGTATGTAAAAGTGACACCCAGTGGTTGAACTAGGTATTACATTCCTGGATCAAAATAAACGCAAGCACAGGTTGCCAGACTGACGACCAACAGAAGCGAGTCTCAAAATCAAGCCTAAAGGCTGATTTAAATTGTGTTCTAAATAAAAGCAACGTTTGAATGGCATTTTACATGACATTTATTGCCATACTACTGAAAGCAGCAGCAGACCGTTTACCTCAGATCTTGAAAATAAACCCTGTGAAATTGAACTTTAGGACTGCAATCCAACACATATCAGTGATCTGACATCTACATTTAATAAAGTTAAAGAGGTTAAATATGTATTCATTAGATTATAAACCTTATCATTACGTTGGAGTGCAGTAAGTTCACTATTCTGTGCTTCTAAA
Source organism: Danio tinwini (assembly GCA_903798205.1). Classification (NCBI taxonomy): domain Eukaryota; kingdom Metazoa; phylum Chordata; class Actinopteri; order Cypriniformes; family Danionidae; genus Danio; species Danio tinwini. The sequence continues at coordinate 20,797,950 of CAIGQZ010000379.1, forward strand.
AGGCTGTATTTAAATTTCTGTCATATTTTTGTCTTGTGCAAACAGCCAAATTGCTTATTACTGCAAATCTCATCATGTAGAGTGTTGTTAATACATAGGTTTACAATGTAACCTGCTACCCTAATGTTTACACTCGTAATATTTATTTTATTTGCTAATTAATAAGCACCTCATGCAGAATTCTGATCTGCGTCTCATTTCGGAGTCTGCTACTCTCCACTGAAGGTCCCATTTTGGTCATGGATGCATGCTGTGAGAGCCTTTCTGAATGAATCAATGAATGAAATACACAGTTTTTTAATAAGGCAAACCGAGGTGCTGAAATATAATTGGCTAAAGTGGCATTGGGTGGGTTAAAAAAAAAAAAAAAACTAAGACAGACGATCCAGCATGTAATGCATCTTTTCAAAGCAGAATATCTGACTTCAGCATTGTTTTTTTAGACAAATATGAATGTTCACTTGGCATGTTTTTTGAATATCTTTAAACATGTTATAGTATATTTATGCTTTAGAAGACTTACATACAGCATCTTTAAGTTAGAACATGATTTACTTAGTTTAATAAGTTACAATGAACTAAAAACACATGCTGTCATGACTAACTGATCATATAATTGTTGTTGTTTTCTTCATTTATTTATGCATTTGAATTGCATTATTGGATCTTGATCTATCCTTCAATAACTTTTGATGTTGACAAGTTTGAAAAGGGACTATTTTTAATAGTTTGAACTTGATATATTGTATGGGTTGGTGTTGCAAATTACAGTAAAAAGACAATAAACTGCCAATGCTTTTTTAGCTATTTTTCTAACTTAATTCCCTTTATATTATTTTTTATTATTACCTACATGTTTTAAACTACTAAAATGCTAATAAAATCACTTTGTTAAAATGCAGTGTTGCATTTTCAACATAAAAAATTGACAAAGCATGGGATATAGGTGCCATAACACAACTCAGTACAGTAATTAGGCAGAAAAGAAACCATGTGTATCACAAAAATACAGAACCTGCTAATTAACATATTTTTAACCGCATAAAATATACTCACCAGACACTATGTTTGTACTGGGATGGACTCGTTTTTGCCTTCATAGCTGCCTTAATTCTTTGAGCTGATTGTGGTGTGGCAGAAACCATTTTGAGCTGATCTGAGGTTTGTGTCATGGTGTGTTATGATGCTTCACAACACTTCATAGTCTTCACAAGACAAGTTCACTGTGGTCATAAAAAGATGGTGATGGTCAACAACAATACTCTGATAGGTTGTGATGTTTAAACATTGCTTAACTATTAAAGTGTGCAAAAAAAAAGAAACTATTTACCACTGTCACCACCAGCAGACTGAACCACAGACAAAAAGCATGAATCCATTGACCCTACATCTGAATTTAGCAGCATAAATCGAGACGAATGGCCAGTCTTTGCAAAATGTAGCTTCAGTTTTTATTTCTTAGTTGAAAGTTCTTTAGTTTTTAAATGCTCTTCTACAAACCTTGGCTGCAGTTGCAAGTACCATTGGCTTTCTATTATCTTTAACCACACTGGTCATACACCTTATTAACATAACATTTCAACCCAGGCTCATTATTGATAGCTACATCTAAATACATTTCTGGAGAGTGCCATATACATCCCAGGCATTACATTTTTTTTTTTGCAGATTTTTTTTTCACAAATCCATCAGATGGGTTGCATGCTTTTTCAGATCTCAAATTTCTCTCAAGAGTGCCATTCCCACCTGCTCTTCTCATGTAAATCCACCAGAGGTCGCTGTCAACTGACTGATCAAATGACCCACCCTCCTCCTTCCCTAAATCCAACCAATAGTGTTTTCAAAAGCACAGACTGACCAGCGCCCACCCACTTCCCTAAACCCAACCGAAAGGGTTTTCAAAAGCAATCCAGAAAAAGATCAGCCCTTGCGGCCGCCTGATTTTTTTACCACATTATTTACTTCGGTCAGTTGAGCTTTAGCATGCTTAATGAGCTTGTGTTGAGACATTTCTTTAAACCTTAGAGATGGTTGTGATTAAAAAACAGAAGAAGTTTCTGAAAATAGTCAGAAAACAAAACAAAACAAATAAAAAACAAAACAAAACAAAACAAAAAAAACAAAACCAAAACAAAAACAAAACCTAAGCCTAAAAAAAAAAAAAAAAAAAAAAAAAAAAAAAAAAAAAAAAAAAAAAACTAAGCCTAAAAACAAAACTAAATCCAAAACTAAACGCAAAAACAAACATTGTTTTCACTCATTAAGCCAGTGTCTGACTTGACCCTTTGCTACTTTTTACCTTGTTTTACGCAGGTCTAATTAAAATGTGTTCTTTCAGCCACCCCCACTACAACATAAGTTTTTATTGCTTTTTGGTTAAGATCAAGTGAACCTCTTGGAGGTTTCATGGCTTGAGATTTCCTTTATATCAAGAGCTACAGTACTAAGCCTTAAGAGCTAAAACATATTAGGTTTTTAAGGCAAGGCAAGATTATTTATATAGCACATTTCATACACAATGGTAATTCAAAGTGCTTTACATAAACAATAAAAATTAGTAAAATAATTAAAAATGATTAAAACAGATAAAAAAACAGATTAAATGTGTTAAAACAGGTTATAAAAAAATGAAAAAGAAAATATAGACATAATAGAGCAATCTGTCAGACGTAGCACAGTGCTCATTCAGTAAAGGCACAGCTAAACAGATTGTTGCAAAATTTGTCTTGATTTGAATGTGCCTAATGTTGGAGCACATCTGATCATTTCTGAAAGCTGATTCCAGGTAAGGCGTTTTGAGTAATTATTGATTATTCATTGTGTTTTTAGTGTTCTGTTTAATGACTTACTTAACTTTCCTAATTAACCTAACATAATTATTTTGTTTTGTGCCCCACACAGGTTTTTTGCATCTCGTTTATATACACTTTGAACAGCAGCTACGCTAATTATTCTCTTTATTCTCTATTTCCACCTGGGGGTACTCATTCCGAGGCCCTCAGACTATGCAGCACCACTGATACGATCCAAGACCAGCGACAAGATGATCCCAAGGTCTCCATAATCCTGGACCAGGCCATATTCTGAGCAGCTGCTGCCGTGGTCATGGAGGAGTGGAGAGCATGAGACTGATTCCTGTGATGCTCCAGGGACAGACGAGTCTTCGCTAAGGTCCAGCATTCTCCAGCCTCTGGTGCCCAGACTGCAGCTCTGCACAAGACGTTTGGCCATAGACGAAATGGTCGTGCCCAACTGAGCCAGGTTTCTCTCTAGGTTTTTTAAATTCTTCACTTTCGGCAATTGGTGAAGTTTTTTCCTCGCCGCTGTCGCCACTGGCTTGCATGGTTCGGGATCTGTAGAGCTGCGCATCGATGGATTTGCTCCTCAGTGTTTGGACTCTCAGTAGTGATTATTAAACCACACTGAACTGAGCTAAACTGAACTGAACTTAAACTCTGAAAACTGAACCGACACTGTTTCCATTTACTTTAATCTTCTATGTGAAGCTGCTTTAACACTATATACATTATATAAGCGCTATAGAAATAAAGCTGAATTGAATTGAATTACAACCTTTAAACTGCACTTTAAGCACTATACTGGTATCTTGCAAAATAACTAGAAAAACATTATTGTATGTGCTGTCATCATGGCAAAGACAAAATAAAAAATTAGTTATTAAAATGATTATATAAAATGTGTTAAAAGAAAAAAAATCTCTCCATTACAGCACTTTAAAATATTTTTAAAACAGAACTTGGCGACGCAGTGGCGCAGTAGGTAGTGCTGTCACCTCACAGCAAGAAGGTCGCTGGTTCAAGCCTCGGCTGGGTCAGTTGGCATTTCTGTGTGGAGTTTGCATGTTCTCCCTCTCGCGTGGGTTTCCTCCGGGTGCTCCGGTTTCCCCCACAGTCCAAAGACATGCAGTACAGGTAAATTGGGTAGGCCAAATTGTCCGTAGTGTATGAGTGTGAGTGTGTATGGATGCTTCCCAGAGATGGGTTGCGGCTGGAAGGGCATCCGCTGCGTAAAACAAATGCTGGATAAGTTGGCGGTTCATTTCGCTGTGGCGACCCCGGATTAATAAAGAGACTAAGCCGAAAAGAAAATAAATGAATGAATGAGAACAGAACTTCCACAGGAGGACTAATAATTTTGCCTTGAATTGTATGTATTTAATACTGTTATAACTAGCATAAGAAACTTAATACAAAAAAGCTCTAAAACTTTCTGTTGTATTTGTTAAAGAGCCCCTATTATGGGTTTTTGAAAATGACCTTCCATGTAGTGTGTAACACAGCTCTTAGTGAAGTGAAATATCCAGCTAAAGCTTAAATCTGAAAGTGGACAGTTTTTAAAAGTATTGATTCATCTATAAAAGAGTCGACTCATAGTGGTTGGAATGAATCGTCTTGATAATGAATCTTCAGCCATTTCGGCGAGACGTCGTTACGAAACATAATGGTTGCACGCGCAGACCCGGCAAAATTCAAACCTGCAGCCCCGCACACTAACACAGCAGCAAGACGCTCATGAAGACGCTGTGTTTACCTGGATATTAATGGAAGTGTGAGGGGAAAGGAGTTGTTCAGAAATCTGCACCCTTACAATGGGCGATCTATCACTACACAGCTCATGCATTAGTTTCTGCCTGGGCTGAACACTGGGCTTTGGGCTAATGAGCAGCACTGAAAAGGCTTGCGAATGGAGAGCGGGAGCCCGCAGAGATAGCTTGTCAGAGGACAGAGGATGCTACAACCTCCCGGCTGGGGATGTGACCGTTTAGAAAAGCAGAGTACAGGTAAGCCCTTAGAATATATAGCAGTTCACGGACGAGGTGCCACAGCAATGATTGCAAATAGAAATGATCTACATGTTTTTTTACTGGTAACCGCGTGTACTGTATCAGGTTAACTCTTTATATTCTCATATCGCGTCTAATGCCACGTTGTAAACGTGACACATGCTGCTTTGTTTACAGATTTACATGCTTTCGTGAGCTCGTTCCACTGCCATTTGTCATTGCTATGGCCACCGTTAGCTGATCCTGCACACGTGCAGCGATCAAGGTTCAGAATTTAGCATTTGCTGCTGTGTGGATTAAAACTGAATTTATGTCATACATATGCTAGTGTTTAACTGCACTGCTTTCGGCGCTGAGATGTCTGAATAACACTGTTGAGAACCAGGTACTGTTTACTGTGGTGTTAGTAAGCTTACTTTGAAGCGTGTTTCGGGCGTCCGCTGCGATCAGATCCTATACCAATGTTGGCAACTCGGGGGCTTGATAAACCATGCTGGGCATTTGTCTCGCGCTGAACACTGTCGACCAATGGCAACAGGCTGTCATCGGTCCAATCAGCGCAGATTAGCTTCGCGCTAAGGAGGGGTTTGGAAACAAATGAATTGCTGAACGATTCATATGGGAGTCGCTGGGATAATTAGGTAAAAATAAATGCATATTATAAGACCATAAACGTGTTTTTTGACCTTGCATACATATCAGTATGTTGTTGGAGACCCATAAAACCGAAATATGACCCTTTTCGATGTGTAATAGGGGCTCTTTAAATCAACAAACTCTTTTCATTGGCAGGATACACTTAATATTTTTGTTCAACGTAAAAAAATTGATAGAGAACTGTCATTCATTCTCAACGAGTCGCCCTAAAATACAGCAATAACAATAAAAACTGCATTATATTTGGTGAAAGGCATACGCTCCACAAGGTCTCAAATAAAAGCATCTTCAGTGTATTTAGATTGAATCAGAATGTGTTATTAGAGAGGAGGGAAGCTTGGTCACAAGAGGAGACAGGACAGAGAATTAAGCTAAACTCTGAAAGTCTGCATGGTGGAGTGTTCTTATAACTGCATGTGCCTCCGTCAAGGCTGTGGCCTTCAACACACAACACACATACATACACACACGCACACAGAGAGAGGCAAGCTTCAGAAGTGGAAGAAGGCATGGGGTCGATGCTTCACTGAGAGCTGGAGAGACAGATGTGAACAGCTGGGGCCTGTTGCTCAGTCATTATGTAGAGCGGCCCCCAGGCACAGGTTAATGCTTACCCGCAAACACACACACACACACTCATATGCACGTGCACTTACACACACACACACACACACACACACACACAAACACACTCATATACACACACACACACACACACACACACACACACACACATACACACACACACACACACACACTAACACACATACACACATGTTTGGGGCGATTAGTAAGTGAAAAGATGGCGGGGGCTAGATTGACCATCAGGCCACCAGGAAATGTCCCGGTGCTCCCTCTCGGAACACACAACATGTCCAACCTTGTGGCAGATGGGCTACAGCAGCAGAAGACCACACTGGCTGCCACTCCTGTCAGCTAAGAACAGGAAACTGAGGCTACAATTCCCACAGGCTCACCAAAATTGAACAATAGATGACTGGAAAAACGCCTTGTCTGATGAGTCTCGATTTCTGCTGCGACATTCGGATGGTAGAGTCAGAATTTGGGGTCAACAACATAAAAGCTTGGATCCATCCTGCCTTCATCAGCTGTAGCAACTGTTCAGGCTGGTGGTGGTGGTGTAATAGTGTAGGGCATATTAGTACCAACTGAGTAACGTGTCAACGCCACAACCTACTGAGTATTGTACCTAGCGAGTATTGTTGCTGACCATGTCCATTTCTTTATGACCACAGTGTACCCATCTTCTAATGGCTACTTCCAGCAGCATAACGCCCCATGTCAACAAGCACAAATCATCTCAGACTGGTTTCTTGAACATGACAATGAGTTCCCTGTACTCAATTGGCCTCCACAGTCACCAGACCTCAATCCAAACAAATAAGACTTTCTCCAGAAGAAACAATATTATCAGACATACTGTGAAAATTTCCAACATCATTTGGGAAATATTTAAAAAAAGAAAAAAAACATTCAAAGGGTGGCTAATAATTCTGACATCAACTGTACATATAGTAAAAACATACACATAAACATTCACATACATGCGTACACACGCATGTGCAAATTCAAGCATGCATACTGCACAACTAAAACATAGCCTTGCTAAGAAAGCAAACACACACACAGTCATCTAGAAAAAAATCCTTTATATGTTGGGCCTATTTTACGGTTACTGTTTAATTACTTTCAATAACATAAATATAAACAACAACATCAGCAATGTCATCATTTAGATGCATGTAAAAATGTTCTAATGTTTGTCTAAATCTGTTCAGATGTACTGTTTACAATGCATCACAGTAATTGTTTTACACTAATTGAGAACCTAATAGATGTTGCTGTTACTGATTAAACCAATAAACCAACACTCAGATGTAAGTGAATTCATTTCAGCGTGTAGGAGTAGTCACATATATTCCTTTTGAAACTTTGAAATGCTACTTTCTAATGTTTATTTCATAACAGAAGATTGCAATGGAATTTAAATAAGTGAATCATGCTTTAGGGTGACATGGTGGCTCAGTGGTTAGATTTCTATTGCATATAAAAATGTATTATATTCATATTAACTTGCTATTATTTCCTTCATTATAATGAATCCATTATATAAATTCAACATGTCCAGTTTAGATCATTTATATATCTCATGCTTGTTGTGTACACTATTTATTAACAGTATATATAAGAATATAGGTCAGAGAAGACGTTAATAATATTAACATTCGCCATTAACTAAATATGGTTCGTCCCTGCCTAGATTGTGTGGCGGGGATTGTATGTCCTGAAACGTGTGTGGGTCTGCGGCTGGATATTACTGTTTGAATTTGAGGATGGGTAGATGGTAGTGTTCATGTGTCAAAAAAAAGTAGCCTATCCTTGGTTGAGTTTTTATTATACGATATGTATACCGATGATTTTGAATCTTGCACCTAACAAATATCCTAATTTACAAAAAAACAAACAAACAAAAAACTAAAACTAACACTGAAACTAATAAAAACTGAACTAAAAGTAAGCAAGTTCAAGATATAAAACCTAATAAAAACTAGTAAATCTATCTCTGAAAACTAATTAAAACTACCTGAAAACTAAATAAACACTAAAACAAATGAAAAATCCAAAATCATTATAACCTTGACACACACTCTCTCTCTCTCTCTCTCTCTCTCTCTCTCTCTCTCTCTCTCTCTC
>CAIGQZ010000379.1:20808117-20819407 GCA_903798205.1 Danio tinwini
ACACACACACACACACACACACACACACACACACACACACACACACAAAGTCAGGACACTCTCCGGGATAGAGAAATGGTCAAGGAAAGCAATCTTCTCAGCAGTAATGTAGGTTGAAGAGCAGCTCTTTAAATGCACATGTATGTGAGAAATTGCTGCTTACAGTATCCTACAAATCACGCTTGTTTTATCACAAAAATGAACTACAGTTTTATGTTTTCTAGCACCATGCACTGAATTTCCTGCAATAAGCTACATGCTTTCATTGCATAGATTTTAAAAGACAGGCACCAATACCATGCATCCATATACTGCAAAAGAAATCTACACTGTAAAACCCAATAAGTTAAGTTAACTCAAACTGAGGAAACCGATTTCAGCAAACCATTTCAGTTTTGAAACAAAATGGTTTGAATACCGTAAACTCATATATTGAGTCATATATACATATATTATTTGTGTTGATGTCATCAAACATTAGTAACTTAAACATTTTAAGTTCAGTTATCAAATTGCTATGAGTTCATTTAACTTAAAGGGCACCTATGGTTAAAAATCTACTTTTCAAGCTGTTTGGACAGACATATGTGTATGTATGGTGTATAGACCGTCATATTGGGGTGATATAAACACACCCAGTGCTTTTTTTTCAATTTAACAACATAAAAACGGTGGACCAATTGGAGCGGTTTTCAGACCGACCGCAACTTGACGTAGGAGTGCGGTCCCCCCGCCCACCTATTGATTGACAGCTGCGTATTAACATGTCTCCATAGTAACGTGTGTAATCATATCAAACAGACACAGGACCAGGACGTGCGCACACTAAGCAACCATAAATAAAAGGTCTGGTCAGTTTGCTAGGATCATCCATCATCATCAAATGTGATCAAGAGTGAGTTTTACAAGTTTACAATGTTTTAAAACAGTGCATGTGTAATGAATTACAGCCATTTACTTCATCAACACAGCCGCGTGTCAGAACAATCAAAAGACGCTTCAATCCCGGTTTGTGGACGTTTAATCAGGTTTATTTTGTACATTAACATAACAGATATCCATACAGCAGTGGATATTAACCTGTATCCTGTCACATTTGTGTGCAAAAACAGTGCAAAGCTAAACGCGCGCTGTCTGTGTGTGTGCCTGTCAGCGCTGTGTGTGTGTGTGTGTGTGTATTTGTGTGTGTGTATTTGTGTGTGTGCGTGAACTTTGTAACGACATTGTGTTTGACTCATCCTGCAACTCCACAACATGCATCAAATACTCATTGGTAAAGTTCTTACTTGTTGTTTTTCCTCACAAATGTTACGTGAGATCTTATTCCTTCGTGTTTGTCTGTTGTCTGACGCAGCAGAGGGAGCCGCTGCCAGGCACTTGGAAACGGTGGGGTTGAAAGAACTAGCCTTGAAGGTGCAGTACACAAAAACAGCTAGCTTCTGCTAAATGCTACAAAAAAGAAACTTATGACAGGCATAATAAAAAATCTGATGGGTGTTTTTAGATGAAACTTTACAGACACATTCTGGAGTAACAAAAGACTTATATTAAATCTAGAAAAAACTGGTAACCTATGTGCCCTTTAAAGGAATTAATCCCATTATAGCTACTTAGATAGTGAGGTATTGCTTCTAACATCAGAGTTAACACAAAAGATATAATTAATTCATTCATAACTCATTCGATTTGAGTTCTGCTTAATATAAGCTCTTTATGAGTTGCCATAACTCTTTAATTACGTCCAAGTAACTTTTAAAAAAATATATAAAGTTAAACTAACTTATTTTATACAGTGATTTCTACTGTTACGTTTTACAGTGCAGAAATGACAGGTTTTCTGTTTGTTTTGTGATTTGTTTTTTATGCTTTTGCGTTATTCACTCAAAAAAGTTTTTTTGTTGCTTGTTCAAACTACTAATTTAATCAAGCAATTCTAGAGATTTTTGGTGGACAACTTAATTGTTTTATTTTTAATCTACTTTTGAATTGAATTGAACAATTACAAAAAAAAATAAGTGAATGTAATCAACTTGTGCTGAGAGAACATAAAGGAGTTGTGTGAAACTCAGCATTTTTTTTTACAGTGTTGGATCTTGATATTTCCTCCAACAACTTTTGAAGGTGAAAAGCTTGAAAATGTGTCTTTTATTTAACTTATTAATAGTTTGAAGTGATATATTGTTTATTGAATGGTAGAAAAACCTGGTAATAACCTTTTATCTGTTATTCTATATCTATACACTGTAAAAAAAATCTGGGTTCCACACAATCAATTTGTGTTGGGACAACGTGAAGGAATTAAGTTAACTTACTAGATACATTTTTTAACTTAAGTGGATTGAACATAAAACAATTAGGTTGTCCACAAAAAAAGAATTGTGTTGTTTCAGCTTATTTTACATAAGTAGTTTGAACAAAACAATTTCAAAAAACTAATTTTTGAGTTAAAGGTGCTGTACTGTATGTAAGTTTTTGACTCTTCTAAAGCATAAAAATACCATAATATGTTTGCAGATATTCAAGAAACATGCTAAGTGAACATTCGTGTTTATCTGAAAAACAAGTCAGATATTCTGCTTTGAAAATGTGCGTTACATGCTGGAACATCTGTCTTTGTTTTGGTCCATTTAACCCGCCCACTGCGTTCCACATGAGGCGGTTATTAATTGGCAAATAACATAAACAAATGTAAACATTAGGAGAGCATGTTACAAGAAGCTACGCAAGAAGATTTGCAGTGATAAGCAATTGGGCTGTTTGAACCAGACGAAATGTGACAGAAATTTAAATACAGACATTTAGAAGCACAGAAAATATGTGCACTTACTGTCTGTCTGTCCGTCCGTCCGTCCGTCACTCTATAAAAAAATGTCAATTAAAGTCACTTTGCTCAAAATCAAACAGAAACAAAGAAATAAAACAATTAAAACAAATAAAATAAATGAATGATCTCAGATTCTTTATATATTCAGCAATGATTGAATACTATTTATTTGAGAAGAACAGTGGAACTGGAAGTTTTCGATTTCCACACTTGATAAAATTGGTTTATATGTCATTATAATCAATATTTTAGTTGGCAGAAAGATGCCAAGAATGCCAATGCTGATGGCAAACTTGTATCACACATTTTAACTTAATCTCTTAACTTTTTTCAAAACTGTTTAAACTATTACTTTCTGATTAGGTCATAACGGGATTCCTATAATGTAATTGTACTTTTAAACTTTAAAAAATGTTAATAATTACTTCTGTTACAGCATTTAAGATACTTAAAACTTTATGACCTTTTATTATTTGATAGAACAGGAATTTTAAAGGACTTGCAGACACAGGAATTATGTCTTTCTAAGATTAGATAAATTTACTGGTGGGGAAGAATTAAATAATAATAATAATAATAATAATAATAATAATAATAATAATAATAATAATAATAATAATAATAATAATAATAATAATTATTATTATTATTATATAACATTACAATTTATTAATAATATAATATATAATAAAATAATGACGATGATAATGATAATGATCATAATAATTATAATTGTTATAAATAAGATTAAAATTAAAATAATAATAATAATCATAATAATAATCATTATTACCAAAATAGTTATTATTATGTGATGATGATTACTATTATTAATATTATTATTTTTTTATTATTCTAATAAATGCTCTATAAATGATTACTTTTATATTGTAATTATTATTAAAGTCAGCTGAATCCAAATAATGTTGTTAATAATAATAATCATCATCATATTTATAATAACTATTATGATTATTATGACAATGATTATTATTATTATTATTATTATTATTATTATTATTATTTATAGTAATTATATTATTTATAATAATTATAATTATTCTCATCATGAACATCATTTTATTATATATTATATTATTATAATATTGCAATGTAATATAATAATAATAATAATAATATTTATAATAATAACTACTATAAGTATTGTGATTAATAATAATAATAATAATAATAATATAGTAATTATAATCTTATCTATAATTATAATTATTATCATCATCATCATCATCATCATCATCATCATCAACAACATTATTTTATTATATATTATATTATTATACTATTGCAATGTAATATAATAATAATAATAATAATAATAATAATAAATATTATGGTTATTGTGATTAATAATACAATTAATATTAATAATAATAATAACAATAATAATAACAACAACAATAATAATAATAATAATAATATAGTAATTATAATCATATTTATAATAATTATTATCATCAACAGCAACATTTTATTGTATATTATATTATTATAATATTGCAATGGTACAAAAGTAGTTAATCTTATTCTTAGTTTATTTATTGTTTTTTAGTACCTAACTTCTGATTTTACTCAAGTACATATCTGTATATGCATTACTGCGAAAGTGTTCCCTGAGCCCAGACGCGCAGTCCAATAAGCACATTATCTGTTCTCTTTTTAAAGCACGCTGAGTGGGAGACGGAAGTTTAATTATGGAGCGCAAACAGCAGCTACAGGTTAGACAGATAAAAGATGAGGGGAAAAAGGTTTTATAGACACTAATAACCAAACTCATCAGAGAGAATTTAACTCTCCCAGCAGTTCGCTTTAAAAAGAGCTGTGTTTAATGAAAAAGGACCCCGCTGACCCATCTGCAGCTCCGAGGGCCCCGGCTCAAGATCCCATCCCATTTGTGTGCTGTGAGCCTAGGAATTACAAGCTAACCCTGTAGCCTTGATGATCTGTGTTCTATAGACCCGCTGCCGGCTGTTAGCAGCAGAGTGCAGAGCTAATGCTGTACAACACCCAACTGCATGGCTTCTGAACACAGCCAGGTCCAGGTGGAATTATGCTTGCTTTCTTTTGTGTTTACAAAACGTGATCCGTAATTTGACAGAAGTTTCACTACCAACTTTGCCAGAATATAACAAGGGACAAAACTGAAAAACATGAACTCTTGAGGTCTTGGCACACTAAAATCCGAAATTTTAATTTGCATTTTTTTGTTTGCATCCTTATATGCGAACAATTCAAAAAAGTATCTTGGAGCGGACCATGCTTTCTATTATAATGTCTATGGGCAGTACGTCAAATGTATGGACACACACACACACACACACACACACACTCTCTCTCTCTCTCTCTCTCTCTCAAATGTCTGCCTCATTCTGTCTTTATTTTGTGTACTGTGTTTGTCAAAGTTATCCAACATAGGCTCATTCTGAAAACGTAGCCCTATATGCATTTATGGACATCACAAATGATGTAGCCAGAGCTACGTATGGCTGCATTTTGTATTTAAAACGAACGCTACGGGGCGGGTTCTTTTCGCGCTTACCAGCTGACCACTTACCTCCATATCAATGGCTTTTCCGCTGTTACCAGTTTGTCCAGTAGCTCGCCATGTACATCGGAGGACTTGAGATGCAGAGAGGAGTTAACCACGACGACGAGGTTTGAGTCTGGTGAGGAAAGGTTCCAGAAAGCAGGTAAGACAAAAACAGAAAATAAACAAGTAAATAACAAGGTGAGAATGTGGTAAAATCTGAAAATGCGGTAAAAATCAGATGAGGATTGCTTTTTAAAACTGTCTGTTGGGTTCAGGGAAGTGTGTGGGCGGGTCAATCAGTGCTTTTGAAGATACTATTGGATGGGTTTAGGAAAGGAGGGCAGGTCAGTCAGTCAGTCAGTCAGTCAGTCAGTCAGTCAGTCGACAGTGGCCTCTGGTGGAGAACAGCAGGCACGAATGTCCATCTGAAACACACCAATGATGCTGTACAATGAACAGAGATCTAATGTCCATCTTCATTTTAATAGCCTGTTGAAATAACAAGGTTTGTATTAGCCGACTTAAAAAATTAACAGTCCGGTTACATTTGATACAAGGCGGCACAGTCGCCTCACAGCAAGAAGATTGCTGGTTCGAGTCCCAGCTGGACCAGTTGGCAATTCAGTGTGGAATATGCATGTTCTCCCTGTGTTCACGTGGGTTTTCTTTCGCGTGCTCCGGGTTTCTCTACAGTCCAAAGACATGCGCTATAGGTGTATTGAATAAACTAAATTTGGTCGTAGTGTATGAGTGTGTGTGTGAATGTGAGTGTGTTTAGGTGTTTCCCAGTACTGGGTTGCAGCTGAAAGGGCATCCGCTGCATAAAACATATGCTGGAATAGTTGGAGGTTCATTCCGCTGTGGTGACCTCTGAAATAGAGACTAAGCCGAAGGAAAATGAATGAATGAATTACATTTGATACGGTGACCTCTTTTAGATTATGTGATTTGAAAGAAAAACAGGCAGGTTTTTTTCTTAAAACATTATCTCTCCTTCCCTCAAGGGAATGTTTAGCCCACTTCCACGCTGGAGATTTACATTGACTTGAATTTAGGTTAGTTCATTACATGCTGATATATTTTATTATTTAATTTTTTTAGGGGGGTTGTGTATACGTGCATGTGTGTGAGAACTGTTTTTCTTTGTTTTAGTTCAAATACAAGGGAATAAACAATAGAAAAGCGGTCCCCGGTGGCTCAGTGGTTAGCATAGCCGCCTCACAGCAAGGTTGCTGGTTGGAGTCCCAACTGGGCCAGTTGGCATTTCTATATGGAGTTTGCATGTTCAATCCGTGTTTGCGTGGGTTTCCTCCAGGCGCTCTGGTTTCCCCCACAATACAAATACATGCGCTATAGGTGAATTGCATAAACAAAATTGGCCGTATGAGTATGTGTGTGTATGGGTGATTCCTAGTACTGGGTTTTGGCTGGAAGGGCATCCGCTGCTTAAAACATATGCCAGAATAGTTGTCGGTTCATTCCACTGTGGCAAGACATGACAAATAAGGGACTAAGCCGAAAGAAAATAAATGAATAAAGCTTTGAACTCATATCTGATCACCTCAAAACAATTGATCTGAAATGTCCAAAAGTCATAGAGCTGTTTAAAATCCAAATTGACGCCATTTACTTTCATGATACACATTCAGGGTCTTATTATGAACGATTTAAAAGCACACATTTTTCAGAGGAAAGAAAATATTTATAATCTTTCATCAAAATGCAATAACCTGCTCATCCTATGAAACTATTTTCTTGTTCAGCTGACGTTTGTAAGCAATCTTTTTTGACAAGGTCTCCCATACAAATAAATGTCTTCTACAGAGAGCGCTTTTCATTTTCAAGTCCATTTAGTCTCTTTAAACATCGAGCTTTGAAAGAAAAATGTTTTTGAAAGTTGATTTTCAACTACAGACACATACAAACAACCTACAATAACGAAGATTATATTTTGTTTTGAATGCTTTAGTTTCAATATACATATAAATTGGACCGTATTGTGACTTTCTAATATTTCCCTTTTATTAATAGTTGTTTTATTTGTTGTCTATTATTATTAGCTTTTTTATGAAAGTTGCATTGTAGGATATGAAAGTCAATAGTTACAGGTTTCCAACATTTTTTTCATTTGTTATTCTGTGTTCAACCGAGAACAAAAAAAGAATTCAAACAGGTTTGTGACAAGTGAAGGTTGAGTAAATGATGGGAGAAATGTTAACTATGCTGTTAAGCTAAAATGTAATTATTATTAAAGGCAGAGAAAAAAATATTTGAATGAAATGGTGGAATTAACATGAATAAACCAATAAATACAGGAAATTTTGCAATGACATATTGTTGAATAATTATTTGCTATGCTAAGTTAATAGCCACCATGCATATTTTTTTTCCAATATCTGTTTAAAGGAGTGAAGATGTTTTCACCACATTTCTAAACATAATAGTTTCAATAAATAATTTCTAATAACTGATTCTTTTATTTTTGCCAAGATGACCGCACATAATATTTTACTAGATATATTTGAAGATACTAGTATTCAGCTTACAGTGACATTTAAAGTCTTAACTAGGTTATTAGGTTAAAGGTGCAGTGTGTAAGTTTGACACCCAGTGGTTGAACTAGGTATTGCATGCCTGATTCAAAACATATGCAAAGCACAGGTTGCCAGACTGACGACATCAACAAAAGTGTGCCTAACTATCAAGACTAAAGTCTGATTTAAATCGTGTTCAAAATAAAAGCAATGGCACATAATAGGAATATTTTATATGACAAGGAGTTTTTGTCCTAATTCACACATGAAATTTCTTGCAGCTGAATAACAGGACAAACTGACAATGTTTACCTCAGGTACACCATTTTGTGTTTTATGCAGTGTTAAATGCTAATAATGTGAGTTTTAATGCCATTTTACATGACATTTATTGCCATACTACTGAAAGCAGCAGCAGATAGTTCACCTCAGATCTCTAAAATAAAATAAACCATTTGAAATTTAGAACTGTGATTCAGTGCAAGCCAACACATATCAGTGATTCAGCATGTACATTTAATAATGTTAAAAAGGTTTATTATGTATTAATTAGATTATAAAATGTTCCATTTTGTTGGAGTGCAGTAAGTGCACTATTCTGTGCTTCTGAATGGCTGTATTTAAATTCATGTCATGTTTCATCTGGTGCAAATAGCTAAATTTCTTATCATTGCATATTTCCTCACATAGCTTGTTGTTAGGACACATGCAATGTAACCTGCTCACCTAATGTTTACAGTAATAATATTTATATTTTTAATAACCACCTCATGTGGAACTCTGAATCTGTGTCTCATTTCAGAGGCTGCTACTTTCCATCGCCCACTTTGAGAGCCTTCCTGACTGAATGAATGAAATATGTGGTTTTCCACCAAGACAACCTGGGGTGCTGAAATATAATTGGCTAAACTGGCAGTGGGCGGGTTAAAGAAACCAAAACATAGACAAACATAACACGTAACACGACACATAATGCACATTTTCAAAGCAGAATATCTGACTTCAGCATTGTTTTTTCAGTATTTTTCAGTAGCATGTTTCTTAAATATCTGCAAACATATTATGGTATTTTTATGCTTTACAAGAGTCAAAAACCTTCATACAGCACCTTAAATGAGGCAAGTTAGGGTAATCAGGCAAGTCATTGTAGAATGATGGTTTGTTCAGTAGAAAAAATACTGCTTAAGGGGGCTAATAATGTTTTTATTCTAGCCGAATTAAAACAAATAAGACTTTCTAAAGAAAAGAAGAAATAATATAGGAAATATTGTGAAAAAATCCTTGTTCAATAAACCTCATTTGGGAAATATTAGGAATTTTGACTGCAAGTATGTGCTTATAATGTCAAATATTATACATTTACTAAGAATAAAAACAATATTAACCAAGGGCGCCTGCAGGATTTTATTCAAAGTTACGCACATTTCCAGCACCACCCCGCCCCATCATCCCTTCTTCTTATTTCAATCTCAAAAAACACTGATGCTTGCTGTCAAAGACTACATTATTTAAGGGCATTGCCGCGAGTGAGACCGAGAAAATGAAAGCACATTATTGCATCTTAATATTAATATATTTTTTGTTAATCAGTTATCTACTAGATAAACAAAAATAATGGATAACATAAGGTGAAGTGCTTCAAAACAAGTCTCGGGCCCCCGTTACACTAATACAAATTTTGTTTTAAAATGCATAAGTTTTTGCTACGATCACGCCATCCGTCCACACTACGCCGGAGTTTTCGAGAGTCGACAATGGAACTGTTGCTGAAAATGCTGAAAAGGTCGTTTTCATTTTAAAACGCTGCTGCTCCATGTTAGTGTTTATGGGGGAAAACTGAGACATCTAAAAACGGAGGCGGGGCTGGAGACGATCTGATTGGGGCTTTTTCCTCAATATTAAGTAGCCTAAACAAATTTCAGTCTTGCATCCTTTTCTTGTTAGTTCAGACTTCGCAAGTTTGATATGGAAAACAAACTCCCAAGGACACGGAGTAAATCTTCAAAGTGAACAGTGTACATTATAACCTCATTCACATCACCCTGGCTATGTTGTTTCATTTCTTAACAATAAAATGAAAACATGATATACAGTAAGGAACTGTCAATTTTCATTTTGATGTTAACAACTTAACAGACAGCAGAAATGTTGAGGCGTCGTGTAGCTGCATATTTATATGACCGTCATCTTCACTGTATGCATATAACAAAACGGAGCCTATTCACCTTATTCTCCGCGTACGAGCGGGCGCTCGTTTTGAATCGTTTTGGCTCGAGACTTCCGGTCTCATTCACTTCCATTCATTTTTAGACGTTAAAAACAGCTCGTTCTGCTGCTTGATGTTGCAAACTGAGGTTTTCTTATTATATTATTCTATTTTGTCTGTATAGTCATGCAAACACTTGTTTGTAGAGCGAGTAGTTTGACCATTTTCAGCCGTTTATTATTCCTAGTCATTTCTCCCATAGGCGACTGAATCGGAAGTTCTAAAACAAATCCTAAAAACGAGCGCACTTCTGCATTGAAAAATAAGGTCAATAACATAACTGCCTCCTTTTATTTTCATTGAAAATATGAAACATGCCCTCTCTTTTGCTGAATATCAGTTTTAATAATCAATAATGGCCATTATAAAAGTGTAATGTACAATAACTTTATACATTATTTGAAATAAAATGCAAGCAATCAGTCACATATGCAGAATCAATGTCCGTGGTTACATTAATTAATATATTAACTTATCTTTGCGCTCAGCCAAAACACGTTACAAGAGAACAAGTAATAGATTCAAAAGACCAAAGTCATTAGATAGAGACAAGATGAATTAAATATCACGCTTAACAAATATAGGGAGATTAGATCCAGCGGTACATCCTTGATGAGCAGTCCTACGTGCACAGCTCTCATCACTGCAGCGCAAGCCAGAGTGTGTGTGTGTGTGTGTGTTTGTGGTTACGTGATGTGCGTTTTCAGTGGTGTAGTGTGGACAGAGATGTTCAGAAATGCTAGGTGAAACGCCGTTTTAAAACTAACACGTATTACTGTAGTGTAAACGGGTCCTCAAACTCTTTTAAGGGTGAGAGAACTCAGAAACTTGTGGGAATGAAGATGTCTGCTTATTTGTGCCAGTCTGTCAGATAAAATTGTTTAAAACACCTTGAATGGTAGCAGTTTCATGCGAGGAGGCTGCACAGCCACGGTCTGGGCCTGGAGTTCCCCCTGCGGTCTCCACCCGGTGTGGGGAAGCAATATTTGTCTCATTAGTTTTAGGTCTTTTGGCAAATGTCACAATTAAGTTTAGCTGTTTTAAAGAAAGTTTACTCATTTTGAACCTTGTTTTAAACAAAAGCCATCTGACTAAAACGCCAGCAAAATTAAAGCCAA
>CAIGQZ010000379.1:20848399-20858743 GCA_903798205.1 Danio tinwini
AAATAGACAAGACGGACGGATGGATGGATAAACAACATGGCTGATTGGACTTTTTTAATTAGAAAAGCGTAAGGAAAAACAGAGTCATGATCCCATTAGGAGGAGGAATACAGAGGCGGAGGACGGGAGGTTTTTTTCAAGTAAAGAGTTTGAACTCTCCTGTCTGAGCGAGCCATTCATTACCACTCATTATAGTAAACACACAGTTTATTATAAAATAACACGCTTGAGCTCGGCACATAGAGACGAGCACGTCTGTGCATTCACACACACAAATGAGAACATGCAAACATGCTGCAGGATCGCACATCTCCATGAGGCCAAGGAGTCCGACAGCAATTTACCTTTCAATCAAACATAATGTCCTCGGAGGGCCAAAGCTAACCATCTGATGTTTTTATAGATATATTTGTGTCAGCATTTGTCTACACCTGTGCTATGACAACAACATTAAAGCATCAAACACAAACACAACAATGAAATTTTCTGCTATTTATCCTAATATTTACTACAATCTATGGTTGCACAATACTGGAATTTGGTACCAATTGATACAAAATTTTTTAAAACGCCCATATACCGCTGGCATGTGAGCACTACTGAGCACGTTCTTAAACAGCGCTGATTTGCCACTATGTTCACGTGCTCAACAGAAATCACTGTGATTGGCCGTGAAGGTCATCAGTTCACTAAACTCACCACTGTTTACGGAGTATAACCGCAGATACAGGGACACTGGAGCATTTTAAAGCTGAGATTCATCAGTGAATCACTTGTATGTCAGCTTATAGACAAACCAGCAGATAAACATGACTTTAAAATGCTCCAGTGCACCAGAGACTTACTTACAATCACTTCATATATATCCTAAAAAAACACTGCATTAATCAAGTGAGCTTCACACAGGTGAGTGGGCTTGACAAACCACCTGTAGAAACACTCTTCTCTTTTTATAAAAAACACTCCCCTCTCTTTATACTAGCACTGATTCTAAAAGCACTAACAGTTGCTTTGTATAATTAGCAGCGTGTATTGCCTCTTCTTGTTGTATTGCTGAATGCCTCTTCAATTGTAAGTCGCTTTGGACAAAACCATCAGCTAAATGACTAAATATAATGACTAAATGTAAATGTGAACACTAAAGTTTAAAAACAACTACAATCCAATGCTTTTAAAAACCATGCTGCATGAACTCGGCCTTACTGGCACACACAAGTCTCTGTTATAATCTGTTCAAATATGGCTTGGGTCAGACGTTCAGATATAAGTCAATGCCATGTTGTGCATTTTATTGCAGTTCAAGCCAAACCACCCATTAAACAAATAAAGCCATTAACTTGATTTGCACAAATCAAATCAATGGCCTGTTTCAAATGTCAAAAAGGCAAATTTTCAGAAGGTATGTACTCACCCTCATGATATTCCAGGCTTAGTGTGGATCACAAAGACTGGGCTCTAAACAACATTAGTCCTCAGCGAATGAGCTGGAAAAAGCTAAATGCAAGTGATGACAGAATGTTCATTTTAAGCTTTAACTATCATTTAGAAGCGTGTCCACTTCAGTTCTCTTAATTCATTTGGACCAGGACAATAGGGGTGTCAAAATTAATTGGTTCTTCGGTGCAGACCCTGACAATTCGGTATCAGTTCAGTAATAATGATAACCGGTTATTATGTACTGACGTCATTTATCTCATATGCGCTGTGTCGCCGTAGCTTACTATGGCGAGTATTAAAAACCTTCCAACTACTTAAAAACGCAGAAACTCTGCACAATTTCACTGCGTGTGTGTTTGCTGGAAAGTCTTTTACTGACACTAACAGCAGAAGCCCCTATTTCACTGCGATTGAGAGAATGAAAGTAAACTCCATTTCTCTCTCTCTCTCACTGTGGCCCATTTGACCTGCTGGGCGTGACTTTTCCTCTTCTCTCGGCTGTTACAGCGATACTTTTGGATACAGACACGGGCGCGTGTCTGCAGAGTTTTCTCCACCGCGTCTATTATGGATCAGCTGTGATCGCCGCTGCCGTTTATCAGTGTCACTCATCTGTGAAGAGCGCCAGCGCCAATCGCAGCCCTTTCTAATAAGCGCGTGACCAAGACAAGGCTCAGAAGGCGAGCGGGATATTTATATTTGTTTATTTGCTATAAATGCTCATGTTGTTTAAAGGTACAGTTTATATATCTTACTGTTTGTATTAAATGACAAAATTGTATTACAAATAGTATATAAATATATTTATACATTTTAATACAAGAATTGTTGTGCTGTGAAGAAAATATAAAACTGTGTATGGAAAGCATCGTCAATGCAATGTGATGCACAGAGATATTGATCCGAATCGATGGCATGATAATCGTAACTGAACTGAACAGTGAGAGCAGTGTAGGTTCACACCTCTACAGGACAATAAAAGAAAAATAAGTTTGCAGCCCTGCACAAAAAAAAATTTAAGGTTCCACAAAATTCATTAATTAACTTAACTTGTTAACTTAAATTAAAACAAGATGTCCCAAAAATATCTCAAGAATTGTGTCGTTTCAGCTCATTTTAAAGAAGTAGCTTAAACAAACATCTTTTTTTTTGAGTGTGGTTCACTTATAGCATATACTGTACGATTGATGCCCAAACTAGGGCCGAAGTTAGCCCATGGTAACCTTTGATTTGGCCCACCATGCCATCTGAGAAGAGCGGGAGAACAATGGGGATGTTTTGAGATTGTCAATTCAAATTTAAGGTAACCCTTCATTTGTTTTATTGTTAAAAACTAACTGAAATTAAATGTTTCAATTAAATGGCGTAAATTAATCAGACTTTGTTTAAATGTACATACTGTCACATAATGGATAGAGGACAATGCAGAGGCTTTGATGAGCAAATCAAGTCAAAGGCAAATTCTGCTTGACTAGTGTATTCAGCATTGATTACACTGTGTTATAGACGGTATTGTTTATGTTTTTATTCCATTAAAAGGCACCTATTTTACCCCTTTTTCAAAATTTAAGATGAGCCTTTTGTGTCTCCAGAATGTGTCTGTAATGTTTTAGCTCAAAACACCTATCAGATAATTTATTCTACCTTTTAGAATATTAGAATTTTCTGGTATAATTGCAATGTAGCTGTTTTGTCCATGCAATGCAATGTAGCTGTAGGTCCATTAATGCTAGTTCTCCCCGCCCACCATTCCCACATGCCTGTCAGAGTTTGTCTCAATCTCCACCTCGGCTGCATCAGCACAATGACAGACATGAAGGAAGCAGGTCTCACATAACGTTTGTGAGAAATACTACAGTAAGAACTTTCCTAATGGTTATTTATACCCAAGCCTTTCTGCAACAATAAGTCACACACAATGTTCATGCAAACTGCAAGTTCATGCACAAAAACACACACACACAGCACGCATGTTTAACTGCATGGCAAATGTGACAGGATACACATTAATAGCCACTGATGTATGTACTGTATATCCGTTATATTAATGTACAAAATAAACCTGTATTAATGTCCACAAACCGGGATTGAAGCATCTTCTTTTATAATTGTACTGAAATTCAGCTGTGGTGATAAAGACGGTAAAATCGCTATAATTCATTACAAACATGCACTGCTTTAAAACGTTTTAAACTTGTAAAACTCATTATTGATCACATTTGATGATGATTGATGATCACAGAACGCTGAACAGATCTTTTTTAATCCCAGTTGCTTTGCGCACGTCCTGTCTTGTTGATATGATTATACACATTACTATGGAGACATGTCAATCAATTCGTTGGATGGAGAAACCGCACTCCTATGTCACGTTGCAGTCAGCCTCAAAATGGGAGGGATTTGGATTTTTAAAGTCAGGAAAAAAAAAAAGAGAGACTTGTTGTCTTTATATCCCCCCAATATGACTGAGGACACACTATACCTACACACAGTTTTGTTCAAACAGCTTACAAAAGATGATTTAATTATGAAAAATGATTAAATAAATTAGGAAGTTACCAATGACAGTCTTAATAAAATATAGTTTGGTAAATTGACCTTCAGTCCATGGCTCTCAATGATATTTGGTTTTTGGCCCATCAAATGAAAACGTTTGGGCACCCCTGGAATGTGCACAGTCATTATTAATATTAAACATAAAGACTTCATCAAACATAAAGACAAAGACAAACAACACCCACATACAAATAGACCTTCATGCACCTCTGTATTCCTCATTCTAATGGGATCGTGACTCCATTTTTTTTCTCTTTTCTAATTAAAAAAGGCCAATCATAAAAGAAGAAAAGAAAAATTAATTCTTCGGTCATAAACACAATTGAAGGTCTGCTCCAAGGTGACATAATTCTGACACTTGTATTGAACTGTAATGGCCAACATTGTGATTATGAAAAAAAACAAAGACAAAAAACACGTATGCTTGAGGATTCTGTCCTTTTCATGGTCACATCCTATGACTTAGTCCATGTTCATCCAAAACTCAGGTGAACTGCACCAGAGTTCAATGGACTGAGGATCTATCTTCCCAGGATCTTGCTTGATTTGGTGCGCACCAAAGTTCAAATGGTGGCGTTCACACTTACTCAAATGAACTTGCGCTAACAAATCACACACACTAAAAAACATAATCATAAACACACCCCAAAAACCTGTGTATATCCTGAGATCTCTCCACAAGGAAATTCAGCCTAGGCTTTGTTGTTTCCCCGGGGACACTTTTAGGAATTTTGTCGCCACATGGATTGCAAAACCTGCCCACATAAGCACATATGTACTTAGACACAAACCACAAACCTCACATAATGATTTCTGGTTAGTCAGTCTCTCCCTTTCTCTATCTTCACATATTTCTGAATGCATTCTCAGCAAAGCTCTACCTGCTTCCACATGCTCTCGTTTAAATGTCTTTGATTGCTTTATTTCATTCCTAATAGTGAGGTCGAAAAGGCACAATGTGTGTGTGTGTGTGTGTGTGTGTGTAAGCGAGAGTTCATGTGTGTACGAGTGAATGTCTGCCAGATGGCTGAGGGATTGCAGTTCGATTAGTGTGAATGGGCATGAGCCTAGCGATTTTGTGCTTGAGAGTGTGTGCATGAACCGCAGCAGTTTTGAAACCCTAAAGTCTCCGGAAAAGATGGAACTCTGCACTATTATTGGCTATAGCACAGCATAAAAAGAAAAGTGGGTAGCATTGTACTTGAAGGGGTTTTCATAAGACTGTCATGAAACCTTTATAGTTATGATATAGCACACGTTTATGTACACTGTAAAAAATGCTGGGTTCCACACAATCGATTTGTGTTGGGACAACATGAAGGAATTAAGTTTACTTATTAGGTTTTACAAATGTAAGTGGATTGACCATAAAACAATCAAGTTGTTCCAAGAAATCAATAACTGTGTTGTTTCAGCTCATTTTAAATGAGTAGTTTGAACAAACAGAAAACATAATTTGAGTGTATCTCACATTGCAAAATTTCTCTGGCCTAGCTCTGGCCTGCAAAATCAGCTTTTGCTTGGCCTACATGCTGCAGTGAATTATGGTACATGACTGAACCAAGTCTGGCTTCTGGACAAGTGCCAAACATGAACCATATTTGGGCCAACTCCCAGCCAATTATGTCCTGTTTTCACTAAGTGGCACGGTATGGTACCATGCGGTACTGTTCCATATGCATTTATCGCCAATATAACTGTACTCTCCCACTTTTTGGTTACCCTTTCTAAGGGGTACCTAGCATGACAAAGGGTACCAAAAGGAGGAGTGAGGCGTGCAGCTGAACGCTATTGGTTACAGAAAAGCGTCACTACCTCATGCACATGCCAGAAGAATGAAAACTCAGGAAGCGCCATTTTTAAATACGCAGCCGAGGCATTACATCGTAATACTATATACATATAATAACAAGCAATGGTCAAGCTGAGCTCAAACAAACCTTGTCATTGTCTTGACGAACAGCCAGAAAGCCAAGAAGAACAAAATCTCCCGTGTTCTGTTGTTGTTTTACGAGGCCGTCTAAAGGTGCGAGCGGTTTCACTTTCTCCAGAGAGGGTGTGAGCATCTATATTTGAAATTCTTGTGCTGATGATAATGACGTGCGTGTGATTGAAGTGCTTCTGACATCCGATCCTTTCAGAGACGAACAAACACGAGAGTGAGGAGGGAAAAAACAAAGGAGCAAATGATTCTTTCAGCAACCTAAAAGATGAACAAACTGCCATGTTTAACTATTATCATCACCTTTTGGACTATTATGAACTTGGAATGACAAAATTACTTAACAGAGGTTTCATGTGCTGGTAAAGATTAAAGATACAGATGAGAGGTTTGCACTGACTGGGCTATATGCTGCGCGTTATTTTTGAAGCTAAACAAGGACTAAATGTATGCTGTGTGTAGTTTTTCTGTAATTGGTAACATATCAGAGACTGTAAGTATCTGTATGTGTTCATATATTGCATTTATTTATTTTATATAATTGTAGACGTTACTGTACAATGTCATTGATCTGCAGTTATAATCAAATCATGTTCATAGAAAGGCTAGTAAAGAACATTTATACACAAGTGTAATTTATAAAGCATCTGTTTTGTGAGAAGTGCTTCTCATATGATATGTGAACGACCCGTACAGCTTTATTTGGACATTTCCATGATCGAGAATGACATCGCCTGAAACTTTCTGCCATACACCATTAGTACCTTCTTGGCAATGGAAACGAAGCCTGATAAAGGTGACCCGTACTGTACCGTACCATACTACTGGAAATGGGCCAAAAACCGACCTCCGTAGAGCTCCGTACAGCTAATAGTTCGGACTGCTGAACGAATCACTGGCACTACCCTTCCTACACTTCAAGAACTGTACTCTTCCAGAGTGAGTAAAAGGGCTCGTAAAATCACTCTGGACGACTCACACCCAGCACACTACCTGTTCGAACTGTTACCGTCTGGTCGGCGCTACAAAGCACAAAAACAGCCAGACACAGGAAAAGTTTCTTTCCTCAGGCCATCTACCTCATGAACAGTTAAATATTCCGCTACTGTGCAATAAACGTGCAATACTTTCTCATATGCACTTGTACACAGCACATTATAACCTGTATATTTACAACATATCTGTACATACAACTCAACATCCAGATCTTTTTGACTAACTGCATCTTTGTTTAATGTTTAATGTTTATTGCCTTTTCTTTTCTTGTATTTAATTTTGTGTTGTCACTCGTCACTTTATGTACACTGGAAGCTTCTGTTGCCAAAACAAATTCATTGTGTGTGTGAAGCACACTTGGCAATAAAACTGATTCTGATTCTATTAAGAAACCACAACTAGGCCTAAACTGGGCCAGATTACTGTATGTTGGTGCGTCAAGACTGCAATAAAACCTGTGACGCACTGTGATTTAGGTGCGCTATGGACATGCTTTTTCTCGAAGCGACATGATTGGCAAACCCGGGCCATGTTTGGCCCACATGCTGTGTGTCAAAGTCGGATGAATGCCTGCTGTGCCAGCTTTATGCCAAATCTGGGCCAGAATTTTTTGCTACCTGGGATACTTAAAACAACTGCCATTAAGATTCATTACCTCAGATATGTCGTTTTAAATGCAAATGCAACATTGTTTGAAATTTCTTTATCACAACTTGACAAATACAATTACAACTTAATATGTCTTTGTCATGACAACTTAATAATAAATCATAAATCTGGCATAAACATGACTGCCATGAAGCCATTATAACAGTGTCATGAATTTTAATGAAGTTTCAGTAATATTAACTTTTGGAACAAATTGAATGTGTCATGAAAGTGTCATTACATGTCATTAACCATTAATGATCCTGTTATAAAACTTTGACCACTTGGACTTAGAAACTTTATTCATTCATTTCATTCATTTTCCTTTGGCTTAGTCTCTATTTCAGAGGTCGCCACAGCAGAATCAACAACCAACTATTTCAGCATATGTTCTACGCAGTGGATGCCCTTCCAGCCACAACCCAGTAATAAGAAACACCCATACACACCCTCTCATTCACACAGTCTCATACACTACAATACACCTATATGGCATGTCTTTGGATTGGGGGGAAACCAAAGAAAACCCACATGAACACAGGAAGAACATGTAAACTCGACACAGAAATGTCAACTGGCCCAGCTAGGACTCAAACCAGCGACCTTCTTGCTGTGAGGTGACAGTGCTAAACGCTGAGCCACCATGCCGCCCCACTAAGAGACTTTAAATGGCAAATTAATTTAGTTTCACTGAAAAAAAAGTGATCAGAAAAATATTAATGACACAATTATAATGGCCTCATAACAATCATGTTTATGACAGATTTATGACAAGTTATGTATTGGTAATGTCAAGTTGTCATGACAGACAAAAGACAGGTTAGGATATACATTACCTGACAAATGTCTTGTCGTTGATCCCAGTTGTAAGAGCAACAAAAAAACTTGACTTCTAGTTCATCATTTGGAAAAGTGGCAGAAGGTAGATTTTTCAGATGAATAATCTGTTGAGTTGCATCCCAATCATCATGAACACTGCAGACCTATTGGAACCCGCATGGACCCAAGACTCTCACAGAAATCAGTCAAGTTTGGTGAAGGAAAAATCATGGTTTGGGGTTACATTCAGTATGGGGGCGTGTGAGAGATCTGCACACTGGATGGCAAAATCAACAGCTTGAGGTATCAAGATATTTGTGCAGCCCATAACTACAATCCAAAAGAGAGGGCAAATTATTCAGCAGGATAGTGCTCCTCATTCTTTAGCCTCCACATCAAAGTTCCTGAAAGCAAAAAAGGTCAAGGTGTACCAGGATTGGCCAGCCCAGTCACCAGACATGAACATTATTGAGCATGTCTGGGGTAAGATGAAGGAAGAAGCATTAAAGATGAATCCAAAGAATCTTGATAAACTCTGGGAGTCCTGCAAGAACACTTTCTTTGCCATTCCAGATGATTTTATTAATAAGTTATTTTAGTCATTGAAGAGATGGATGCAGTCCTCCAAGCTCATGAGAGTCATACACAATATGAATTCTGTTTCCACTGCACCATGACTTTATTTTCTAGACTGTACATTATTTCTGTATTTCTTTCTAAGCAAAGTCAGACCTTACTGTCCTTATGAAATAATAAAAAAATCAAGGCATGATCATATTTTATTTTGATAGAGGCCACATCTAGAGGCCTTTGCCTTTCATATAAGCCACTTCTGATACCAAATGATCAACTAGAAGTCAAGTTATTATTTGTTGTTCCTAAAACTTGGATAGGTGACAAGACTTTTGTCAGGTAATGTATGTGATTATGTCAAGTTGTCATAACAAAAACATCTCAAACAATGTAATATTTGCCATTAAATCAACATAACTGAGCAAATGACACTTAATGATAGTTCCTTTTCCAAATTCCTTTCATATTCATAACATGACCCATGGCATGATTTTAAGGCTATTATGACAGACTTAACAACACCCCAACAAATAAAATGCTATCAAAAAATGACAACTTTGTTTACTTAATAAATCCCTCTCGCTTTTATAACAACATGGTAAACATAGGACTTCCAAATGGTGTTGTGATGGTGTTATGATTGAGAACGGCTTTAAAAAAAGAAGCTTGGTGTATTGACGAATGTACAGTAGCCATGGAGATTATGAGGCAAATGACGCTCGTTTGGTTCCCACCTACAGCGAACAAAAGAAGTTAACTACACCATATGTGCTCCTCAGAGTCTCGAGGGTTAAATGGGGTAGTCGTTTCAAGCAACTCTCTAGCCATTGATGAAATGGAGATACTGAGGGTTCGTATAATTATTTTAATTGTCCACAATTAGTCTTAACAATACCCCTCGGATGCTACCTCTCCCTACAGGAGGGTTTTAATTGTTTCTGGAAAAAATTATTTTTAAAAAATATCTCACCTGGGCTTTTTTTTCTAAATGCAGCATCTGGCTGATGCCTGTTTGTTCTCTAAATAGCATTCGCTTCTTTCTTTTTGAGTTTGCCTATATGAGATTATGCGAATTACAGTACATCAAATTGTTCCAGATAAGCAAATTTTCCCATTTTGACTTGACGCTTCAGTAAATACAATTCCTTCAGTCTGATGTTCACCATCTACTTCAAAACCAGCTACCCATGCTGTACCTTCCAGTGCGGATCTCTTTGTTAAAGCGCATTTTACCTGTCTCTCTCTCTCTTTGCCTGTCAGTATCATTAAGTGTCATTAGAGGTTAGCCATCTGTGGTGCTACTGTGAGCCATGAAGACCTGCAAGAGTGTGTGTGTGTGTGTGTGTGTGTGTGTGTGTGTGTGTGTGTGTGTG
>CAIGQZ010000379.1:20871253-20884467 GCA_903798205.1 Danio tinwini
CACACACACACACACACACACACACACACACACACACACACACACACGATAAAAGGAACAGGTCACAAAATTTAAATTGTGTCACCATTTGCGATAAAACATGTCTCTCCAAATCAGAATGACTTCTTTCTTCTGTGGAGCAGAAACAGAGAAATTTCAAAGGGTGTTTTTTCTCTATGTAATTACAATGACTGCAGTCCATATGCTCTAAATATAGTGTTGTGAAGACACATGATAGCTTCGTGCCAGAAGCAGACCATAAGTTAAGATAAAATCATTCTTATTGGAAATCTTGACATATGCTATGTGACTTTCCTGTACATCAGATTTTTCTTCTTTTCTTTGAACCGGCTTGAATGATAAGGTCATTATTTAGACTTAGCTGGAAGACAGAAATAAGAATCAATTGCTTTTATATTAACCATAACTATTCCAGCATATGGTTTTATGCAGTCGATGCCCATCCAGCTGCAACCCAGTACTGGGAAACACCAATACATTCATAAACACACTCATACACTACAGCCAATTTAATTCACAATTCACCTATAGAGCATGTCTTTGGACTGTGGGAGCAACCAGAGCACGCTTAGGAAACCCACGCGAAGAGGGGGAAAACATGCAAACTCCACAGAGAAATGCCAACTGACCCAGTCGAGGCTCGAACCAGCGACCTTCTTGCTGTCAGGCGACTGCACTACCTACTGTATTTGGTGCTCTCCATAAATGTATATAGGGGTACATATCAATAATGTGCCTGGGTTGATATTTTCAACACTTAAATTTAATTCAGTTCATATTCCATGACTAGTGATTTGATGGTTTTTATTCTTAAAAACAAGAACAAATATATTGTATGCTAGCAATCACTGACAGTTTTAGCACCTGTCCTTCATGTTTATTTTTAACCAGCAACCTGGAACAAAAATAGATAAAGAATCGGGACTCGAACCAGCGACCTTCTTGCTGTTAGGTGACAGTGCTAACCACTGAGCCACTGTGCTGTCTTAATTTACATTTTATTTAGATCATATACCCACTGATACCAAATGATAAGTGCTTTTTTTGATGTATACAGTCCTAATTTGACTATCAAAGTTAACGTACAATGTTTTGTTGTAAATTAATTATGTTTTCATGATTTGATTCGAAAACTTACGTTGTTTTAGGGCTGCATGATATTGAAACATACTGCAATATGAATATAATTTTCACAATATGACTTAAGCAACTGTTTGGAAATAGTTAATAGTTTTACATTGATTGGGATGATTTGTCATAATTAGGGGGTGTCTCTGCATAAAAGATACAAAATTATCAATAAATATACAAAAAGAAAATAACTTAATGCCAAAGACTATAGAATACCATAGACTGTAAAAGATATGGACGTAGTATCCCTGACGTCACCCATAGGTTTCTGAACACTGCAAAAGAAGCTACAAGTAGGCGCGGCCAACCGTCGCCATTTTGTTAGCGCGTATACCAAATAAGGGCAAAGAGGCAGAGAGTAAGCGGAGCTACAGACGCATGCTTGATTGTCAGCATTTTGCTTAGACCTGGCTTAGACGGACTTTTTACTTTGGGAGAACGTTTAATACTTCATTACCTGTGACTCGTTTGTATTCTGACCACACGTGCTTGGTTGTATACTATATCAATAAAGTGTTTAGACTTTTAAAAACACTGTTGTAATACATTAAGGCCACTAAACATTGTTCTTATGACGTTTTTCGACAGGAGGAAAACGCAAATTACTATCAAACACTTCAGATATAGTCTGTGTTAGTAAATGCAAGGCTGTCTATAAAAATCCAGCATCAACACTGTATGACAACGCTTTAAATGACTATTTTATAGCCTTCAGCTAATCAATCTGGCAGATTCTGGAGTGCATTACAGGTCTAA
Source organism: Danio tinwini (assembly GCA_903798205.1). Lineage (NCBI taxonomy): Eukaryota > Metazoa > Chordata > Actinopteri > Cypriniformes > Danionidae > Danio > Danio tinwini. Next base: position 20,873,162 of record CAIGQZ010000379.1, read on the forward strand.
AGAACATTATAAATGATAAATGATCTTAAATAAAACAAATACATTTATAGAGAGGGTATATAACTATATAATTTCACTCACCTGGGAAATGGAGGCAACTTGAATGGTTTGTAAGCACAATTAAGTGCACACAGCATGCTATAGTATCTGATAATTGCAGGAAATAAATCCAAAAGGCAAATGACTGTGTAAAGAAACATTAACCAAAACAAAAATACGATGTATATGCCGAGTTCAGCGGCTAATTAGCCAGAATCAGCTGAGATGACGAGACAGCAACCAGCGAGGGCTAGCTGTCACTCAAGTGACCACGCCCTTAATTATGCAAACTTAATATAACTTAATAAAAACGAAACGGATGAGTTATAAAAAATTCTCTCCCCTCACAGTTGTCATGAAGGGTAATCATGGCTATATGCACCAAAGCCATCGTTTGTACCAGGATGTAAACATGTTTTTATCAGCTGTAAAAATGGCCAATTTACCAATGCAGAAAGAAAGCACTTGGACTTCCTGGAGCCAGCCCCTCAAGGTGAGTCGATGAATTGCAGTTTTAGTTACTTCCGTATTGGCTTCCCAAGGGAGAGCGGGAGGTTGCCGCTTGTAGAATACACAAGATGTGTCACTAGACTGTCGAGTCTCTGGGGTAGGGGCTAAAACCAAACGTGAGTTTCAACAGATTTTGTGTGATTCAGACATGAAGTTTAGCGTTTAGAAATTAATCTAAAGCAACAGTTGTTGTTTAACTATATTGGTGATTTAATCCTAAGCTTGGCAAGCAATTTTGGAGAATTTGATGTTTACCCATTAAGACAAAATGCCCGATCATACTGTTAAAGCACAGATGAAAAGAACAGAACAAAGATAAATATGAAATAAATAGTACCTTATAGTTTTTCAGTGGAGACTAACACTACTGAGGTACTTAAATTCAATTATCAAATGTAACAAAAAACAACAACAACTATATATTTCTCATTGTACAAATAATTAAACACAATTAACTTTGCAGAAGCGGCAAACTTTACAATTTCTTGTGCCCAAATGGTATGATTCCATTTAAATCTTACAGTCACGGGCCTTCAAAACACATAGTAAAAAACATTCACACTATAAGATTATGGTCAAACTTCACATTGACTCCACAAATCACGTGTGGTTCCTGGTTAATTAAAATCCCAACTTGGCATTGCAGATCTTGCGATGTGACCATTGCAGATTTGCACATTGCGATATCAATGCTGAAACGATATACTGTATTGTGCAGCCCTACGTTTCATTATTAATATGCATTCAGTTAGAATGCATAACAAAACGGAAAACAGAGAATTTAAGAAAAAATTATTGATTAGGGAAATAAATTAACATGTACTTTACTTTATTAATATAATTAAATATAGTTAGTATATATATATATATATATATATATATATATATATATATATATCAGTAAAAATTTTAAACCTAAAATTATATTTTTAACATGAATATTTAACAATATAACTTCTTGTAATTTACTTATTGCAATAAGCAGTTTATAGATCTATTTCCTTTTAGTAAAGAACTAATGGATTTATAGGTTTGCGTTTTAACTTCTTGAAGTTAATATGTGCTATAAACTTTTTCTTGACTGAGAAAAGTTATTTCCAAATTGCATTGTTAGTCTTACCAATTGTTTTGACATGTTCACACCTAAACGGTTATAAGTGACATGATTAAGGAATTGCAGCATCCTTAATTTATTCTCTTAGGTAAGGAAAGATCTCCACTTAAGTATTATAAAGCTTAAAGCATCAGATTCTGTATTTTTTTTATTGGCCTATCACCATGACAAGAAATCGGTCCTCGGTATCGGCTGCAAAAATTATGATCGAAGCATCCCTATATACACTGTAAAAAATGTTAATACTGTTAATCAATAGTGTCTGTATTTGGTGATTCACAAGTGTTTTCCATTTATTTACAGTTGTGAATTCCATCATGAGACCTTGATCTCTTTCTGTCAACTTGCAATGTTGAAAATTCTAATTCAATGACTTTTATTGACATTTTAGTAGTTTGAAATAATATAACATATAAAAAATAATACAGAGAGAAATAAGTCTGAAAAATGACAAAAAAAATGTACTGCAAGTTTATTATAAAGTTTTGTAGCACAATATAAACACCAACCCAGACAATAAACCACTTTAAACTAAAAATGGCAATAAAAGTCACTTTGGTAACACTTTATAATAACTACACACTATGAACAATTTATTAAGCATTAGCAAATAGTGATTTTGTTATCCGTTAAGCATTAACTCTACATTAATAAACGTTAGTAAGCGGTTTATAACTGCAGCTACAAATGCTGTATTCTTCACTTATAACAACATTTATAATGTGCTTAATGATTGTACTTTCATACTTTGTAAATGATTTATTTTTCATTACTTAAGCATTGCATTATTTACAAACCCATTGTTTAAGCATAGTTGGTGTTTTTTTAAGATCATTCAGAATGAGTTTGTAAATGATTTATAAACTATTCAAATTAACATTTAGAATTATTATCATTAAGGCATATAGTAATAGTTAATTTGTATGTTAATAAATGCTTTATTAACTCCATCCAGTTTTGTGACCTAAAGGGAGGATGCTTTATAAATCTCTTATAAATGACAATTAAAGGCTTAGTTAGATTCTAAACAGGAAAAATAGAAAATAAACAACATTATTTATTTATATTTATTTAAAAATAAACAAATAAAACTGCATCAAATAATAAATAAATCTTTGCAACCTTATCTAAAATAAAATTACTGTGCAGTTTAAACATAGCATCCTATTATACTGTTAAATTATTATATTGTTGTTATTTTATCTAATTTTATGTCGTATTTTGACACTCCTGTTATTCAGCAATGATTAAACTCTACAGTAATTTTACTTTTTAGATAAGATTGCAAAGATTATTGTTCATTTAATACCAAGCCTTTAATTGTCATTAATAAGGGATTTATAAAGCATGAATAGTCCTCACTTTAGATTAAAGCGTTTATTAACATACATAGTAACCATTACTATATGCCTATATAAATGTTAATTTCAATAGTTTATTATTAATTAACTTACTCATTCTGCATGATCTTAAAAAATTCCAACTATGTAATTTAGTAATGAAAAATTAACCAGTCACAAAGTATGAAAGTACAATTATTAAGCATTAAGCACAGTATAAATGTGGTTATCAGTAGGGCCAGACGGAATCTGCGGATGTTTTTTGCTATTTCTGCTGAGAATTTTGGTAAAAATCTGCGAATTTCTGCAGAATTATTTTGGGAATCTCATAACTAAAACCTTAATATGTGAAATATGTGTAATTTAAAAACTGAATAAATTCAGATTTACACATATTTACTCAAGTAAATAAACAGAATTAATGATGGGCTAAAAATCTGCGGAAATCTCCGGAATTCTGCAGAAAATCTGTGGAATTCTGCGCGTGCAGATTCTGTGTGGGCCTAGTTATAAGTCAAGAATACAACATTTGTAGCTGCAGTTATTAACTGCTTACTAATGTTTATTAATGTAAAGTTAATGCTTAACAGATAATGAATTCACTATTTGCTAATGCTTAAATGATTCATGGTGTGTAGTTATTATAAAGTGTTACAGTCACTTTTTTTTACTTTTCAAGGTTAAAAGTGGTTAGAAGAAAGATCAAGGCTCCATAATGCAATTCAAAAGCAAAATAAAAAACTTGAATTGCAAAATACAGAAAACTGCTAATTTTTTACAGTCCACATATGCATATATCAACATCAGCTCTCAGTGTTGAATAAACATAAAGAACTAATTTTCCACCAAATTAATAATTAAAGTCAATACACACCAATATAAATATCAATATTGTATGAGAAGAAAAATATACTGTGAACATATTTTTGGCTATATTACTCCAAGCCCATACTGTAGCAAACTCTGGAATGAGTAAAATCATTTTTGAAGTGAACCATGTAAGAGCACAAACGAAGATGAATGGCTTTTATTTAAAATGACTATTTTCCAAACCCCAGTTTGAACAGCATTTTTGATAAATCTCACCCACACGTGTGCAAATGAACTGAGTTTGAAGCCTTAGTGGATTCAAGAGTGGCCAAGCACGCACCAAACGGACAGCTCAGAAATCCTCAGGATATGAAAGATATTGTTTTTGTGACCTCCGGGTTGCGTCATTGAGGAGACACCAAATAAAAACCATACAAGTTTCACAAAGGCAGAGGGACGAGAGAGAGAGAAAAAAATGAAGTCTCATATCCTGTGCAACATGCCTGTAAAACACTGTGCAACATCACAGCCGTTAATATAGAGACAGAGCTTTTAATATATAGAGTGAAAGAGACATGTGGCGGATAGGCTGTATATCATACTGAAAGGGAGAGAGAGTGGAACTATTGTTAAGAGTGACTTGAAGGAAATTACTATGTTGAGGACTGAGAGAAACAGAGATTGAGAGAGAGAGAGAGAGAGAGAGAGAGAGAGAGAGAGAGAGAGAGAGAGACGTTGAAACTGAGAAATAAAGAGCAGAGGCAGCTGGAATGAATGACAGAGATAAGGAGAGTGAAATAAGATATACTGTTGAGCTGTCAGAGGAAACATTAAATGCATGTGCGGGAGGACCGAACACACCGCGAAAAAGAAAGAGACTGGAATATTGTGTTTGAAGGAAAATTACACCAGTTGTGGGAACAGAATAAAGACAGAGAGAGGTAAAGAGAGTTCAGACCCCTTGACAGTGTAACTATAGTCTTTCGCTTACAAGCGCACAGCTCTTTGAGACTCCAACCGCTGCTATAAAAGACCAAAGAGCTTCACATCTTACTGTCACTCTTAGGTCTGATGTACAGTGCAGACCGAGGCAATTTAGACACAATCGCCAAATATCTTCAAGCTGCTGTGATGACACTCACTCAGCACACGATCAGTCGCCTCTCTGACCGAGGAAAAAACTAAACTCTTCATGTTGAGAAATGTGTTTTTCGAGGCATAAAAGTGATTTTAAGGTTTCTTGATATCTATTTTAGTTCCAGGTTGCTGGTTAAAAATAAACATGAAGGACAGGTGCTAAAACTATCAGTGGTTGCTAGCATACAATATATTTGTTCTTGTTTTTAAGAATTAAAAACCATCAAATCACTAGTCATGGAATATGAACTGAATTACATTTGAGTGTTGAAAATAGCAACCCAGGCACATTATTGATATGTACCCCTATATACATTTATGGAGAGTGCTAAACACAGTAGGTAGTGCAGTGGCCTCACAGCAAGAAAGTCGCTGGATCGAGCCTCGGCTGGGTCAGTTGGTGTTTCTGTGTGGAGTTTGTTCTCTCTGCGTTCGCATGGGTTTCCTCCAGGTGCTCCGGTTTCCCCCACAGTCCAAAGACATGCAGTACAGGTGGATTGGGTAGGCTAAATTGTCCAAAGGGTATGAGTGTGAAAGGGTGTGTATGGATGTTTCCCAGAGATGGGTTGGCGGTTCATTCCACTGTGGCGACCCTGGATTAATAAAGGGACTAAGGGTGCTTTCACACCAGTGAATTGATTCATTTGTTCTGAGACAGGGATTAAAATTGTTACATTGTTGCTCTTTGTTCTTGGTGCGGTTCGCTTTCACACTGCAAAGTTTCTAAACGGACCAAAATAGCTAAAACAAGTCACGTGTGAGTAAACACTCCTCACATTGGTCAGAGTTTCACGGTTTATTTTGCAGAGTCCTGCTCAGCTGTCGGGGGTGGTTTGGTGGTGTTTGACAGGGTGCGCGCGACATGTCTGAAGAGCGAGGAGGGATGCAGTGGGGAGGGGTGATGAGAAGGGTGCGCAACGTATTTTGAGGACTGGGTAGGAGACGCGCGATTTCCGGGAGATGATCACTCGTTTGCGGGGATCCGGGAGTCTCTGTGCATTTGCGGGAGACTTCCGGGAGACTTGGGATGTCTGGAATGACCTCCCGCCCTACTCATAATTCTCTCTTCATATAGCCGTATGCCTATTACATATCCATAAAACACTGTGATATAGCCGGGCTCGGATCGTATCGCTTTCTCACTACAATCGATCCTCTCCAGAGTTCGTTTCAATCGAGCGGAGACCACCTCATTCAGGCGGTCTCGGAGCGATTGCTTTGGCGCAGATCCGAGCGCGATTGCCCTGTTCACATATGCCAAACGAACCGCGCTAACTGGGCAAACGCGCCAGGTTCCGGAACAAAAGTCTAGGTGTGAAAGCACCCTAAGACAAAAAAAAATGAATGAATGAGAGCACCAAATACATCCCAGAAGCTACGTTTTTTGCTGTTTTTGTTTTCGCGAATCCACCAGAGACCGCTGTGTATGTTTTTTGAGATCTTAAATTTCACTCGCGAGTGCCATTTGTGCTTGCCGTTCTCATGTAAATCCACCAGAGACCGTGGTCGACTGACTGACTGATTGACCAATCGACTGACCCACCCTCTTCCTTCCCTAAACCCAACCAATAGTGTTTACAAATGCACAGACTGACCAGCGCCAACCCACTTCACTAAACCCAAACGACAGTGTTTTAAAAAGCAATCCGTAAAAGAAAAAACGCACTGACCTGATTTTTACCATGTTTTTAGATTTTACCACATTCTCATTATTTACTTGTTTATTTTATTTTTAGCTTCTGTTTTTGTATTAGCTGATTTCCGGAATCATTCTTAGCCACACTTGAACCCTGTCGCCGTGGTCAACTCGTCTCAAGTCCACCGACGTACATGGCGAGCTACTGAACAAACTGGCAACTGCCAGAAATACAGAGGTAATATGGTCAAGCTGGTAACTGCAAAAAAGGAACTGCATCATACCACCTCCGTAACGTTCGTTTTAAAGGTGAAATCCCACCATACGTACTTTTGGCTACATAATTCGCAATCTCCAGAAATGTATATGGGGACCTTTTCAGAATGAGCCTATGTTGAAAAATATGCAACTGTTTAACTAAACGTGCAAACTCTAATTTGTGTCTCTTAGCAAATGTGTGTCTTCTGTGGTTAGTTTACTTCAAGTGGATACTGTTATTACAAAGCAACAGTCTGAAGAGAAAAAGTTGATTTATATATATATATATATTTTTAGCTAGCTTCTTAAAGAAAAAAACTATAGTAGACTAGTTGGATGAACATTTAGTAATCTAGTTCAACATACACTAAAATGACATTTAATGTACTATGGCAGATTTTGAAAGCCCCTAAAATATTTAAAAAATGTATATACAGTGGGGGAAATAAGTATTGAGCATGTCACCATTTTTTCTCAGAAAACATATTTCTAAAGATGCTGACGACTTGATATTTTCCCCAGATGCTGGTAACAATTAAAGAAATCCATATACGAAAATAAAACAAATCTAATTAGTTTACTAATTAAGTGTAATAAAATCTAATGATGCAGGGGAAAAGTATTGAATACATGAGGAAAGGAAAGTGTAGAAAGACAGTGAAAGCCCAGACAGCAGCTGAAATCTCTCAGTAGTTCTTCAGCAACCCTCTGCCCTTCATCATTGTGAATTAATATTAGATGCTTCAGTCCAACATCTACATTAGCAGGATGATTAAGATAAAACCAGGGTGGACATTTCAGCAAGACAACCATCCAAAACACAGCCAAGGAAACTCTCAAATGCTTTCAGAGAAAGAAAATCAAGCTGTAGAATGGCCCAGACAATCACCTGACTTGAATCCAATAGAAAAAACTAAATAAAGATCATCTTTGATAGTTGAGACCCACAAAACCATCAAGATGTTTACACTTTTCAGGTCTCTGAAAAACTCACACCCGAGCAACTGATGTGACTTCATTCTCCATATGAGAGGAGTCTTTTTATCTTTGCCATGATGACAGTGCAAAATATTTTACTAGATATGTTTCAAGATACTAGTATTCAGCCTAAAGTACAATTTAAAGGCTTGACTAGGTTAATTAGGCAAGTTAGGGTAATTAGGCAAATCACTGTATAGCGATGATTTGATCTGAAGAGTAGTTTAAAAAAATATTGATTAAGGGGGCTAATAATATCAACTTTAAATGGTTTAAAAACAATTAAACCTGCTTTTATTCTAGACAAAATAAAACAAAGAAGAAAAAATATTATAGGAAATAATGTGAAAAATTCATGGCTCTGATAAACATGGTTTGGGAAAAATAAAATAAATAAAAATCACGGGAGAGTGACTAATTTTGACTCTCACACACACACACACACACACACACACACACACACACACACACCCCTTGTATCTGTGTCTATATATACACACACACACATACAGAATTGAATGCCTTGGAAGCAATTACTCCAAGATGCATGTTGCAGCTAAATGTGCGACATATTAGCTGCCATTGAGATGAATGGGAGCTCTATATAACACACAGCCCTCTCCAGGTACAACTCCTTGGTTACCAACCCAACAAAGGCAAGATGGCACATTAAGTATGTTCAGTGGGATCGCTCTCTGCCTTAAATATAATCCTGGCCTTATTAACTCACTCATTTATACCTACCTCCCAGTTTCTTCTCTGGCTTATCCAGTGGTTTGTTCTCTCCCTAAGGAGCTCTGCTAAACGGAGAACTGATGGAGCATCGCCATAAAGCCAGACACACACACACACACACACACTGAGAAACACAGCACAAACAACAGTTTTCAAGAGGCAGGAGCTCAGCTGCAGGGACGCAGTAAGAGCTGGCACATAGGGAGAGAAAGACTGCGCGGAAGAGAAAGACGGGGCACTTTTGAGGAAGAAATGCAGTCCCAGCAGCCATTATAGAGAGAGCACCTGCAGTCTCAAAGTACCATCCAACAAAATGGCCCCAAGTGGTCTGATGACACATAAGGCTTGCTCTGTACAGAGAATATGGAGCTCACGCAGCGGGGAGGGGGAAAAAATAAAATATAAGACATCATTCATGTCCATAGAGCATCATGGGAATAGAGTCTAAGAGACAGACAGCATTCAGAGTTGTTTGATGGATAATTTCAGCCGTAAGTGGGCTATATGCACTTTAAGGAATTCAGCGTTGAAGAAATGTGGCTGCTCAAATACTTTGTACTTTTTTATTATACTTGAGAAAGTAAGACTCGTGTGCTTGTGGGCATGGCCTAAAACAGCAACCAATGGCATGATATCGTGGGAAAGAGCATGTTTAGATTGGAGTTTAAAAACACGCTCACTGGCCACTTTATTAGGTACACCTGTCCAACTACTCGTTAATGCAAATTTCTAATCAGTCAATCACATGGCAGCAACTCAATGCATTTAGGCATGTAGACACGGTCATGACGATCTGCTGCAGTTTAAACAGAGCATCAGAATGGGGAAGAAAGGTGATTTAAGTGACTTTGAACGTGGCATAATTGTTGGTGCCAGGTGGGATGGTTTTAATATTTCAGAAACTGCTGATTTACTGGGATTTTCACACACAATCATCTCTATGGTTTACAGAGAATGGTCTGAATAAGATCAAATATCCAGTGAGCGGCAGTTCTGTCGAAGCAAATGCCTTGTTGATGCCAGACGTCAGAGAAGAATGGCCAAACTGGTTCCAGCTGATAGAAAGGCAACAGTAACTCAAATAACCACTCGTTACAACCGAGGTGTGCAGAAAAGCATCTGTAAACACATCGAACCCTGAGGCGGATGGGCTCAACAGCAGCAGAAAACCACACCGGGTGCCACTATTGTCAGCTAAGAACAGGAAATTGAGGCTACAATTTGCACAGGCTCACCAAAATCGGACAATAGAAGATTGGAAAAACTGGTCTGATGAGTCTTTATTTCTGCTGTGACATTCCGATGGTAGGGCCAGAATTAAGCATCAACAACATGAAAGCATTAATCCATCCACCAATTCAGGCTGCTGCTGGTGGTGGTCGTGTAATGGTGTGGGGGATATTTTCTTGACACACTTTGAGCCCAATAGTACTAATTGACCAACGTTTCAATGCCACAGCCTACCTGAGTATTGTTGCTGACCATGTCCAACCCTTTATGACCACAGTGTACCCATCTTCTGATGGCTACTTCCAGCAGGATAACGCACCATGTCATAAAAAGCAAATCATCTCAGACTGGTTTCTTGAACATGACAATGAGTTCACTGTACTCAGATGGCCTCCACAGTCACCAGATCCCAATCCAACAGAGATGTCAATATGGACCAAAATCTCTGAAGAATATTTCCAGTACCTTGTTGAATCTATGCCACGAAGGATTAAGGCAGTTCTGAAGGCAAAAGTGGGTCCAACCCGCTACTAATAAAGAACCTAATAAAGTGGCCGGTGAGTGTATATTTCTTTATAATTAGATTGGTGGCACTAGAGGATAATAAACTAGATACTTTTCTACTTTCTGACATATTGTTATTTTTTATAAAAAAAAAAAAAAAAACTAAATATTCATAACAAAAATAAATGAAATGATAAAATACTTCATGTGGTATGGTGTTGACATAAGATGATTACTGTAGTGTTAGATGATTAATAAAATAGTGAGAAAAAACGGCATCTGATTTCTGACAAAATAAAAAAATCAAAGCTAAAACAGCTAACATTCAAATATATTATAAGACCGTCTGAAGGCCTCTAAAATATTTTAAATATTATTATGTTTGATGATACTGTACATATAATGTATGTGCTATTGCTATATTTGCCATTCGGTTTACACTTTTAGTTTATTAAGACTAGAACAATAATAATTAATATTAATAATAATAACAATATATAATATTGTGGTGCTGTCAGCCAAATAGCAGTTAAATAAATATGTACAAAATGTATACTTCTAATGACCTGTATGTACTCTATGGGCCATACTTTTCCCAGTTTCATTTTAATAAAGTAAGCATGGCCTATTTGAGTGCGTAGTCTGATTGTGCAACAGAAGCTAAACCAATGGTATACGTTTGGAGGCGGGGTTATCTATTAATATACATCTATTACTATATGTCTTAAATATAGTTCTAATATAAATATAGCCATATATTATTATATATCATATATTATTAATAAAAAAAAGCACTTCAGTAGTATTTGCATTAACCAGATTTGGCAATTATATTAAGAATGCTAAAATTACACATGCAATTTAAGCATCCTGTATGTATTTTTTACTAGAGCTGCACAATATATCGTTTGAGCATTGATATCACAATGTGCGCATCCGCAATAGTCACACTGCAGGATCTGCATTGTTATATTGGGATTATATAGTATTGGGATTATATAGTATAGGGATATAT
>CAIGQZ010000379.1:20887222-20894722 GCA_903798205.1 Danio tinwini
TGTGTGTGTGTGTGTGTGTGTGTGTGTGTGTGTGTGTGTGTGTGTGTGTAATCTTTTACTGACAGCCGCGTGTGTGGATCTTGTAGAAAAATATGGCAAAAAGTCCTACATGGCGGTAATAGTTTGATTGCTGTGTTTACTTCAATAATGCCACTAATATATGAAAACTCCACGTCTTAATTCCATTTCTGTTTAGTTCAGTTATGTCAGATTAAGGTAATCAAAAATCAATGTTTACATGGTGACTCTTAATCAAAGTGTTGTCTTAATTGTAATAAAAATCTATTAAAGCACTGGTGTCATTGTAAATGTTCTCAATGTTCAACTCAACCACACCGTCAGGTCTCTGTAACCTTGACTTTGCGAAGCAGCATTTTCTAAAAGCAAGTAGGCTATGGCTCACGCTTACTGACAGTGGAAGATAATTTACGGTTAGTCGTGTCAGGAATCCAACCCTGTTGTCCTCACAGAAACGGGCTCAGCCATCACACACATAAGCTGTATATTTATGTTTTAATATAAGTAATGCTACGCCCTTTAATCACAGCAAGTATTATGAGAATGATGTTTACACATGGATTGTAATTTTGTCTCGGTGGAGGACGAGGGGGGGGTGAAATTGACCAAATTTGGGGTGGTGTGTGTGTGTGTGTGTGTCAAGTTTGAAAACCCCAGCTTTATACAGTAGGCTAAGAAAGTCAAATGATCTGAAAACACTTTTTCTAGTTTCAATTTAATAAAGTAAGCATGGTCAAGTTCTGGATGGAGTCAGATGCAGAAACCGTGGCTTAACCAATTTGGGGGCGGGGTTATTTGTTATGCCAGCCAATAGCAGATTGGATGAATTTTTGGAAAATGCAGCTATGCATTGTTTAAAACTCTCTTTAATGCTACCAGTAAGAAGGTATTTCTTAAGCATGAATCCTTGGCAACTTTATAGAGTCGTAGATTTTTCCGATAAATGAAAAAAGCACTTCAGTGGCATTTGCACCAACCTGATTACCAATTATTCAGAGAATTCTGCTTAAAACAGAAATGGTTTTAGTCTAAAGTCTCTCATTACTCATGTAATTTGCTTCAACAACAATATAAAAAGCAAAAGCCAAATGCACTGGAGTGAAAAACTGGCCCTGTTGGCTATTAAACCACTAAATTTAGCTCTTTAGTAGCATCTGCACCAACCAGATTTAGAAACTATTTTAAGAATTCTCAAATTACACATGTAATTTACTATTGTCCTAGTATGCACCTTATACATTAGGCTAAGAAATTCAAATGATCTGAAAACAATTTGATAAAGTAAGCATGGTTAATTTCTGGAGTCAGATGCAGCAACAGTGACTCAACCAATAGTACGAGTTTGGGCATATGGTTATTTATTAAGGAAGCCAATGGCAGATCTTTGGTTGCTGGTCCTGTTGGCTATTAAACCACCAAATCGAGCTCTTCAATGGCATTTGCACCAACCGGATTTAGAAACTAATTTAAGAATTCTCAAATTACAAATTTTAGTGTCCTGTATGAACTTTATACAGTAGGCTAAGAATTTCAAATGATCTGAAAACAATTCTCCCAGCTTAAATTTGATAAAGCAAGCATGGTCAAGTTCTGGATGTAGTCAGATGCAGAAACAGTGGCTTAACCAATTTGGGGGCGGGGTTTTTTATTAAGCCAGTCAATGGCAGATTGGAGGAAATTTGGGAAAATGCAGTCATTTTATTATTTAAAACTCTCTTTAAATGCTACCAGAAAGAATGTATTTCATAAGGATGAATCCTTGGCAACTTTATACAGTCGTCGTTTTTCCAATAATGAAAAAAACACTTCAGTGGCATTTGCGCCAACATGATTTACCAATTATTCGGAAAATTCTGCTTAAAACAGAAGCGGTTTTAGTCCAAAGTTGTTCATTATTCATGCGATTTGCTTCAACAACAAAAAAAAAAAGCAAAAGTCACATACCCGAAGTGAAAAACTGGCCCTGTTGGCTATTAAACCACTAAATCTAGCTTTTCAGAGGCATTTGCACCAACCAGATATAGAAATTATTTTAAGATTTCTCAAATTGCGCACGCAATTTTAGTGTCCTGTATGCACTTTATACAGTAGGCTAAGAAAATTGTTGACGCAGCCAATGGCTGATTGAAAGAAATTTGGGAAAATGCAGTCATTAAAACTCTTTTTAATTCTACTAGGAACTCTCATTACTCATGCAGTTTGCTTGAACACAAATAAAAAATAAAAAAAAACTAAAGTCACATGCGCCTATGTGAAAAATTGGCCTTGTTGGCTATTAAACCACTAAATCTAGCTCTCCCTGGCAAAGTTGCTCTTGTTTTCTTCCAGCGCTCTCCATTCTCTCCAGTCCATTCAGAGAGCCTGGGAGCTCACCCACATGTTTCAGGTCTCAGAAGGGTCTCTCGGGGAGGGTTGATGGGCATGTCTGAGTGTGTACAAACGGGGGGGGGGGGGGGGTCAGCAGCATAAAAGCCCTTTTCTTCTCCTCCTCCTCGCCTTTTTCTTTCGGATGAGAGACAAGGGGTTGCCAAGGCGATGAGGTTGGTGGTTCTCCCACTGCGTGGTCTGGGAAGAGCAGCAGCTTGTTCTGACATTTACTGAGGGCGTTCACACTAGACAACCTTCAGCCAGAGAGAAAAAGAGTGAGAAAGCGAGAAGAAGGGGGGGGTTGCACCTGTAACATCAGGAGAGCTCGGCTTCCTTCTGTTGGGAGACAGCTGTGAGCTTTCCCTTCATCTGGCTCTTTTCCGACGTCTGCGCCATCCCTTCTAGCCCGTCCCCTGGTTTGTCGGGGCGAAACGCTTTCATTCACTCATTCTGTCGGTTAGCAGAAAGTCAAAACACAGCCTTGTTCTCGCTTTAGCTCGTTCACGCTTTCTCATCTTCGCTCTCTTTCAGGCTCCTTCACGTTCTGTCAGTCAGTAGATCTTCACATTATCTAAAACCCCGGGGAGCAGATTCGGTGTCAACAGCTCGCTGGCCGTCATTCAGACAATCCGCTATAAAGGCGTTCGCTCACTCGCGCGACATGAATAGCAGCGCTTTTATACACTTCCACAAGTGTGTTTGTAATCTGAAAGCCGCCCGGTAAGGGAGGTCATATCATGATTGAGAATAACAGTCTACTTTTATCTCTCTCGTGCTGGTAGTGTGAAAAAAAAACTAATTTCTTTTTTTCTCCTGTTTCTATCACAGTTGAACTGGCAGGTGAATCTATTATAAAAAAAGCATCGCATTTTACCTGAAAACCCAAATTATGTTTTTTACGCTAAAAATAAATCCTGTTTTGGGGTCACTAAATATGAAGGGTGTCGTTTTTCTACAGATGAAATATTCATCCACTCTTCTGATCCATATTTAATCATAAAAATGTAAGAGTAGTATGTCTAGTGATGGGTAACTGAAAAGCTTTTGAGTTTTTATCTAACAATTTCATTTCTACAAAATATTAGGAAGGTAAGGTTATTATCAGCCCCACCTCATGAGAAAACTTAACTATTTTATGCAGGCCTAATACCAGAAGAGTGGCTAATTCTTACAAAATCATGATCATTGAAAGATTACATGTGAACGAACCCCACCCCTAAACCCACACTCAAAAAAAAAAAAAAATCACAAAGTGTATCATTAATTGTTTGTAACTTTTTGAGTTTTTAAAACTTGTTTAAAATGTATGTTGCCAGATCCTTAGAATGCTATGCAGGTGGTTATGGATTGTTAGGCTTAATTAATTAGGACAACCAGAGTCGAGAACACTTCCCAAAAGACATTACGGCACTTACGCTTATGTTAGTCTGTTTTTCCTTATCCCAAAGTCCCCATAATCCTGGACCAGGCCGTATCCTGAGCAGATGATGTGGTGGTCATGGAGGAGTGAAGAGCATGAGACTGACTACTGAAAGATCCCAGTGACAGACGAATCTCCACATTGATTACATGAGCTCGCTTAAATACACACCGGTAATGTACACCTGCGGCTTCTCCACGATGGACGTCCAGCGTCTCTAGCCTCTGGTGCCTAGACTGCAGCTCTGCACAAGAAGTTTGGCCAGAGGAGAAATGGTTGTGCCCAACTGAGCCTGGTTTCTCTCAAGGTTTTTTTTCCCTTCACTTTCGTCAATTGATGAAGTTTGTTCCTCGCCACTGGCTTGCTTGGCTTGGGACTTGTAGAGCTGTGCATTGATGCATTTGCTCTTCAGTGTTTGGACTTCCAGCAGTGAAATTTTAACTAAACTTAACTTCAACTCTGAAAACTGGTCTAACACAGTTTCAATTTAATAGAACTTATTAAGCTATGTTAAGCTGCTTTGACACAAAATCTACATTGAAAAAGCGATATTGAAATAAAGATGAATTGAATTTAATAAGAATCAATCTAAATCTGTTAAAATTACTATTAGATTTCATTCACTTTAAAAAATTGAATGCTGTATAAATATATCTAGCTGTAGAAGAAGAAAACAATTCAATTCTATAAGATTGGTTTATTCAAAATTCAGGGGCAAAATTAAAGCAGCTCCATACTCCACACAAAGCACTTTTGGTCCACACCCAGGTTAGTTTGACGTCAAAAGTACGTTAAGTTTAGCTAGTGTGTCTTCTGAACTTGGGTCTGCATCCATGAACCATACCCATTTCCGTCTGAAAGAGGTGGTCTGGGGTACGGTTCGTGTGAACTCTGGTTCGGTTCACTTCTGATATGAATGCAATCATACCAAATAAAGGAAGTGAACCGCCAACTGTACAACAAACGTTAGTTTTCATAACGTTCATTCGTGTGTCTATGTGTGTATCACCTAACTTGGCGCTAAGCGGAACTCACCCAGTGCAAACAGTTATAATGTCTGCTTGTCTCCACCAAAAACGACGTCTGCAGACATCCCTTTATGTTCTGACTGTTTTTAATATTTCTGCGGCAGATAAACGCAAGTTGCTCTTTGTATTTTGATTTTGGTAACAAAACCCAAAGATTCAGTAAAAGCAGAATGACTGCGCTGTGCATACGTCTCCATTTTGGCGCTTTGCTTTCATGGCCGTCACCTAGCAACAGTCGTACACAAAACAGCAGCTTGATGATGCAAGCATACCAGGGTTCAAAAGTAAAATAGACAGTGTGAACAAACCAACCGAGAAGGTGGCGAGGGGGGACAATCGAACTGGGGTTCGGTCCAGGCAATTGAACTAAGTGTGAAAGCACCCTAAGTCCAATGTGTTTTAAATTAATAAGAATATAAAACACATTGAATTTATGATTTGTTCTGATTAGTTTCAGTTATGTTAAACAAATATAAATCACAAAACATTTTTTAGTTCAATTATGTTTATAGTATGTAATTCAAATAGAAGGAAATTTTATATGCAATCAGAATACATGAACCTTATTTGATAGTAGGGGTGTCAAAATTAATTGTTTCTTCAGTGCACCGCGATGCAGATGGGGACAATTCAATATCGGTTCAGTAATAGATCATAACCGGTTATTACGCACTGACGTCATTTATCCCCTATGTCCGATGTCGCAGTAGAATACTATGGCAAAGGAGGCGAGGGTGAGTAAATAAAACACTCCTACTTAAAAAGCAGATCTTTCACTGCTAATGAGAAATGTATGACAATGAAGAATAGTAAAGCAGGAGCCTGCCCCTCCCTCCCTCCCTCCCTCCCTCCCTCTCTCTCTCTCTCTCTGCATTGGACCCGTTGGCATGTTCGTGAGGTAAATTTTCCTCTCCTCTCGGCTGTTAAAGCGATACTTGTGGATCCAGACACAAGCGTGCCTGTGGTGCGAGTTTATTGTATTGTATTTATTCTATTACAGATTACCTGATAACCGCGTATTATGCGCATATAGGCTTACCCGTGGCTGCTTTTCCTGCATCACTCATGGGGCGCTTTCGTTTCTAAGCGCAGCCCTTTCTGTTGACAATGACCAATAGGGGTGTAAGAACTTGCCAGTGCTCAAAAAACAAAGCGGGATAATATTTACATTAGTTTATTTGTTATGAATGCTTGTGCTGTCTTCTGTGCATGTATTGGAGTTGTCTAAAACATTCACAAAGAGTGTTTTTTTATTGAGCAGGTAAAATTAAAGGTACAGTTTATATATCTTACTGCTTGTACTGTATTTTAATAAAAAAAATTATTGTGTTGTAAAGAAAAAAATCTAATGTATGGAAAGCATCGTCAATGCACCATGATGCACCGAGATATCGAATTGAACCGAATCGATGGCATGATAATCATAACCGAACCGTGAGACCAGTGTAGGTTCACACCCTTATTTGATAGGATTAGGGTTAAATATTTTGTATACTACATTTCTTTTGAATGCAACCATCATTGAGGAAGCAAAATGAGTACAAAATATGATTGTACAAATGCATTTAAATCAGCCACTAAATCTAAAAGTTATGAATTGTAATTGTAACATGGGATTGCCTACTGTAGTTATTGGTAACTAAAATGAATCTAGTTTACCTAAACTTAATGAAAATGTACATGTTTTCAAAACCATTTCTCTTTTTTTAAATTACTAAGCCAAAACTTTTAAACTACATTATATATACCCTCTACATACAATAAAAATGAAAGCAATGTTTTCAAGAGGGGCATTGAAATATAATCTGGACGTGTTCTTGACAAGACATTTTTTGGGGGAAATCAGATTTGGTTCTGACATGAAAGATTCAGATTGCCATGTATAAGACACTGCAACTTTTATGGCGACCTTGCAGTACAAGATGAATAACAATCATACTTGTGAACCTGATAGATGTGCTCGACATGTTTGAAATCCCTTTAAAATACAGAAACATGAACGTTTCTTTCACATAATTGCTGCAATTAGCAAAATGCTGTTCATTATAGCATCACCATACAACAATTGCTTATAAGCACAGATAATCAAACTGAACATTTTGGTACATTTCTGAAAGCAATGCTACAAGCTGATAAGTAAATAGATGCAACTTTTTTTTAAAATGCTGTTTTCTCCACCCACTGAATTGATTGACAGCCATGTATTAACACGTCTCCATAGTAACACATATAAACATGTCTACAGAACAGGATTTGCAAAGAAACTGGGATTAAAAGATCTGTTCCAACCCTCTGTGATCAGCTGCACCTCAAGAATGAGTTTTACAAGTTTAAAACAGAGCATGTTTGTAATATAAAAAAAACGTAAGAACATGTCTGGTACAAACATCACAAAAAGTGATGAAGCAGGAAGTCGACGGCGCTATCACACTGTATTCAAAAGGTATCTGTGTTTGCAGTTAAAAGGAGCCAGACACATCTTTCAGGCCCTCATATCAGCCGATGCAAACCGCAGAGGAAATAAAAGCCAGAGCATGTGTGGCAACTGCATTCCACGCAATCGATTCAGAAACACCAAAAACATATTTATTCCCCTCTTTCATTCATCTTCTCGAATAATAAAAGACTTTGTGTGCATTTTGAGGATGCGATGACTAGGGATCACTC
>CAIGQZ010000379.1:20897222-20928373 GCA_903798205.1 Danio tinwini
GCAACCACAGCCTCCCAGACACTGTTCAGAGAGGTGTACTATTTTCCCTCCTTGTAAATCTCACATTTGATGATGGACCACAGGTTCTCTATGGGGTTCAGATCAGGTGAACAAGGAGGCCATGTCATTAGTTTTTCTTCTTTTAGACCCTTTCTTGCCAGTCACGCTGTGGAGTACTTGGACGCGTGTGATGGAGCATTGCCCTGCATGAAAATCATGTTTTTCTTGAAGGATGCGGACTTCTTCCTGTACCACTGCTTGAAGAAGGTGTCTTTCAGAAACTGGCAGTAGGACTGGGAGTTGAGCTTGACTCCATCCTCAACCAGAAAAGGCCCCACAATCTCATCTTTGATGATACCAGCCCAAACCAGTACTCCACCTCCACCTTGCTGGCTTCTTGAGTCGGACTGGAGCTCTCTGCTCTTTACCGATCCAGCCATGGGCCCATCCATCTGGCCCATCAAGACTCACTTTCATTTCATCAGTCCATAAAACCTTAGAAAAATCAGTCTTGAGATATTTCTTGGCCCAGTCTTGACGTTTCAGCTTGTGTGTCTTGTTCAGTGGTGGTAGTTTTTCAGCCTTTCTTACCTTGACCATGTCTCTGAGTATTGCACACCTTGTGCTTTTGGGCACTCCAGTGATGTTGCAGCTTTGAAATATGGCAAAACTGGTGGCAAGTGGCATCTTGGCAGCTGCACGCTTGACTTTTCTCAGTTCATGGGCAGTTATTTTGCGCCTTGGTTTTTTCACACGCTTCTTGCGACCCTGTTGACTATTTTGAATGAAAGGCTTGATTGTTCGATGATCACGCTTCAGAAGCTTGGCAATTTTAAGAGTGCTGCATCCCTCTGCAAGATATCTCACTATTTTTGACTTTTCGGAGCCTGTCAAGTCCTTCTTTTGACCCATTTTGCCAAAGGAAAGGAAGTTGCCTAATAATTATGCACACCTGATATAGGGTGTTGATTAGGCATGGGACGATAACCGTTTTCAAGGTATACCAATACCGTGATACCGTTATATTTTTATCCAAGGTTATCATACCGTCAGAATCTTTTACCGGCCCATGCCTAGAGTTAATGTCATTAGACCACACCCCTTCTCATTACAGAGATGCACATCACCTAATATGCTTAATTGGTAGTAGGCTTTCGAGCCTATACAGCTTGGAGTAAGACAACATGCATAAAGAGGATGATGTGGTCAAAATACTCATTTGCCTAATAATTCTGCACTCCCTGTATATGCAAGCAACAAAGCTCTTGGTTTTTGATATTGCTAATTTATAGCAGATCCTTGATTATCATTTTTATTGTCCTTGCAATAATATCTTGAATTTTATTTTGTAGCGCATCAATAAAAAATAAAAAAAACTAATTTGAACTAAGAGTTATTTATTGATTAGGATCTCAGTATTGATGCTAGCAAATAAATCAGACAATGCACTGGAATTCTACTTATCTTTTTCTTTGCTTACCATTCTCAAGACCAAGAATGAATTGGATTAGTTTGTAATTGCCATTTAAAACTGGTTTTAAATGGTTTTAATCCACTAAGCTTTTCAATAAATCCAGAAAACTAGACAAATCAGTAAACCACCCAAGATCAACAAACCAGTTTCGACTGGTTTAGATTGTTTTCCCACAGTATTGCAGGATTAGCGGCTAAATGATGTAAAGTGAAACATAACATGACGTAAAATCAACCATTCCAGAAACTGTTTTTGCAGCTTAATGTTGTCGCCCTGTCAAGTTTTGTTTGCATCTCTAACACAGTTACGCCGTGCCCTTAAGAGCCACCATAGAAACAGACACATTTGCCAAGCAGTGACAGCATGCCTGAACAGTAGTTAGCTAAATATATTCAGCCACAAACTTTTAGCATCTTCCAAACAGCAGACGAAGCGATGAACTAATCCCTACCTTGCATCTTATTGGTAAATCACCTTAGAGGAAGGCACAAGGCTCACTTTCTGCAATCACTTCCTTTCTAGGAGGGTCAGGGTTTAAACTGAGTGACAGACCAAAAAAGAAACAAGCCCTTGGGGGAGACCTCACTGCCTCAGACTGGTGATTACTTCCAGAGCTCTAAGTTATGTTAATATATTCATCATCCAAAAGCACAGTGATTATTTAGAGTTCCTTTGCAACTGTTTTAGATTTCTTTAACTTAACGTTTTATGCAAAGGGCCTTCTTTATTCTTTCCGATTCATTTTTTAAAACTCTATCCCCCTCCCTTTTTTTTTTTGAAGCAAGCAAAGTGCAGCGGTTGTAGATAAGAGGTTCAGAGTGAAAGTCATAAAGAGAGCGAGAAATTATAAATCTTTTAATATTTAGCCAGTTATGTTAATGTGACCTTGATGTATGAATGAATGCACATGAAAACGTATAGAAGGAAAGGGAAAAAAGTTAGAAAAGAGAGCAAAATATGATGGAAATCTGATGTTGCAATTTCACTAAATTACAGGAGAGGAGAAATCGCATGCATAAATTCCCTCATACTTTTTCTCTCTTATTCTCCGTCTTTCTATTTAAATTACTGTGGTATCATCAAGATGACATTCATTTTGAGAAGACTCTTTCTTTCTCCCACCTAGACCATCAAATTAGAATGGGCTCACATTAGTCTTTCCTACTAAAAGAATGACTGAATAAATCCTCCTTTTAATGTATAATTATTTTCTTTAGGGAGACTTCTGTAGCTGGGAATTGATCTAGAATGAACACACCAGATCAAAGTGTGTATTATTGGACAGCACTAACTGAGATGTGGTAAAAATGTGGCACATCAAATTTATGAGGAAAAGGGAAAAATTTGGGTAAACCTTGGACAGAGAAGGGCTAAACGTTTGAGGCATGATGTGTTTGGCAGATGTGGAGAAGTGGCTGAGGGAATCTCAATCTAATTCTGAGAGAGGTCACACTTTACACAAGTGTCCATTATACTGAGTAATTAACCCTCGGTTAACCTTGGCTACTGTTATTTGAGCTGACAAGCTGTAATGAAAATCCTTAAAATTGGAATAAAACTGAAATTTCTGTCAATATGTTTAACAAATGGATACTGTTCTTGCTTGGGCTTAAATTAAGTTTAACGTTGCTAAGCATTCTGTCTGCCATTACTTTAAATAAATGTCATCAAACTGCTAATCACAACATAGAAAAAAAAAACACAAAATAGTATAAAAATAGGAGAATATTTGTGTTATATTAAGACCCGGTTCCACAAACAGAGCTTTAGTTAGATCAGGGTATTCAAGTAGCTTAAAAAAATAATCTTTTTTGGATTTAGATAGAAAACAACGTCACTGATGTATTTTAAGACATCTCACTCCAAGGTATTTCCAATGAAAACAAGTTAAAATGTAAATCTATCAAATAATATTGATATTATACATGATTTTGGCAGCTCATACACAATTAAATATTATATAAATAGACATTATTTTCTGTATTTGCTTTTTTCTAAAACCATAGTGAAATTGTATATGCTATCATAAGGAAGCCAAACTGTATATGTAAAAATCTGGAGGGAACATTGCATGTAATAAGATGAAAACACAATGGCATGTGCCATATATGCTCCATTGGAACCATGAAAAGGAAATTCTAAAAACTGCAAAAATTTTACAATTTACATTACAAACACCCTAATCATAATAGTCTTATTCAGAAGTAAATTAAATTACTCAACTGTAAATAATAATTAATTGCCTTCATTTTTTTTTAAGTTCAAGAATTAAAATAACCTAATGAGTCATTTTAACTTAATGGGCCCTATAATACACCTGGCGCAATAAGGCGCAAGACATGCATGGCGTAATTTGTTGCTATTTTTAGACCAGCGCAACAAATTTTCACTTTTTGCACCACATTAATTAGCAAATCCATTTGTGCCACTTTGTAGACTCATGGGCGTGCTGGTCTAAAAGCAGAGGTGTTAAGGCGTTGAAATGACCAATGACCAACTTTTGGTCTAAAGTCCAGCACAGAGTGCGCTAGTTATGCACCTATGTGGGTCAAAACGCTTACACACTGCTCTACACAGAATGTAAAGCAATTCACAAAAAATAAAGAAATTAAATATAAAAACCACTACCTCCATGCCTATTCACCTCAGGGGGCTTTTTTCAGTTTATTCATGACTATTTGCATTTGTATAATGCTATTATTATTATTATTATTATTTTTATTATTAATGCTATTATTATTTATTTTATTCATATTTATATTTGTTTTATTAAAAACAAGTTTAGATTTGTCCACCTATTGGGTTTATGAGATGTATGCATCACCATATGGGGCATTAGAATAGGATGTGTGTTTGGATATAACTCAGTTGTTTGACCACACTTCTTTTTTTTTGTTTTTTGTTTTGCTGGAGATTAGAACTGAATTTAGAAATAGTTTTGAAACCATTCTTTGCACTTAACAAACAAAATTAAATATATAGTCTAAAGGATGTCTTCAGCGGAGAGAGAACACCACCGTTTCCTTATTAATCGAAAGTAAAGGAGTAAAGAGTAAAGTGAAAGTAAAGAGGCCGAAAGGAGGAGGTTTGTTCTTTATGCTTGCTGCAGATGGTCCTTTTAAGTGTTCTCCCGGTAGTAAAGCATTCAGTTTTTCCACTTACAAAGTCCGCCATGTAAATAGCAATTGCACCATGGCTCTGATTGGTTTAAAGCAGGTTATACTCAAAACATACCCATAACTCATTAAGAGAATAAGCACAACCCTGTTAGACCATGAGCCATGGCGCAGAGCCCATTTTTCCATCCCTAAAACAGCAAAAGTGGATTCGGACATGCCATGCGCTTTAGACTTTATGCCTAAATCATTAAAATAGAGCAGAAGACTGTGTAAAATCTACATTTATTTTGCTAGTGCACATTAGTCCTTACGTGAAAAATGGTTTACTGCCAGTTACTTTTTTGTTTTAGTTATCTTTACCCAAAACCTGAGCATTTGCTAATGGGTAACAGCAGTTCTTCTCTGTTGACGTCAGTTTGACGAATTCAGCCCCAATATTTACTTAGTGTTTGTTTGCACAACAATTAGCCCCACCCCCTACTCAATATTCCGATTCAGTTGGACAGACATCAACATTCTGAAATAAAAAGTCTCAGCAATTTCCGTTTTTATAACTTAAAAAAAAAAAGAAACATTATTATCCTAGTCTAAGTCATAATTAACACAACAGCATATGTTCTCATGATTATTTATTGGTAATTTATTAATAAAAAAATTTTTACAGTGTGTAATCTCAGAGAAAACCTGCCTTAGTATCTAGTTTATCCCAACAAACTCATCCAGGCAAATCTCTGACCACAACCCAAGTGAGTCTAGAGACGTTGAGCACATGTGAGTTCCAGCACACACACGACGCACCGCTAGTTTGAGGCTTGGCTGCGACTGCTGCAACTTTTACAAGAGACGGCGAGGAAAATCGGCCTGGGAGCAGACGAAGCGGGCTGAAGCACGTACTCAGTAATCCCAAACACGGTGTAATCGGAGGAGACTGCTGCTGCTCTTAACAGCTTTGACAGCCTGACGCCCAGAGACGTTCACCGGGGGGGAAAGCGGAGGAGGAGAGCAGAGTCACGGACGGACACACACAGATGAAGAGAGTGAAGACCAGCAGATGAGGATGGAGAGAAAATGAAAGTGCACGAGGAGGAAAGAAAACAGATTGATTGAGAAAGGGATTGAATTGGAACAGTCCTCGGCACCAAGACAAACGACCGTCAAAGACAAACAGAGACAATGGATGGGAAGAACAGAAGGAAATTAAATAAGAAGAATGAAGGAAAGGGAGAACAAGGAAAATGTGGAAGGGAGATTTAGGCGGATTTACAGGACTGCGGGGATTTGCTGTGAATTTGGCGAACGATTAGGGGGAACTTCTCATGCATGGTTATGACAGCAAGCTGTGCTATTAATTACAGTAAAAAAAAAACATATGAAATCATACAGACGTGCACTCCATCGCATATATTACCACCTCTTCATATTTTTAGTGGTCAGGAGAATATCGCAAGTTTCCAGAGGAACCGGTTTCCATGTAATTGAACAGGAAGGAGGATAATGAAAGCAAACACGTTCTCACACACAGTCATTATTATCATGTGTCCGGTTAAATAAATGATACTGGAGGGACAGAGAGAGAGAGACCAATTACAGCACACCAGAACTGTGAAGCTAGTCGAGTGTGCATGATCAAATCAGCATGCTCTTTGTCATTTATAAAGTCACTGATCTCATGCACGGAAACAGATTTCTTTCAAAGCAGCTTTGCATCCAGTATTCCACTGATATCATTCTTATGACACAACTCAACCTGCACTCGATGACATTAATGGCCTGTTTACACTAAGTGGTACAGTACGGTTCTGTACGCTTTTATGCCTATCAAAAGATACCTAGAAAGCGAACCGTACATACCACTTTTTAGGTACCCTTTTCAAAGGGTACCTAGCAAGACAAAAAGATACCAAAAGCCTGAGCTAGACGCACAGCTGAACGATGATGGTTTACAAAAAAACGTCACTAGCGTGTGCACAAGCAGGAGAATGAAAACAATGAAACCCCATTTTTAAATACAAAGGCGAGACATTACACGTATATAATAATATATACATATAATAACGAACCATGGTCGAGCTGAGCTTACACAAATCTTGTCGTTGTCTTGATAAACAGCCACAAATCCAAGAAGAGCAGAATCTACCCTGTGCCCTGTAGCTGTTTACAAGGCCGTCTAAAGTGCGAGTGGTTTCGCTTTCTCGCGTGAGCACGCCACACGTCTATATTTGAAATAACGAACTTGAGCTGATGATAATAACATGCGCATGATTATTGAAGTGCTTCTGACACTTGAAGCGTGAGAGTGAAGCATGAAAGAACAAAGGAGCAAATGATTCTTTCTGCAACCTAAAACAAGAACAAACTAACATGTTTGACTATTATCATCACCTTTTGGACTGTTATAAACTCGGAATGATAGAATTACTTTCTAACAAGTGGTTACATGTCCTGGTGAAGATTAAAGATACAGATGAGAGGTTTGCACTGACTGTGAGCTATACGTTGCATGTTGTTTTCGAACCCAAATAAGGACTACTGTATGCTGTGTGTAGTTTTGTATGTCTATATGTGTTCATATATGCTGCATTTATTTATTTTATATAATCTCTGCATTTCTAATCAAATCATGTTCATAGCAAGGTTAGTAATAAACATTTATACACAAGTATTAATGTGTATATGATATGTGAATGCCCTGTACAGCTTTACTTTGACATTTCCTCGAGCATTTAGTACCCTTTGGCAGTGGAAACGCAAGCCTGATAAAGGTGACCCATACCGTATCGTACTGTACCACTCAGCGAAAACAGGCTATAAGGCCCTGTTTCAATAAGGAGGTTCAACCAACTCTGAGTTGAGTCATCCTGAGATGGAAGACTCTACATTTTTGGTTTCCAAAGGGTTGTATTGACCCACATGAAAACATTAAATATTATAGTAATCTTTATACTACTGACCTTATTCTGCAATGTGGAAGTGTGCTCGTTTTTGCGACTGTTTTAGAACTTTCGATTTAGTTGTCTATGGGCAAAATAAATTGGAAGAGTAAACGGCAGAAAAATGTCAAACTATTTGCTCTTCAAACAAGTGTGTTCATGACTACACATAAAAAGTAGAACAATAAAATAGGAAAATATCAGTTTGCCACATCTAGCAGCATTTTTAAAGGTCCTGTGAAGTGCTTTAAAATTTGCATTTTTTTATTCCATGCTTGACGTAATCTCAACTGAAAAACGAAGAGGGGGCAGGACATAAGAGTAGCCTCTGCCCTTTAAAAAACAACCGATAGCATTTTGTTTTTATCACAGCTCAGTCAGTGAGAATGGTTGAGCTCAAGCACATTAAATGAAAAGCAAACGAGAAAAGGGCGGGGCATGTCAGATACTAGAAAGCATTTGAGTGGTCAAGATTTGATGAGAAACCAAATTATGTGGGATCCACATAAACTTTGATCCATTTAGGCGGAAGTGACAAACTACAAGCTTTACATGTTTATGTCAGTTTTATAACTTCTAAACATGAATTGTGTCATTGTTTTGTAGCACACTAGCGCATTGATATCCTAACATACTGATACTAACATCTAAAAAAAACATTATTTTAATTTTACTGACCTTTAATGAAAATGAGTCTAAGCAGCAATGGAAGTTACCATATTCTAGAAAAATATGAGACTAGAAAAGGCTCAATGGTGAAGAGTAAAGTCAACAGTGTTTTTTAACCATACTGTGGTAAAATGCTTGAATTACTTTGTTGTGATTATTCTGTAACTTGCTATGGTAACACAACAACTATAGTAATATAAACAAATTACCCAAATACTGTAGTTTTTTATTTCAATTCATTTCTATACTGTTTTTTATAATGTGAATTGTTTCAAAGCAGCTTTATATAGACTAAGGCCCCGTTCACACTAATACGTTTTTGTTTCAAATGGCATCTACACTTGTGTTTCATCCAACGTTTCTGAAAAGTTCTCTGTTCACACTATACCGCTAAAAACGCACATCAAGTGACCATACACGCACTCTGGCATGCGCTGAAAGCTTCAGCAAATTCTCGCGTCTGAGCTTCAGGCAGTCAGCGGGAGCTCCGAGCACACTTGACGGGCTGACAGCAGCCAAAAGTCGGCCAGTACATCCCAAATCTGCCACTGGATCTCATCTCGCTGTAGTTGTAAAACATGATCTATAAATTATCTTGTGTAGACCGATATCAAAGACTATAGAATACACAGGACATGCCACTCGTATACTTTTGAATGGGGAAAAATGTAACTGTCAATATGGTGAATGAAGGCCCGCCTTTTAGTACAGTAGCCAATCAGCGATCGCTATAAAAAGACAATTCTCCTGTGGAGGGGTTCGGACCAGACGTGAGTTTCTGCAGATTTTGTGTAATATGAACATTTAGAAAAGAAACTAAATAGACAGTTGTTGTTTAATTTCACTGGTTCTTCTTAATTTGAAATGTAATCATAAGCTTGGCAAGTAGTTTTAAAGAGTTTGATGTTTCCCCAATTAAAATGAATGCCTGAGCATACTGCCCGAGAGGCAATTCAAAGATGGCTGCCGAGTGAAATGACTTGCCTTAAGCCCTGCTCACAGTGTGAGATTTCAGCTGTGATTTTGTCATCTGAGACAAATTTGGAAAATCCTAAAAGATTGCTGAAATCCTGGGCTAAAATCTGTGATCTTTGATCGTTGGTTTGACATGTTCCCAGACATCCACTTTGTGCTTGTTGTGATCAGATTTTCTCTTCGATGAAGTTCTGGCAGCGTCAGAAGATTTCAGACACTTTCCTGCAGTGTGACAACAGCTGCGTTGAGCGTCAATCCAAGAACCAATAGGCGCACTGAATCTGATGATGCAATTCATGCGTCAACTCAAATGACCGCGGGGAAATGTCAAAACAGTTTTTTTCTTCCTGGTTTTATTATTGAGACACGCTGTGCAAAATTGCCGCAACAGTTTGTTTACATTTGCTGTGAGGAGTCATTTCAGAACGCTGGATAGTGAAATTGTCGCGGGTGGATGACGTCCAACTCCAGGAGCGTTTTCTTCCGTGTTTGGTGCATCTTTATTGTCGTTCAGTCTGACTTTATGACGGCAGAGATCATACAGTGTGACATGAGAGCCATGTTCGTGTAGTCTGACATGCTACAATCATTCAGGATTATAGAATAATAATAATAATAATAAATAAATAAATAACCACATCACAATCATATAATCACAATCATATAGCAAATATTAAGCACATATTGCCAAAACCACAAAGTGAGCCTAATATTTTATATACTTGTACTTGGAATAAGATACAATACTTGCATAAATGAAGTATTTAAACATCGTGCTTTTAAAAGAGGGGAAGAAAAACTGAAAAACTGAAAAAAAACTTTGTGTTTAAATTGCTAGTTACCATAAGTTACCATAGGCTCTGAGTATAAGTTATCTCTCTTAGAAACAGGCTAGGCTTACTCCATGTTCTTGTTTTTGACATGCATCCAATTGTGAAACAAAATCCAGAGAGTTTCCCTCATTTCAGGGAAACATACTCAAGGTTTTCACTTAAGCTACTGTCTTAAATGGGCAATGCAAAGCTTCTGGACCAAATTATAAAGCAGTCTGACTAAATAATAACACCCAACTGACCACAGTTGAGCATAGTTAGGTCTTCAAAAACAACTGGCTTTTCAATTTGTTTAATAAGAGAAGGAACTTCTAGTATTTTGCTTTTGACAAGGATGTCAAATCAAACTCTACAATACTTAAGACTCCACAATACCACTCAAGGTCTTACAAATGCAATCCATTCTACATTAAAGCATGGTTCCTTTGCACCAGTGAAAAACATAGTTTTTGTCAAAGCAGTGTGTTTTGTGGGGCTAAGTATTGGCTGCTGAGAGAATGAAAACATCAACAATCAAGCAATTCGAAACTTAAGTTGCCAGCCACTCTATTCAGCCTGTCATGTTAATAATTCTGTTCAATTTAATTGTATAGCGTGTTTCACAATACATGTTGTTCCAAAACAGCTTCACAAAGAACAGTGCCTTACAAAACCCTCAGAGAGTAAGTCAACTGTGATTGTGGCACAGAAAACTCTCAAAGAAACCTTAGTGACTCAGCTGGGGAAGGTTTTCTGCTCACACTCGCGCATATTTAATTGGAGTGTATAACCAAAAGTTTGGGGGGTCAGAAACTTTTGTTTTTCTTGAAAGAAATTCATGTTTTTTTTTATACCCAGGATGCATTCAACTGAAAGCGGCAGTAATGCATTACTTGAAAACTGGATCAATCTGATTGCATTACTGATTCAAATGATCTGGTCAAAGCGAGTCTCCAGACAACAATTCATATGTATTCATACGGCTTGGTCAGAGTAAGTCTTTAGTTAACAACTTACTGACACAAATGCAATTCAAAGCATCTGGTTAAGGTGAGTCTCTTACTGATTAAACTTACTGAATTCATAGATCTGGTCAGAGGAAATCTCCATATAATGATTTACTGATTCAAATAATCATGTCAAAGCAAGTCTCCAGATAACAATTCACTGATTCATTTGGCCTAGTCAGAGTGAGTCTTCAGGTAACAACTTACTGACTCAAATGATCCAGTCAGAGCATCCAGTCAAGGTGAGTCTCCAGTTAGAGACTGACTGAATCAAATGATCTGGTCAAATGAGATCTCCATATTATGATTCACTGATTCAAATTATCATGTCAAAGCAAGACTCCAGATAACAATTCACTAATTCATTTGGCCTAGT
Source organism: Danio tinwini (assembly GCA_903798205.1). Classification (NCBI taxonomy): domain Eukaryota; kingdom Metazoa; phylum Chordata; class Actinopteri; order Cypriniformes; family Danionidae; genus Danio; species Danio tinwini. The sequence continues at coordinate 20,908,585 of CAIGQZ010000379.1, forward strand.
CAGAGTGAGTCTTCAGGTAACAACTCATTGACTTAAATGATCAAGTCAAAGCATCCGGTCAGGGCAAGTCTCCAGTTAGAGACTGACTGAATCAAATGATCTGGTCAGAGGAAATCTCCATATTATGATTCACTGATTCAAATGGCCAGGTCAGATTGAGTCTTTAGTTAACAACTCACTGACTCAAATGATCCAGTCAGAGCATTCGTTCAAGGTGAGTTTCCAGTTAGAGACTTACTGAATCAAATGATCTTGTCAAAAATTATCATATTATAATTCACTGATTCAAATGATCTTGTCAAAGAGAATTTCCAGATAACAGTTCACTGAATCAAATGGCCTGGTCAGAGTAAGTCTTCAGTTAACAACTCACTGACTCACAAATGATTTATTCAGAGAAAAAAAAAAAAACACAGCTAAAGGTTCACTTATTCAAATCATCCAGTCAGGTAAAATCTCCAGTTAATGACTGACTGAATCAAATGATCTGGTCAGAGCGAGTCCCAAGATTATGATTCACTCATTCAAATGATCTGGTCAGAGCGAGTCTTCAGTTAACAACTCACTGACAAAAATGATCCAGTCAGAGCAAAACTACAGCTAAAGATTCACTGATTCAAATGATCCAGTTAAACTGAATCTTATTAATGACTAACTGAATCAAATGATCTGGCCAGAGCGAGTTTCCAGATAACAGATCTATATGACCTGGTCAGAGTGAGTTATTCAGGTAACAACTGACTGACTTAAATGATTCAATCAGATCAAAATGGCAGTTAACGATTCATTGATTCAAGTGATCTGGTCAGGGCAAATCTCCAATTAATGACTAACTGAATCAGCTGATCTGGTCAGAGCGAGTCTTCAGATAATGATTCACTAATTCAAATGGTCAGGTCAGAGAGAGTCTTCAGGTAACAGCTCACTGACACAAATACACTGGTCAAACCTACACAATTTGACACAATCTACATTGTAAAAGTACAATACAAATAAACATGAATCAAATGATCCAGCCAGAGTATTACAGTTAACGATTTACTGATTTAAATGACCTGAACAGAGCGAGTGTCAAGTTAATGATACATTGATTCAAATGATCCAGTCAGAATGAGTCTCCAGTTAACAATTAACTAATTCAAATGTGATTCAGTGATTCGAGACTTAAAATGAGCCAAGTACTTTACTAGATCATCTGTACGTTTAGTCTAGTACTAGATTTCAATGTGAATATGTCACTTCAGCCTGGATAAAGCAGTGCTTTTTATATGCATATCTGCATACGACCAAAGTCTGGACGTCAATATGTAAACACCATTGTACATCCGAAACCCACGCCGACAACGAAGCAACATCCGGACTAATCCGGGGTGGTCAGGAGAAATGGCATTCTCCCGCTCTTACAATTTCTCTCCAGTACCAAACTCCATTCTGACCTCCCAGTGGGAGCTCCCGCTTTAATTCTCCCACTGATGTCGGGATCCAAAAACGCTTTAGTGAATAAATAAGATTAGGCTCACAGACATGCCACTAAATCTTATCGTTTTGGAGCAGAGTGAGAGAGAGAACGGGGGAACTAGGGACAGAAGAAAGGGTCAATGTGGGCCGAAGCACCAGCCACTTCCTTTCTCATCCCAAACAATCCCACTATCCTCCCTAATTGGAAATCATAGCAAACAAAAAAAAATTCTCCGTCTGTCCCGTTTTTTCTTCTTTCCTCAGCGTTGGGGAGAAAGCAGAGACAGCTTGTCCTCCTCGCCACCCAGTGAGACTGAGGGATAAGCACTTCTTGGAGCTTGGCAACAAAATAGTCAACTTTGCTGTTTTAAATATGCTTGTCCTCGGAGTGAAGTGGATTTGGAGGAAAAGGCTGGGCTCTTTCTTTTTTGTCTGCAGTGTGGGCCAGTGTGGCACACTGCACTGGGTTACTGTGCTATAATGGGTGTTCACTGCAGGGCAGATGATTATGGTGCATTACAATATATCATGGAAATGCAATGACACTTCGCTGGCCAGGCTTTTGACAGTTTATATCAGGTGACGGCGTTTAGCGAGTGAGAGCGTAAAAATTACGTTAGCTGCCCAGCTAAACAAGATTTGGGATAGATGAATAAAGCAGCAAGGGCGGAATGATCACACGAGGTTATTAACTGTGCATATTGCTATCATTTTATGTCGGAGGATCAGTGACAGAGTAAAAGAATTGAAAACAATGGTATTGTTTGATTTGCAAAGAGACTTTGAAGTATGTCAGTTCGTTCGGCAGCCATCTTGGTAGGGAATAAGGCAAATTATTAATGAGGGGGAAAACACAAGTTGAAACATTCCAAAACAGAAAATAAAATCAGACTACAATGGGATCATGAATGAATGAATGATAGATCACTAATGCTGTCACTTGATATAAACTGTCATAGCCTGGCCAGTAAAGTGTCATTGCAGTCCCATACACTATACAATATGATGGGTTATTTCAATCCGAATTTAGTATGGACAAACCAAACTGATAAGTTATTTCAATTAACCAGCATTAAATAATTCATTCATTTTTTTTTTCGGCTTAGTCCCTTTATTAATCTGGGGTCGCCACAGCTGAATGAACCACCAAATTATCCAGCATATGTTTTATGCATCGGATGCCCTTCCAGCTGCAACCCATCATTGGGAAACATCCATACACACTTATTCACACACATACACTACGGACAACTTAGCGTACCCAATTCACCTGTAGCGAATGTCTTTGGACTTTGCAAACATGCAAACTCCACACAGAAATGCCAACTGACCCTGCCAGGGCTCGAACCACCGATCTTCTTGCTGTGAGGCGATTGTGCTACCCACTGTGCTGCCCCGCATTAATTCGTTAATGCAATTTAGATTCCAATGTACAGTATATCCATATGCTCTTTCCAATGTATATACATGTAGATTCCAAATTTAACACCGTGGTTGGGTTTGTCAATATTTTACACACATTTGGGTTGAAATATCCCATTGTTTTGGGTGTTAAATTGTTGGACCTTTAGCTAAAATCATGTTAAAACAAACACACTTCAAGTTGGCCCAGCCCAGACTTTTTTGTATGCATTTTTAGTAGCATGACAGCATCTGAAAATGTATTAAAGCAGTAGAGAATATTTTAAAGCAATAAGCTAGGGCTGGGCGATCAAATCGGTATCATTATTTATTGACCGAACACCATAGTCAATAATGATAAAACGTTTGGTGTGAAGTTTCGGTATGAAGGCTAGAGTTTTATTAAAACGTGGCTGCTGAGCATGCACCTTGGTAGCAATGCCAATAAGCTTAGGGTGTAAGTTTGTCATTTCCAATGGAGGCATGCACATTTCCATAGAGAGTGACGCGCATGTAGTGTGCAAGCGGCGCAAACATGATGCACAAGGATTTTCCAGGTACATCTAGTTGAAAAACATCTGAACTTTTCTTAATGCGGCAAGCGCGCCACAATTTATGTAAGTAGAATGAACCAATCTGCTTCACACTTTGTATGGAATATACACATTTCAGTAATAATGGTAGTTAATTACCTCAGACAAACACAGCGCACCCAAACACTGCAGTGCTTTTTACTTTTCTTTATGAAGTTGTATCGGAGCTGCAGCAATGTTTGTCCTTTTGTCATCCTCTGAGAAAACGAATGATGGTCGCCTAGTTACAAAAGACGCCAAATCGCATTGAAAATGGTGAAGGAAACCATGCTTTCGCGCTTTTCACTTCAGGTCAGAACAACAACACATGCGAAAATGAGTGCCATGGATAGCAGCAGTGAAGAGATTGTAAATAAAAAAGGATGGAAGGATGTCGCCAGAGTGGCTTTTTGGTTTCTTTTCTTGTGCATCCCAGCAACTAGCACCTCATTTTTTAGCATGAGGGGTACTGTAGTCATGCAACTACACAGTTTGTAATGTTGCAATATATACTTAAATAATGATGGTTGGTTCCTTTACTTTAAAGCTCAGATTTGATTATCATAATTTGTTTTGTTTCAGGTTTACTGTATCATTATTATTCACACCTTAAATTTTGCTTTGATTGTTCAGCGTTTACACTTTACCATTTCACACACTTTGTAACATTTTATTTATCAAGAGTCTCTTTAACACTTGTGTTTAATTTATTATGAAGAGATGAGATATTTTGTTTAAACATTTTTGTTTTTGACGAAATAAAACTTTTTGCCTTAGCACTGTTAGTAAAATAAAATAAAGTGGTTAAAAAAATTCCTAATATTCCTAAATGGATTGTTCAAAAATATTAAATAATTATCTATACTGAATAATATGAAACATGATATTGTGATTTTTTTTGCAATATCTTCCTTCCCCATAAGCTACATTTTTCCTTTTAATTTCGTAAGCCCAATACCTGAAGCATGCAACACTGAAGCTAATCGAATAAGCAAACCAAACATATTGTTCATTTTCTTCATCACTTACCAAATTTGATGAAGTTCATGTCTTATTCATATAAAAACTGATTATAATATAAGTTTTTCTTGCAATACAGTTGAATTTCCTGTTGAATTTGTAATCATAATTACAAATGCCATCTGGCATTTATAATTAAAATATATATATATAAAAAAAAATTTATTAATTTTTGCATTTGTTATATATATATATATATGGCTCAATTTGAATGATTACATGAAATCAAATTTGGGATTTAATTATGCACATATTACAGTGAACCTAACATGTATACAATACAGTACAATATTTACAAAAACACTTTATTTTACCATCTAATGTCTATGAATTACAGCAGCTTGGGAGATGTTGCAGTGTTTCCAACATTGTTCCACGAACATGCCAACCAGGTTGACAAAAACTGTTTTTCTACTCGCTGGGACAAGAACACAGCCGCCACAGTGCGTTACAAGCTGAGGACTTCAGGGTGACAATTATGCTGTGCATTTGTCATTGTAAATACACATTTAATGAGCAAAGCTTGGTTGAGGGTGAAAATGTTGCAGAGCCTTGTGCTTAGGAGCAAATTCCACACTAATTGCACTCTGGAGTGTAAAAGGATGTGCGTTTGTGTGTGTGTGTGTGTGTGTGTGTGTGTGTGTGTGTGTGTGTGTGTGTGTGTGTGTGTTGAAAGCCAATAACCAGATTTTAGGGTTTGCATATGGGATGGATATGACACCGATGGCTAGAGAAGGCACATAGTATTAGGAAAAAGACTCTAGATTGGGGGTTTTAAGACAAATGAATACAGATCAGACTCTGGGAGAAATAAGATCTAAAGGAAATAAACAAAACAAAATGAGTCGGCTAAATTAGGCAAAGACGAAGGAAGTGCAATTACTTCAAAGGAATTAGTGATGAATGCCAGACTGGCGGAGGAATGGGTTAAAGCTAAGTATCAAGCGGGTCAATCCCTGATTGCAAGACCACGGTTGGGAACCCAAGTGATTAAGGTTTGAGATTTATTATCGTATTATCAGATGATATTATATAAGCCATTATCATCTAAATGGTTTAATTAGGTGGGAGAATGAATCCAAATGCTTTCGTAACCAACAATATGATTGGCTGCCAAGAGAAAAAACTAAAACATCAGGGCAATTTCCATTCGCAGACAATAAATATTCAAAATCTGACACTGGGATGGTTCCTGTACAAACGTTATACTTTAGGAGCTTACAGTTCAAGTCAGAATTATTAGCCCACCTGAATTATTATATTGATTCCCACCTAATTTCTGTTTCTAAAACAGAGTGAACACTTTTTTTCAACAATTTCTTTAACATAATAGTTTTAATAACTAACTTATAATAATTCAAGATACTCAAAGACAATTAAAAGACAACCTTGAGTTCCTTTTTAATTATTTCATTAGGACATTAAGGTCTGGCTTTGCTAGTCAAAAGTCTTGTCACTTAACAGAAATAATGTACAGTGTAGAATATAAAGTCATAATGCAGTGGAAAAATAATTAATATTGTGTATGACTCCCATGAGCTTACAGGACTGCATCTATACATCTCTGCAATGACTCAAATAACTTATTAATAAAGTCATCTGGAATGGCAAAGAAAGAGTTCTTGCAGGACTCCCAGAGTTTATCAAGATTCATGCAATCATCTTTACCCCAGACGTGCTCAATAATGTTCATGTCTGGTGACTGTGCTGGCCAATCCTGGAGCACCTTGATTTTCTTTCCTTTTAGGAACTTTCTTTGCTTTCAGAGGCTGAAGGATGAGAAGGAGCGCTATCCTGTTGAAGAATTTGCCCTCTTCTGTGGTTTGCAATGTAATGGGCAGCACAAATGTCTTGATACCTCAGGCTGTTGATGTTGCCATCCACTCTGCAGATCTCTCAAATGCCCCCATACTGATTGTAACCCCAAACCATGATTTTTTCTTCACCAAACTGATTTATGTGAGAATCTTGGGTCCATGTGGGTTCCAATAGGTCTTCTGCAGCAGTTGTGATGATTGGGATGCAGTTTAACAGATGATTCGTCAGAAAAATTAGCAAGTAACATTCAAGTTATTATTTGTTGCTCTTACAACTGGGATCGATTACAAGACTTTTGTCAGGTAGTGTATATGTAGCATAAGTTACTACATACTGACAGATTTTGTAGCATTATTTCTGAGTGTATATGTAAGAAAAATGTAGCCTAATGACATAAAAACATGCCACGTTATGTAAAGATGACACCAAAACAAAAATAGACAGATGATGAAAAGAACAAGAATAACAATCAGGATTTCTATGATATAAACAGCCCAAACAACCAAAAAAAGGGGGGGAGGTGAAAATACTAAGCTATATTTTTTTCTGTTTTCTCTGTGTGTGACAGACGTTGATCTTCACAAATCCCAGTGTATCTCACGATAAATCCGCGTAATGTGGATTAAAAGCTGTTGCGATATATATAGTTATATCAGAGGAACAGATTGGACCAGGCCTTGCCACCAAACAAATCCCCTGCATCATGCCCAGAAATACAGGGAAATTACTCCAAATTAAGGTCGAGACTAACTGCCACCCACCTACCATCCATACTCTCGTTTCTCTCTGTATTTCTGTCTCACAAACACACATACCTACGTATATTCTCTAGCCTGTAATCCAAGCTTGCTCTGGCCTCCATCAGCTCCTGTCCATTAGGATGTTTTTTTTTTTCTCTTTTTTTCCCAGCATGCCCCCAAATCCCCTCCACTTTGCCTTCATCAGTGCATAAAGAGCCACAGCTGCTTGTCTCTGTACAACATTAACACACATTCAGACTCGCAGCACAACACAGTTACAAGTCTGCAGGACAAAAAAAAAATTGTGTTCCTCGAGTGTAAAAAAAAAGTGTAATTTAACAAATTCTGTGTAAGAGGTAGCTATTTTTAAACTCATTTCAGTTTCAAATCTGTTTTTACTGCATTAGAAACATTTTTCCCCTCACATATATTAAATAAATAATAATAACAATAAAGTGTGCCACTTTACAAGTCTAATTTGACTGTTAAATGTGTACAAAAATTTGCCACTATTCATTAATAATATGTCCCTAGAAATATCATTAGTATGAGAAGGAACAAAAGGCATTGCTTTCTTAGTTGTTTATTTTTAATTATTTATTGGACAATGGACACTACCTGACAAAAAGTCTTGTCGTTGATCACAGTTGTAAGAGCAATAAATAATTACTCCAATGAATCATCTGTTGAACTGCATCCCAATCATCACAAATACTGCAGAAGACTTATGGGAACGGACCCAAGATTCTCACAGAAATTAGTCAAGTTTGGTGAAGGAAAAATCATGGTTTGGGGTTACATTCAGTATGAGGACGTATGAGAGATCTGCATTACAAAACCACAGGAGAGGGCAAATTCTTCAGCAGGAAAGCGCTCCAACTCATACTTCAGCCTTCATATCAATGTGCCTGAAAGTAAAGAAGGTCAAGGTGCTCCAGGATTGGCCAGCGCAGCCACCAGACATGAACACTGAGTATGTCTGGGGTAGGATGGAAAAGGAGACATTGAAGATGAATCCAAATGAATCTTGATGAAATATGGGAGTCCTGCAAGGACGCTTTCTTTGCCATTCTAGATTACATTATTGATAAGTTATTTAAGTCATTGCAAAGATGTATGGATGCAGTCGTCCAAGCTCTTGGAAGGCATACACAATATTAATTCCTTTTGCTTTTTACGTCCCTATCGCTTTCATTTTACAACCCCAAATAAGAAAAAGTTAGGCCATTATGGAAAATTCAAATAAAAAACTGGTGATTTTCAAATTTACTTTGACTTGTATTTAATTCTGACAATATGAACATATTTCATATTTTGTCTGGTCAACTTCATTTCATTTGTAAATACACATCCTTTCCTGTCATTCAGACCTGCAACACATTTCAAAAAAAGTCGGAAGGTGCAATGAATAAATAATGATATGATTTGAAACAGGTGATGTCAGGTGATTGTAATTATGATTTGGTACAAAAGCAGAATCCAAGAAATTCTAGTCCTTTAGGAGCAAATATGGGTTGAGGATTGCCAGTTGGCAACAAATACGTATACTGCAAAATTGTTGAAATATGTTCCTTAAAAGAAAAATAGGAAAACATTTGGATATTTCACCTTCAACAATGCATAACAAAGTTAACAGATTCAAGGAAAATGGAGGATTTTCAGTGCATAAAAGACAAGGGTGCAAGCCTAAGCTGAGCAACTGGGAGATCACCACATGGGCTCAGGATTACTTTAGCAAACCTTTTTCAAGCACCACAGTACGTAGTTAGAGTCACAAATGCCACCTAAAACTGAACTGTGCCAAAAGGAAGCCCTATGTTAACGGTGTCCAGAAGCGTCGTTGACATCTTTGGGCTCAAAGGAATCTGGGATGGACCATCACACAATGGAAACGTGTACTGTGGTCAGATGAATCAGTAGTTTGGGTATTTTTTAAGGAGAAATGGACGCCGTGTGCTCTGAACCGAAGAAGAAAAAGGATCAGCCAGACTGTTATCAGCAACAAGTTCAAAAGCCAGGGTCTGTCATGGTATGGGGTCAGTGTCCTTGGCAAATCTAATGTCGAGTTCAGACTGCATGGTTTTCAAAGTAGTCGTGTCACAGATGTTTTCACACTGCATGACTATCTGGGCTAGCGTGTTGTCGCTGCTTTGTTTACACTGCAGGATGGAATCGACGACAGGGGGTTTCCACACTTTATGACTTTAAAATAGGACGAATTGCCAACAACTTTGTCCAAAGTATGTCTCACAACCAAAAACACGTAGTATATCTTTTGATATTAACTACATAACCAAAAAAGAAGCCTTTAATGGGGAAGAAAATGTACATATTGTGCATATGTTTTAAAGGGAATTAGTAATTTCTGCTTCTTTTTTTTTTCGACCCGGTTGTGGTTTTACTCAGATGACATGTCAAACAGAAACGGGTGCTCCCGCCAAATTTCTGCTAGTTTTTCCTCCATTTCTTGGTTACAAATAAACTGAAAATGAGTGCTTTTAACTTCTCCCCCAGCCTCCCAGGTAACCACACTAGTGGATGCTGCTCTCTCATTGGCTGTAGGTTATCACAGATGTTATTTTTAGTTAAAACTCATTTCACACGGCATGATTTGAATCGCCGCCAGCTCCAGATATTTAGCACACCAAATATCTCACGGGCATCTGAATCGGTGACTCATCTGCAATTCTGTTAGATCACATCTTTGATAGTTCACACTGAGTGATTGTCACTCACGTGCACAAGCACCGATTTGCCTGTGATTTCAGGTATTTGGTGGCGATTTCTCAAAACCTGTCGGTGAGTCAAAATCGGGGTTAAAATCATGCTGTCTGAACTCGGCATAACTTGCACTTTTGTGATAGCACTATTAATGCTGAAAAGTACATAGAGATTTTGGAGTACAATCTGCTGCCTTATTTTCCATATTTCATCAAGACAATGCAAAACCACATTGTGCACTCATTACAAAGTCCCGGCTGCTGAGAAAGAGGATAGATGAACTTGACTGGCCTGTCTGCAGTCCCAACCTGTCTCCAATAGAAAATGTGTGCTACATTTTGAAGTGCAAAATGCGACAACGACGACCCTGAATTGTTGCCTACCACTGTCTTAAGTCCCTAAATGTCTTTTAAGTGTTGTAAAAAGGAATGGCAACATTATAAATCGATAAATGCTTGACTGTTCCAACTTTTTTTGAAATGTGTTGCAAGAACCAAAATTGGAGTATGTGTTTATATTGAAAAAAATAATACATGTGCTGTTGTATTGTCTGCAATGTAATACAAGTCAAAGTAAATTTAGAAATCACTTCTTTCTTTCTATTTGCGCTTTCCATACTGTCCTAACTTTTTCTGACTTGTTATATCCAGAAACTGTAGTCAAATGTATGTTGAAGTACGTTTTTGTGCTTTCACAAAAAAAAAAAAAAAAAAACATGGCTGAAGGATGTATTTTCAATGAGCCTGTGTTAAAATTAATTAAGAAGCTTTGCAAAAATGTTTCCCACTAGCTAGAATCACACACTGTTTTCTGAGTAGCTTGCCTGACGCTGCATAACTTTGCACGCTACAGGAAGACAAAGAGATGCAGACAGTAAATATTGAGACAAAACTTCAGCAGTCATGGTTAAACTAGACACCAGGTGCACTACAGCTGAACAACATAAAACCCCAGCCAACCTGGGAAGATCTGTCACATTATAGCACCTGATATGCCTGAGAATTGAAACGTTATAGCACATAAAAGGTAATCAATGTCAATCTGTGAACAGTTAGTGATATATAGTCATGCAATAACCCCCAGCATCTCCTTTGCAGGGGCAGGTGAAGTGACGGCCCGTCAGCTCATTCACAGAGATGGATGGCTGCGGATCAGCTCAGCGACTGTCATTTATCTCAGACTCAATGTGAAACTTATATATTAGGAAAAAAGTACTGATTTATCTTACACTTATTGAGGAGAGAGGGCCCTGAAGCTCAAGTTATTAAATGCTGCTATCAAAGACCATTACAATAGAGTCGACTATCTAGACTGCTCAACCTTAAACCTCAGAACTTCCTGCCTTCTCAGTTCCTGCTATGTATGTTAACTATAGGACAATTATTTGCTCAAAAAACATTGATTGTGTCTTAATCTGACTGCTTAGTTCAATAGTCAGGGCACAGAGAGTTTCCAGAGCTTTCTCATTGCCATTCAACAAAGGTGATCTGTTAACAATCTTTGCTCACAACCAATAATGACTTTTTAAAACGCATTCAAAAAGTACTCAGACATTTAAGGTACACTTAAAAACACGTGATTTTCATTGCTTAATGATACAATATCAAAGCAAGAAGAATCTGAAAAGAATTACTAATGTTTATTGTTAAATACTTTGTGCTACAAGCAAACAATTGTCCAAATATGTCTAAATTGAATGGTATGTACAGTCAAATATTTAAATATTGTAAACATGTCATAAGTAATTTTTGGGGGTTTCGGTATAATTTATTAACAATCATCATTTATCAATATCACCACATGGACTACTTTGGCAAACCCTTGTCAAGTACCACAGTATGTAATTATATCCACAAATGCTAGTTAAAACTATACTGTGCCAAAAGGAAGCCCTATGTTAACAGTGTCCAGAAGTGCAGTTGACTCTGGGATTAGAGGCATCTGGGATGGACAATCACACAGTGGAAAATGTATTGTTGTCAGATGAGTCAGTATTTCAGCTATTTTGGGGAGAAATGGACATACTGTGCTCCGAACCAAAGAAGAAAAGGATCCAGAAAATGTATTCAGACATTTAAGGTGAACTTAAAACATGATTTTCTAAGCTTAAATAATACAATATCAAACCAAGAAGTATTTGGAAAGAATTACCAATGTTTATTGTTAAATATTTTGCACTATAATGTTTGACAAGTCAAAAGTTGTCTAAACATGTTTTAAATGGTATGTACAGTCAAATATTCAAATATTATAAATAAGTCTTAAGCAATTTTGGGGGGGTTCAGTAGAACTTGCATAAATCTGTGGTCTCATTACTAGCAGACTACACTTTTTTTCACAAGTTAAAGATTCCACAAAAAGTGTTCAGAAAAGTAAGGCAAATTAAAAATATATCACTTTAATCACAAAGATAGATCATAAAATATCAAACCGGAGTAAAAAAATATTAGTTGGATATTTCACCTTCAACAGGGCATAACATAATTAACAGATTTAATGAATCTGGAGGAATTTCATTGCATAAAAGGACAAGGGCGCAAGCCTAAGCTGAGCAACCGTGATCCCCAATCCCTCAGGCGGCACTTCATCAACAATAGTCATTCATCTACAAGCAATATCACCACATGGGCTCAGGACTACTTTGGAAAACATTTGTCAAGTACCACAGTACATAGTTACAGCCACAAATGTGAGTTAAATCTGCACTGTACCAAAAGGAAGCCCTATGTTAACAGTGTCCAGAAGTGCCATTGACTTCTCTGGGCTCGGAGGCATCTGGGATGAACCATCACACAGTGGAGACGTGTACTGTTGTCAGATGAATCAATATTTCAGGTATTTTTAGAGAGAAATGGTTGCCATGTGCTCCGGACCAAAGAAGAAAAAGATTATCCAGACTGTTACCAGCAACAAGTCCAAAAGCCAAGGTCTGTCATGGTATGGGATTGTGTCAGTGCCCTTGGCAAAGGTAACTTGCATTTCTTTGATGGCACATAATAAATTCCCTTGTTACTTCCCATTAATCTTTTTTAAAAAATGCTTGCGGTATGCCAAAGTATATAATTTACGGTCATTGTCATATTGATAAATGTCAATTTGTAATTAGCAACAAAGTTTTACTTTTCAACAGTATACTGTATATACTATTTTTTTTTAAGTATACGTACAAGTATACTTTTTATATACTGTTCAGGGTTGCCAATCAGGTCAAAGACCAATCAAAAGCAGCCCAATAACCCTATCTATTTATGAAAACTCAACATATGCCACTCTAATACCTAAAACACATATTGTGCAGTCATTCTTATGAATAATGCACAATTTAAACTTGAAAATCACTAGTATTGCTAACAAACAGCTTATTTTCACAAAGGAGCTAAAAAGCCTCTCCATCGCAAAACTCATTATTCAGCAAAATTGTATCATTGGTAGAATGCAAAATATTTCAATGCAAGCAAGTTAGTCAATTATGATTTATGCAACATTTGAAACCTTTAAACTAGAGGAATAAAATGTCAACCTGTGGTAAAGCCCCAAGCAGCCAAGTTCTGCTGGAAAACCACAACTTGGCAACACTGATCTGAATATATTACCCCAAATTCTTTTGGGGTCACTATAATTTGATTACATTTTATAGCAAACCAGATTTTGGCCACCAATACCATAACACAGTAGCCCTTTTTAAAAAAAAAAGAACTTGTTTTGGAGCAGACAAGCGACTGTTGAATTAACAGTAAAGCTGTAGGGCTCAGCTGACATGTCTAGTAATGCATATCCCTGTCAGCACAAAGCCTGTAAAACACGATGGTCTTGATTAAAAATGCTGCTTCTACTGTTACTGTCTTGTTGCCAGCAAATGCTCTGTGATACTGTCTGTTTTACTCACTCGAAATGCCAAAAATAAATAATTAAAAGCAATCTACAAACATCCTGAACAAAATTTCTCTAACCGAAGATAGATTTTTTTTCTTCATCCTCCTGAAGGGCCCATATGTTCATCTACCACCCAAAACAGGTGTAGCAAAATAACAGATTAACACTCATTCCCAGGAGCCGCGGGCCGCTTGCTTTCACTTTACTTAAACGCCATAGCAGCTGTGGAAAAGAGACCATCAGCGGCGTTTGAAAAAATCCCAGCTAACACCGAATGCACAAGATCAAGAGACCAAACCACACCTGGGGATACAGGCCTACTTGTCTATTCTGTTTTATTTATTTTTTTCCCAACATGAGGCCTACATTAAGTTTTTCCAGCATACTCTGCATGGTCTCTGGGGGTCTTAATTGGAGGTGGCCAAAACCAGCAAAATCTAGTTCGTTCGTTTCCAAGGTTGGAACCATCTGTGTGCGAACTCACCTCCGTACAAAAAAAGTAGAAATAAATATATTAAAAACTCAGAAAGCCACGTGTGACAAACACCTGCTTGGTCTTGGGAATATCCATGCACCAATCTGCAGCGATTTCTCTATCTCCATCTAAATAAACAGTGGGTTGGAAGGGGTGATTTTTTTCTTTTTTTTTTTTGCTTCCGTCTGTCTGAACATCAGCTCAGTGCCAGTCAAGACCCGGCAGCTGGTGGGAGTCTGGTAACATAAGGGCCGGGCACTAGAAGAATAATGAACGTAACAGATTTGCGAGCTTCGAAAACCCATTAGGATGATGCCATTAACGATATTGGAGAGGGAGCCTGTGACGCACGCGCTACCATTTCTCTCTCCGAAGCAGTATTTGACACCTTTTGAACCTTTAAATGATGATTGAGAGATGTGTTTCTCAGAAAACAGTGCTGCAGTGCTACCTTTCTGGCTTATATTTTATGAATGGAATGCTGAGATGCACATGTTAATGCTGGACGGAGGACCAGGCTTTGGGATTCTGGACGTAATGCACACAAGGCTGAGACTAAAATAAACATGAGATGGGCTAAACTCCACACCTCAGAGCCTCCGCAAAAACCTCCACTCACCTTCACCTCATAGGTGCTCATAAATACAGCCTCCATCCTTCGGCGCGGAGATTGCTAACAGTGCGGAAGAGCAGAAAATTACATTCTCGGAATTCGTTTTATAGCGAGGCTTTCTTGTTATTTAAATTCCTCGGACTAATTTAATTCAGCACGCTCAAGCGTTCGCACGGATGTAAATTACAGCAGGACTATAATGGAACCGTTATCAGGGTGGGAAGCTCAATATCATGGTTTACGTTTGGAAAAGTCTCAAGACCACAGAAATGTCTTGTTGATGGAGGTTTGGTCTTTGTGGACTCAGGCTGGTTTGAGTTTGTCCTTAGCAGTAGAAAAATACAGCATTGCATGTTGGACCTGTACAGTGTTTGGGTGTAGTTAGTTAGAAAATGTAACTAGTTCATTAAATTACTTTGCCGCTGAACAAAAGTAAAGGAATTCCTTTTGATTTTTATGAATCCATTCAAGAATCAGAATATATACCAGAATGTAATTGTTGTTATACAAACAGATTTAAACTAAAGACTACATTTATCAAGGCAACTGCATATGCTTAAGTAAATAATTGATAAATATAAAGTATCAAATCAGAGAACCACAGTAATTTTATTTTACAGTGCTTATTTTACATAGACTGTACCTGGGCGAGCCACCCAGGTATATTAACGGACGCCCAAGTATCAGAATCAGAATTAGGTTTATTGCCAGGTATGTTCACACATATGAGGAATTTGTTTTCGTGACAGAGCTTCTACAGTGTAACAGAATTACAGAGACAGGACTAAAAAACAGATAACAAATGTATTTTAAAAATAGAAGTAGTGAATGCAAATATACAAATTGACAAGTGTAAGTACAGGTATATTACTATATACAACGTTATATGTGCAGCTGTTATGTGCAAATTGGCATGTAAAGTATGTTGTTAAATAAGTGTATGTGTATAAAAGTGTATAGCAATTGTATTGTCTATTCCAGAGATGCCCAAACTAGGGCCTGCAGGCCAAAGTTGGCCCGTGCTAATGTTTGATTTGGCCCACCATCCCATTTGAGAATAGAAGAATAATGGACGATTATCTTTGACAGAGGTCATCATTCTGAAATTTTATGTAACATTTTGTTGGTTGTTTTGTAAATGACTGATTGTTAAAAATGTAAATACTGTCACTCGATGGACAGAGGGCAATGCACAAGACATCGGCGAGCAAATCAAGGCAAAGGCAGGTGCAGCTTAGTGTATTCAGCATTGAACTTCATGGTGTTATTAATGGGATTGTCAATGTTTTTACTGTAATAAGTTCATTATATATTTTTTTATATCCTGCATTAGTTCATATAATTTAAAGCAATGTTTTGTAGTTATTTTTTAAATATTAGGAAATAAATTAGGAAATTACTCATTAAAACTTTCATCTAATACAGTTTGGTGTGTTTACTTTCGGCCCACAGCCCTCAATCAAGTTTGGTTATTGGCCAATCTTAAAAAGTTTGAGCACCCCTGGTCTATGCATTGGGATTTATGTGGATTTTTAGTATTGAGTGAAGTAATTAAATTACTTATTGAGTAACTAAGTTACTTTTCAGAAAAAGTAATTAGAAACATAATATAAACACATTTTTAATGATGCCATTACAGGCTTGTAGCCAGCCTATTGAAAGGGGTGGTTCTTTTTTTTTTATTATTGACCTTTTAGCAGTTATTTGCCTCATTTTCAATTAAATTATGAGGTTCAAATACTGCATTTTTGTGACAGTTAAGCACTAATCTTTGCTGGATTAGCTTTTTGGATGGTCATCATAACCACACTTTTTGATGCTACAAAAATATTTCCTACAATTTTCGAAGTGCTTAGCACACTATTTGACCACAAAGTTATTACAGTTTTATAAATAATATTATGAGATTAGATTGTCAAAGATTAGATTGTCAAAGTACTTACCATCAAAGACTATAGAATAAACAACGTGTCACTCCTTTAGTTTTGAATGGGGAAAAGTGTAACGGTCAATATGGCAAATGAATCCCCGCCTCCTAGTACAGAGGCCAATCATCAATCGCTTTAGACTGACATTTCTCAGGGGAAAAGTTTGAACCAGATGTGTGCTTTTACGACAGTTTGGTGGTCAACAAACGCAACAAACGCACAGTGAATACGTGCTTTACAGACAAAAGAAATAAATCCACATAAAGCTTGAAATATCTAAACAAAGAGTGGCTGTCATTTCTGGGGGAGATTTGCCATTAAGACCAAGTTGTGGACTACCAGCACAATCGGACGAAGCATTGATCAGAGGATGATAATGCGAAGAATGGCCATAAATGAGGTTGGTGTCTTGATCTTGTTCCTTTTAAGTGTGCATTTGGATGTTTAGAAAAAAAACTTATGAGACAGTTGTTGTTAATTTTATTGGTGGTTCCAAATATGTATGTAATCGTAAGCCTGGCAAACACTTTTGGAGAATTTGATGTTCAGACAGAATGCCCAAGCATACTCCCTGACAAGCATTTCAAAGATGGCCGCTGAATAAAATAATGTGCCTTAAAGGTATTTTGCTACCATACTATTTTATCACAAAGTGTTTATTTACGTATGTGCAACTGTGGGTTATCACAAGTTTATAAATAATGTTATAATATTTTAATTTTAAATTAAATTTTTTATAAATATGACAAATTCTTATTTTTTTTACACAAAACAAGTTTTTGTTTTAAATCAAAAACTAGCATATATGCAAACAATAAACTCATTTTCTCAGTCAGAATATGCCCTCTTGAACAATTAATTTAAATTGCCCTAAAGCCTTCTTCTCTCAGTTATTTTCACAATTTATGATGGCATTAGGCATGGGCCGGTATACATTTCTTACAGTGTGATAACCTTGTATAAAAATATTACGGTTTCACTGTATCACAGTTTTGTACTGCTCTACAATACTTTATTTTTAAATGTCTGGGTAAAAAAAAAAACTCCCCCATTCAACATAATACATTTCATTTTAGGAAACATTTATAATATTTTGGAAAAGTAAACATGTCAGGCTAAATAATAAATCAATGACTTTTGCTATCTTTGTTAGTTTTAAAAGTACAGATTTTTTTTTTAAATGAGCTCATGTAAGGGCCAAATACTGCATTTTGTTAGTGGGGGGTGGATCTTTCAAACCACCCATACCCCCCTGGCTACAAGCCTGTATTAGTAATGAAGGGACCCTTTTTACATTTGAGTTTCTAAGCAGCAGACGTCATTATAGGTGGGTAAAATTTGAGCTCAGTGAATGGTAGAGTACAACATTTTATTATTATTATTATTATTATTATTATTATTATTATTATTATTATTATTATTATTATTATTATTATTATATAAGTTGCATTACTATTTGCTCAAATAATAAAACTAAATGATAGTGTAAGTGTACTTAATAGTATTATCAAGACTTTGAGAAAAATATTGTGTGAAACCGATAACGGCAGCCAGAAGTTCCTGCTCATAGATACTGCATTAACACCTTGCATAATTCTATATTATATATATATATATATATATATATATATAATATTTTATTATTATTATTTAATTTTTGACAAAGATGAAATAAGACCAAGTACAGTTTCTAAATGTGCACACTGATGACCATTAAACGTATCAAAACTGTCTTGTCAAAAGGATCCATTAGTTTTGAAGTAACTTACCCAATGCTGGACCTGTAAGACTCCAGCTTTTGTGAATTAGTTCCACTATTGGTTTCCTATTATAAATTAGGCTAACAGCACTGCAACATATTACAAAAGACAACATTGACCCAGAACAGGGCTGTAGATAAGCGCAATTCATAAGACGTGAGCGGCTGGGTCAGAACCTGAAGTTAGACAACATCGGTTCGAGACTCCATAACAAGTTCATCGTGTAACCACAAAATACCTGAACCTGATTTAATCCACTTTCGCACCATATCTAACCTTTCCGCCAAGCGTGGGTGCGCTTGATGTAGTGGTCAGATTGAATGAGGCTCTTTGTCTGTGCTTGAGAGGGCTGTGTTTATAAAAGCATCTTCACACCGAGACGTATAGATGAAATATGAGGACTCTTATTGAGTAGATGGCTAAAGACTCTGAGGTAATATAGCAGCACTAGACTGATGAAAAATTCATGCTGATAAGTTGGGCAGGTGAAAGCGTCGCTCTTCAGTTTTTCATTTTCTCTGTTTGATTTCCTTATTGGCTGCCTGACGTCTCGCTCCGTTTTATTCCACTCTGAAAGTAAAGGGCTGTTATTTGTCTGTATAGCCATAATGAATGTTTGTACGTTTTGAGTGTTTGTGTGTGGGCATGAGACACACCGACGCATATACGGTACACACTG
This sequence comes from Danio tinwini, assembly GCA_903798205.1. NCBI lineage: Eukaryota > Metazoa > Chordata > Actinopteri > Cypriniformes > Danionidae > Danio > Danio tinwini. The sequence goes on from CAIGQZ010000379.1 coordinate 20,927,643, forward strand.
CTGCTTCGTGGCTTTTTAAAAGCACAAAACTCATTTTCTTGTGAGACCTATTAGAAAATTAGTTTGTCAAACGTATTAATCAATTATGAATATCGCACATTAAAAACAAGACAAACATCTGGGTCCATCTGAATGGTCAGTTTGACCATCTGTGTCATCTCAGGTCCCTGGGAGTTTGTAGTGATAATAAACTAATCTTTAAAAGTTGTAGCTGGAGCTATTTAGAAGATCAAATTCTCAGAAATAAAGGTACAAAACATGTCACTTGGAGGGTAGCTTTTCAAAAGATACACTTTTGTATCTAACAGGTCTACATTTGTGCCTTAAGGGTACACTTTTGTACACTTCAGGTACATTGAGGTAAACATTTGTTTTTTTTAGGTATTAAATTTGTACCTTTAGGGTCAAATTGTGGACTCAATAGGAACAAAAGTGTACCCAGTAACAGGTATTGTACATTCATTTCTAAGAGTGTAAAGAAAACAATTTAAGTTCAACATGCCCCAGTAATGGTTCTTTAGCTATTTTGTAGGTGCTATGACGCAATTAAAGTGGTTCCCTTATCAAAGTGGTCAATAACCTGTCAATTGCAATTGACTGGTAGATCTTTATTACATATAGTTATGCATCTCTCTTTAATTTCCCTGTTTTCAAACATCAATATACAGCTTTTCATACATTTGCACCCCATGAGAAGCCAGCCTCAAAGTAATAAGGGGTTATTTACATAT
>CAIGQZ010000379.1:20933373-20968534 GCA_903798205.1 Danio tinwini
CTCTGGACCTCTCACACCCAGCACACTGCCTCTTTGAACTTTTACCTTCTGGTCAACGCTACAGAGCACTGCGCACAAGAACAGCCCGACACAGAAACAGTTTCTTTCCTCAGGCAATCCATCTCACGAACACTTGATGATAATAATTGTGGAACCAACATCACTACCTGCTATACACTTTTTTATGCACACATACACTTATTTAACAACACACTTTACATGCCAATTTGCACATAACAGCTGCACATATGTTGTAAATAGTAATACACCTGTACATACACTTGTCAATTTGTATATTGCATTCACTACTTTTTAAAATGTATTTATTATCTGTTTTTTAGTCCTCTGTAATTCTGTTACACTGTAGAAGCTCTGTCACGAAAACAAATTCCTCGTATGTGTGAACATACCTGGCAATAAAGCTCTTTCTGATTCTTCTGATTCTTCTTTCACCCACTCTAATATGTTACAGTAGATGTATGAATATTTAAATGATAAATTATTCATATAAAGTTTGAATAAATTTATCTATTAAATATTAATATTTATTTAAGTTTAATGCCACATTTCATGTTATTTTAATGTTTATGTTTCAAATTAATATGTATCAGTCAAACCACATAAAACAATCAATTATGAAACAGGAAGCATTTTCAAATTTTAGACATTCCCAAGTTTTGCAAGTGTAAATAGCCTATGCAAAATAAAATATATAGTTTCAGAATACAGTATACATTAACAATATGTTTCTGGATGTGATACATGTAGATCCAAGCGGCCTTTAAGTTTTATTAGTTGAATTTAATTTATTCATTCATTCGTTCTCCTTCACCTTATTCCCTTTATTCATTAGGGGTATGAACCGCCAACTTATCCAGCATGATTTATGCAGTGGATTACCTTCCAGCTGCAACCCAGTATTGGGAAACATCCATATACACTCATTTCACAATCATACACTACGGCCAAATTAGTTTATTCAATTCCCCAATAGCGCATGTCTCTGGACTGTGGGGGAAACCGGAGCACCTGGTAGGAAACCCACGCCAACATGGGAAGACCATTTAAACTCCACACAGAAATACCAACTGACCCAGCCAGGACTTGAATAAGCGACCTACTTGCTGTGTGGCGATCGTGCTACCCACTGCTACCCACTGAATTTAATTTTAACTTGATAAAAGGATTAATGTTAAAATAACTCAGAGAAGTAATATATATTTCACATTTTTGTAAATGCATGTAATTATTCACTTTAATGTTTTAATTTAATTACATTTTTAATTAACTGATCAACTCAATCAATATATTTCTATCTAAATATAAATAAATCTGTACTAAAACAATGAACATATTTTTTTTATATTTTACAAATATATATTTTTTTATTATTATATTAATTTATATAGAGAAAATTTCCCTCATATCCATGGGAGACTTTCTTTTTTAAATACTTCATCTTACAAGGACTAGATAAAAAAAAATAGATAGACAGATGGACAGATGGATGCTTGCGATTATTGCGAAATAATACAATACAAATAAACTGGAAGTGAATTAAATTGAGAAATATTTATTGATGCCTACAACCCCAACATTTGTCTGCAAAACTAGCCATAAACTGAACAACAAATTCATGCAATTTTATCTCTAATGTGTTTTAATGCCTACATTGTGTTAATATTTATTTGTCATGTTTAATATTTTATTATTCAATTTTAATCTAAACCTATAAATGCATTAACAAAGACATTAATAATCTGCTATAACTAACTTTATCCAGCACAGTGAGGCAAATCTGGCAACATCAGACTAAACATCATCATCATCATCCGTTGATTAGTACGACACCAAAAAAACACAATGCAATTTTCCCTTTTGGCAGCACAGAGGCCTCCATGCCTGCCTTCATAACATTACGCTGTTGATGATGCTCTTATAAATGCCTTTTTTTCTCCCTCTCTCAAAGCCAAACTGGAGGAAATTGGCTTCCATTATGGCTTTTAAATAAAATAAGCGCAAAGCAATAAGAAGTGAAACTTGGGGAAGCCATAAAACCACTAATTAAGATGCGCCGCGGCTCAGCAAGCGAGAGAAAGAGAGATACAGTCGAACGGAGAGTATATTTTTTTTGTTGAAAATCCCCACAGTGAGAAAGCAGGAAAAAAAAGATGGTGGCGGTAGGGGGAAGGGGAAAAGAAAATAGAGAGACGAGCTTTATTCCCTGGGTGAGGCTTAGTCAATCTGTCCTGTCTGGATCCAATATAACGCATTAAAACTGAATTATACAGCACTGCTCGGCGCATTCACTTTACTGATAGAGGAAACCAGGGACAAGCGGATGAGAGTTACTCTTCTGTTTTCACCCTTTTTTCCCCCTCTCCCTTTCTCATCATTATTTCTCAGAATGGTTTACAAGGTTTGTGATAGTGAAAAGGATGCCATGTTGGCTCAGTGTGGGTTCTTGAATATTCTGCGAGGGAGGAAGAGAAGATCCTAGGCTCCCTTGTGCAGCCATATGGACCAGAAGACCCTGACAGAAAGGAAAAGACCCCCTCTGTGTCACTGAAACAGCTCATGGCAAACTATACAAGAGGGGCTTTAGGAACAGTAGGGGTCCCTCGACGGGAAGAAGGTGTTAAACGTTTTAACTACAACAAGAGGCTCCACAGGGGCTGAAGAAGAGAGGAAGATGGAGGCATTTAGGAGAGGTACACTCAAAAAAAAGTTATGTATAAACTACGTATTTAAAATGAGCTGAAACAACACAATTCTTAAGTATTTTTGGGGAGCATGTACATTTTTATGTTTAATTCACTTACATTTGTATAAACTAAGAAGTTAACTTAATTGTGATGATCAAACACAAACCGATTGTGTGAAACTGACAATTTTTTAGTGTACACTACCTTACAAAAGTCTTGTCGTCGATCCCAGTTGTACGAGCAACAAATAATAACTTGACTTTTCAACTAATAAGTTGATCATTTGGAAAAGTGGCAGAAGGTAGACTTTTCTGATGAATCATCTGTTGAACTGCATCCCAATCACCACAAATATGGCAAAAACCTATTGGAACCTGCATGGACCCAAGATTCTCACAGATATCAGTCAAGTTTGGTGAAGGAAAAAACATGGGTTGGGGTTACATTCAGTAGGGGGCGTGAAAGAGAGCTGCAGAATGGATGGCAACATCAACAACCTGAGGTATCAAGACATTTGTGACGCCAATTACACTACAAACCACAGAAGAGGGCAAATTCTTCAGCAGGATAGTGCTCCTCATACTTCAGCCTCCTCATCAAAGTTTTTTAAAAGCACAAAAGCTCAAGGTGCTTCATGGTTTGGCCAGCCCAGTCAACCAGACAAGAACATTGAGCATGTGAGTCTGGGAGTCCTGCAAGAACACTTTTTGCCATTCCAGATGACTTTATTAATAAGTTATTGGAGTCATTGCAGAGATGTAGGGATGCAGTCCTCCAAGCTCATGGTCATACACAATATTAATTCTTTTTCACACAATATTAATTCTTTTTCCACTGCATCATGACTTTATATTCTACACTGTACATTATTTCTGTTAAGTGAAAATTTTTGTCTAAGCAAAGTCAAACCTTACTGGCCTAATTAAATAATTAAAAATCAAGGCATGATCTTATTTTATTTTGGTAAAATATGCGTAATAGAGGTCTTTGCTTTTCATATTACCCACTTCTGATACCAAATGATCAACTAGAAGTTAAGTTATTATTTGTTGTTCCTAAAACTTGGAAAGGCGACAAGACTTTTGTCAGGTAGTGTAAATCTAGTATAAAGATTAACAAGGAACATTCATATACTGTTTATTAGTCTATAGAAGTTCTAATTTGTATACAATTTTATAATACATGACCAATATCTACATAATAATGATGCATTCAAATAAATCATTATATTCAGTTAGATGTTTTTTAATGACCAACACTATTAAAACAACACAAGAAAATCATATCATATCACATTATAAAAATGAAAAGGAAATCTTTAACATTAATAGTTCCTGCATATTTAAAAAAAAAAAAAAAAAACTATGTAAACCCTCACCAAAATTTTTTAGAAGTATATTAATTTAAGTAGATTTTCTTTTTAGAAAGGCGAGAAAAAGGCCCTTTTGTTTTTCTCAAGTTTCAATGAACATATGAGCTCTCAAAGTTAACATATGGTGGAAAATAACATGGGTGAAGGGTGAAGGTGAAAGTTAAAATCTGGAAAGTAAATAACTTTTCTTAAATAACAACAACTCTTAGTGCATTATATTATAAATAAGTTTAAGTTAATCAGATAAGCTTTTTCTGATATGCCTTAACCACTTAACAATAGAACTACAGAGGAATTCGTTTGGACCTTTTGTCATTTAAAAAATTTGTTACAAGAAAAAATAGTACACTCACTATTCCTAAATGTGTGCGCATTTGATTCTAATACTGCTTTTTTAATAAAATTACAAAACACAAAAGATTGCTGAGCATTGTTATCCTGAATGTCCATAATGGTCAAACTATGCATTATAGTGCTACTTTTTCCTGTGCCTTGAATATGCACGCCTCTGTTGCCTAGCAACATTCTGCCAACAAAAACATAACTTTCTAAAAGCAAAATCATGACTTTAGACATGTCTTGCAAACTTTAATTCATTCATTAATTTTCCTTCAGCTTAGTCCCTTTATTTATCAGGGGGCCACAGCGGAATGAACTGCCAACTGTTACGGCATATGTTTTACACGAAAAACCCACGCAAACACAGGGAGAACATGCAAACTCCACACAGAAATGCCAACTCTGGCCCAGCAGAGACTCAAACCAGCGACCTTCTTGCTGTGAGGCGACAGCTAACCACTGAGCCACCGTGCCACCACTTTCAAAAACGACATTTTCACTGCAGAAAAAAAGCTTTGGGTAACACTTTACTTAAAGGAATGTTCATAGAACTGTCATGAAACCTTCATAATCATGACATGACACAAATATAAATTAGAAAATTTGAATTTGAATGAAAAGACTTTATGCATGCATATGACAGATGTCATTTAGTGCCATTCATTTATTCACTCATTAAATGCAAAGACAACACTGTTTTAAGAGTTTTTGTCATGACAACTTGACATAACCATTCATTCATTTTCTTTCAGCTTAGTCTATTATCCATCAGGGGTCGCCACAGTGGAATGAACCACCAACTATTCCAGCATATGTTTTATGCAGCGGATGTTCTTTCAACCGCAACCCAGTACTGGAAAACACCCATACACATTCACACACTATGGCTAATTTAGTTCATTCAATTTACCTATAGCGCATGTCTTTGGATTGTGGGGGGAAAGCGGAGCACCCGGAGGAAACCCACGTGAGCCTGGGGAGAACATGCAAACTTCAGACTCGAACCAGTGACCTTCTTGCTGTTAGGTGACAGTGCTAACCACTGAGCTATGATATATTATATTATATACACCAATTATATACCAATTGACATAACCAGTTATATCATAATTATCAAGACAGCACAACTTGTCATACATCTGTCATAAACATGATTTTCATAAGGACATTGTGATTGGGTCATGAATTTTATAACAGCGTCATAAATACTTGACCTCAACTACAGTGGTACAAATTGAATTTGTCATTAAAATGTAATTAAAGTAAATGTCTTTAAATTTTTAATGGCGCTCCTATAAAATTATGTTGTAAAATAATTTTTACAGTAGCATCAATGTGACTGTAAATGCATAATGCAGCAAACTATGCAATAAATAAGAGTAACAGCTTTTTTTTTATCTTTCTATGCAAACTTATATACGCTTAGCTTTTTTTTAGTGGTGATTTGTATTGGTGACACTGTGTGATTCTGAACCTGTCGTTCAATACGATGGCAGCTAAACATAATCACAGCCACACTACTGAAATTCACAACACACCAGCAGTGCTTCTATTTCTTATTGCTCAAATTTAGTTTCTGAGATTAACAAAATGCATCCATAAATGTGGTATTAAGAGTTTCATGGCACTTTGATCCAACAGGATAAGGAATAAATCCCAAACCCACGAAGAACCCGCAGTTCTTTATCAAACAGATTAGAAGATGAGCTTTACTATTTAGGCATTATGGGAGATTTGGTCACAAAGTGTCACAGTTCTAATGTGTTGCATCTCTATTCCATTTACTCTGCCAAGTGACTGTGGAGAGGTGGGTAAATGGTAAATCCGCTCATGCTGGAATGGATGATAAAGTCATATGTAATTCCTTCTTGCGGTAGCAATCGCTTTACAGAAACTCCACTTTTATGACAAAAGGGTTATTTTACAACTCCCAAGGAGATAAACGGTTACGTTTTACCATTTTTGAATCCTTTCAGACGATCTCTGTGTTTCGTGGCAGCACTTTTAGCTTAGCTTAGCATAAATCATTGAACTGGATTAGACCATTAGCATCTCGCTCAAAAATTTCCTATTCAAAGCTCTTCTGTAGTTATATTGTAATCAAAGATTGAAGAAAAATGAAAAGTCAATCTTTAACATTAATAGTTTTCACATATAAAAGAAAAAAAAAACTATGTGAACCCTAACCAAAATTATTTAGAATATATTATTTTATATTTAGATTTTCTTTTTGAAAAGGTGAGGAAAAGAACCTTTTGTATTTCTAAAGTTTCAAGGAACATATCATGACAATTATATCGCTGGCAAAATTACCATATGGTGGAAAATAACATAGGTGAAGGCGATAGTAAAACTCTGGAAAGTAAATAACTTTTTTAAAACAACTACAACTCTTACTGTATACGAATCCATTTAAATGATCTGTGTTTTGTGGGAGCACTTTTAGCTTAGCTTAGCATAAATCATAAATTGGATTAGATCATTAGCATCTCTCAAAAATGTCCTGTTCAAAGCTCTTCCGCAGTTATATTGTGAATGAAGATTGCTATATTTTCTAGGTTGATATAGCTAAGAACCATACTCTCATTTGAGCAAGATAATAATTATAATAATGTTAAGAAAAGGCAAACATCAGTGTTTCCTCTAGGACTTTTCAGCTGTCGCGGCTGGCCTTTTAGACAGGTCTACCAAATACCTATGGCGTTATTCCAATGACAAATGTCGTGAGCGCAGTATTACAAGTCGAGATCGCATTTATGTAATACGAGCATGCATATCCCTTTGCTTGCGCGCCGATTTCCTCTGTTTGTGCACAAAACTTCTTGCACGCCCTCAATTATATGCTGCTCAAGTGCAGATTTTCTTGTGCGCTCTCAAATAAACGCTGCTGAAGTGTGATTTAGTGCGTTTATGTTATGAGTATGTCACTAACATTTATCAGATTTGCTAGGAATATTTATGAATGTCTCCATAAGAGCTACAGAGCGGCATTAATGCTTCCTAAAGTATAGTGAAATGGCTATAAACTCCAGCAAGATAAAGTCATTGTATGCAGAACGATTGTATGCATAACCAAAGCTTTATCTATAAAGTATAATTATGGAAACTGGGTTCATCTTAACTGAAAGCTACGTCATGTTTGCTAGCCTCACGCATCACGCACCTGTCTTTCAGTCAGTCAGTCAGTCAGCAAGCCAGCATGTCACCTTAAAGGGTTAAGCAAATAACGCACAGCACTACTACAGCTACAGAAAAGTTTGCGCTGTTATAATTTACTTTACTTTTTAATACGTTTTGGTGCGATTATAACTTGCTATAAAAAAACAACAACTTGACTGAATGTTTTGAATGAGAAGCTGTAATGTAGCCATGGCGGGATGAATTTTGGTGTGGCGCCCCGCCATGGAATTAAGAGGAAACCATGAACATGTTGATTTTTCTCCAGAAGAATGGTTCAAAACAGAGTCATTTGCAGCCTACTTGCATGCTGTACTCCTTCAAACCATTGTACATTCTTTTACAGGGATTTTTTTTTATTTGTTTTACAGTTATTGGTTACATTTTAATTTACATTTAAAACGTAATAAAATAGTAATACAAAAAAACACTACAAAAAGTACCAATAAGAGTACCGTTAAAGTACTGAACCAATAAGTGGTATCGATAACAGAATACCGTTAAAACCTTAAAGATACACATCCCTAGTCTTAGTACATAATGTCACTACAGAAGAGTCCGTCTTTAAATAAGAGCATTATTGAAACTATCATTTTTGAGAGATGCTAATGGCCTAATCCAATTCAATGATCTATGCTAAGCTAAGCTAAAAGTGCTGGAGTAAAAAACATGGTATAACTCAACTGTTAAGTCTTGGGGAGTTGTAAAATGAGCCTTTTTTAAGCAGAGTTCTCCTTTAATCCTACTTAAAACTCCTGTGACTTACATAAAGCTCTAAATCTAGCATGGATACAATTGTTTTTCCATTTATCCAACAGAGAGACAAAAGACAGTGAGCAGAACCCCTTTGGCTAGAGAAGAGGAATGTGATCTGGACTCAATCCCGCATGTCAGGAACATGTGCGCTAACTGCTGTGCTGCGACTACAACAAAGATAAGCCTTTATGGCTAAGATCTAGCTTTATCAACCCCCCACCTTTTGTTGTTGTCGTTCGTCCTGCTCTTCAGAATGTCAGAGGTCTCATCTAATGGAGAATCAGGCTGTAGGTTATTGAGCGACACGCGACAGCTGGATCAGTGGCTGATAACCGAGGGTCAGATTGAGGAGTCAAGCCCAAACAGCTCTTCTTTCAGGCCTGGAGGAGACGGATAATGTCTGATTAGGGATTTACTTTAAAACACACAATGAATTACACCACTGACAGCAACAAAAACACTTTATACAAGCACAGTAGAATGAAAACAACAACAACAACAGCAGCAGCAGCAGCAGCAGCAACTCAGATGTTTTCTCTCAGGTGGGCTACTATAGCAATAATAGTTTTGACAGTAATATTATGCTTTATTATGTCAATGATAAAAAAAAAAGATAAAGTATGGTGGTCGATTAAAAAAGCTGATAACATTAATGCTACAACATCCAACTAATTAGAAGAGAAAAACTATATATAAAGTATTTTGAAGATGTCTGTACATGTGCCATGTATATTTGCATACGCCTAAATTAACAATACATGTACACAGGGCTTTACATTAACACCTGCCAACACGGGTAGATTTCGGTTGCGGCGGGTTAGACCGTAGGGGTGTGAACCTACACTGGTCTCACGGTTCAGTTCGGTTACGATTATTATGCCATCGATTCGGTTCAATTTGATATCTCGTTGCATTGACGATGCTTTCTATACATAATTAGATTTTTTTCTTTACAACACAAGAAAAATAAATTGTATTAAAATCTATAAATGTTTATAATTATATTTTACTTGTAATACAATTTTGTCCTTTAATACAAGCAGTAAGATATATGAACTGTACCTTTAATTTTACCTGCTCAAAAAAACACTCTTTGTGAATGTTTTAGACAAAACTTCAATACACGCACAGAAGACAGCACGAGCATTCATAACAAATAAACTAATGTAAATATTATCCCGCTTGCTTTTTGAGCACTGGCAAGTTCGTACACCCCTATGATTGGTCATTGTCTTCACCCCCTCAACAGAAAGGGCTGTGATTGGCTTTAGAAACGAAAGCGCTGTTCACCCATGAGTGACGCGGGAAAAACAGCCGCAGGTCAGTCTATATGTGCATAATACGCAGTTATCAGGTAATCTGTAATAGAATAAATACAACACAATAAACTCGCATCACAGGCACGCTTGTGTCTGGATCCACAAGTACCAATTTCACAGCCGAGAGGAGAGGAAACTTTACCTCACGAACATGCCAACGGGTCAAATGGCCAACGGGTCAACGGGTGAAAATGGAGAGATGGAGAGAGAGAGAGTATAACAGCATTTCTCCATAGTAGTGAAATAATGGCTTGTGCTTTACCATCCCTCAGTGTCCGTGAAAGACTGTCCAGCACATTCACACGCGCACAATTATCTGCTTTTTAAGTAGTAGGAGTGTTTTATTTACTCACCCTCACCTCCTTCGCTATAGTATTGTACCGCAACATCGCGCATAGGGGATAAATGACATCAGTGCGTAATAACCGGTTATGATCTATTACTGAACCGATATCAAACCTCTATTAGACAGCCACTTTCACTAGTCACTTTGGCTGGCTGAAACTCATTTTTAAATTGCCAGTGCTGGCTTGTCGTCACTACAGATTAGACTGTTTGACCATTTGTCAATATGCGTAGAAATGTAATCTTAGAATCAAGAAGCAGCACGGCTGACAAAAGCAGAAGAAAGCAGGTAAACAACGAATGAGAGGATCGGTGAGACAGGCTTTCCTCACTCACTGACGAGGGCTTAAGCGTCGCGCGCACAGATGATTTAATCTGTGTGAGTGTTTAAAAGCTCATGTACTGTTTCCTCACTCGAAGCAATCGTGCCTGGAAATGAAACTAGTGCGATGCTCGTGCACCCACAGTTCTTCAAGGGCTCGAGATTCTTTGTAAGCAGCAGCAGTTGTTGTCGCTTTAGCTTTAACCATTCTTTAAACAGATTAATAATTGGCCTAACATTAACCATGTGCATGGCATCCTCCTTTCATTATAACGCATGGAATGTTTTTTACCTGCTTTCGTTTGCTTGCTGTTATTTTTGTTATTAATAGTTTAATAATCATCCTTTACAATAATGTTGCTTTAATATGTTGTTGAATGCATAGTTACCTGGTGATCTGGGATCTTGAGCCAGAACAGACCACTGTGTGTGTAGTTTTAGATGCGTGAGAATATATAATTTTTTTAAATGTCAACTGTTTTGTTGAATAAAAAGTGTACGTATACAGCCGTATTACGCTTGTTTTGACACATTATTTAAAATTTGTGGCAAGTAAATAATTAGTTTGGTGTGGCCAGAGGAAAAAAAAGGTAAATCCTTATTGTGTTGAGCCCTGAAAAGTCCTGTGAAAGAAAACTAATTGCAATGCGACACTTTTTTATGAAAGCATAACCCATTTGATCATGCTCATTAAGTAAGCTCATAAACAAAAAACAGTTAAATGAAAGACGCAAGTGGAAAAAACTAAATCTAAATGAAGTCATTTTAGCATGCCAAAGTCAAATTTATGCATATAAAATATATTTTCCCAACAACAAAATTGTGGCTAGTGAAAATGGCGAGTGGCTAGTAACGTTGGAAAACTAATAGCCACAGTGGCTGGTGATCAAAAAAGTTAATGTCAAGCCCTGCATGTACATAATTATATTTATAATATTATTTTTACAATTAAGCAAATAATATAAAGTACATATAAAATATACAATATTATAACAAGTGTATTGTAACAGAAAAGATGTTTTGAGATGCGTTTATATTAATTATTAATTTTAACAAGACAATATCACTGTCCTAAATTAATCAAACTGCTAAAACCTAGTGGTATGAAGGGTAGTGGCAAAGTAACATGATTTTAAATCTCAATGAATAAATAGTTCATATTTGGGTATGCACTGTTATCTGTATTTTTTACATGCCATCAGATGAATTAGGTTTTATGACAAATATAATGTCTTGGTATATTAATATAATCATCAGGGTTTTCACATATTGTTTACCTTGGTTCAAATTACAGCACATTTTAAAAACTTTCTTGGTCCACTGCCCTCACATTCAAGAACTTTATGTTGAGACAAATTTCAAGTGAGAGCAAAAGTTACATCTTATGACCTTGTAATATACATTGTTCAAGTTTTCATGTGTCAAACAAGTATTTATTTTTGGCCATACTGTATGAGATTTAATATTCCATTTGTTATATAGAGTATACGCTCACGGCCACTTTATTAGGTACACCTGTCTGACTGCTCATTAATGCTAATTTCTATTTTGCCAATCACATGGCAGGAACTCAATGGATTTAGGCACGTAGAGATGGTCAAACGATCTGCTGCAGTTCAAACCGAGCATCAGAAAGGTGATTTAAATGATTTTGAACGTGGCATGGTTGTTGATACCAGATGGGCTAGTCTGAGTGCTGATCTACTGGGATTTTCACACACAACCCCTATGGTTAAAAATGAATGGTCCAAAAAATTGAAAATATACAGTTATCAGGAGTTCTGTGGGTGCAAATGCCTTGTTGATGCCAGAGGTCAGAGGAGAATGGCCAGGCTAATAGAAATGCAACAGTAACTCAAAGAAAATTGTTTCAAACAAAGTATGCAGAAGAGCATCTCTTAACGCACAACACGACAAACCTTGAGGTGGCTGGGCTACAGAGGCAGAAGACCACACCAGGTGTGTATCCCTTTATGACCACAGTGTACCCATCTTCTGATGGCTACTTCCAGCAGGATAATGCGCCATGTTAAAGCACGAGTCATCTCAGACTGGTTTCTTGAACATGACAATGAACATTGAACATGACACTGTACTCAAATGGGCTTCACAGTCACCAGAACTCAATCCAACAGAGCACCTTTGGGATGTGGTGAAACAGTAGATTCTTATGATGGATGTGAAGCTGATCTATCTGCAAATGGATCAGCAATCTGCAACAACTGATGATGCTATCATGTAATTATGGACCAAAATCTCTAAGAAATATTTCCAGTACCTTGTTGAATCTATGACATGAAGGATTTAGGCAGTTCTGAAGGCAAAAGGGGGTCCTAGTATAGCATACCTAATAAATTGGCTGGTGAGTGTATATCATATAGATATTAACTTATGCATGGATATTATTGAAAAGAGTTTAGGCTCATACTGTATAATCAGATGTTTTACAATATATAAATATGCATGAGTATAAGAAAAATACATGTTTCCTGTATCATGGGTTTAACATAATATGAACAGCCAAATCAACATTACATTAATTAAAATATTAGAGCAACAAAGAACCACAAATTTTGTGCATCATGAATGTCATTTAAGTGTAAACGTAAAGTATCTCACGACAATATGAAGATTAACTCAAGCACTGTAGCATGCATTGGACACAAAGTGTTAATGCGTAAATTATGTGTAAATAACACATTAGCAGTCTAGAGGGATACATTTGGATATTATTTTCAGAAAGCTTCTTGCTCAAAATAAATTCAAAGACCTTTATCTATGAATTTTTATTTTCGAAAACATTCCAGAGCCTTGAACTTATTTCAAATTCACAAACTTAAGGATTTCAGGAACCCATGAGAAGCCTGAAAAATGTATAATAGCCATTATTAAAAAATTCTAAATAAACATAAATAAATAAAAAAAAACAGGACACAATATAATGCACAACATAAACTGAACTAAATCTAAAACAGAATTCCATCTGAGAGAAAAAAAAAGCCTAAATCATAAAATCCTAATATATTACAGAACGTTTACACAGAAAAAAGAAACATGTTCTTGACCGATTTAAACAGCTTCACTAAGAAATGTTATTTCTAACCCTAAATGCACAAGAAAATCCATTATCAGCCAAAGTCATTTTTAAAGCATGCTATTTGATTACAAAAAAGCAAAACAACAAAAAAAGGCCACAAAAGAATGTAGTTGGCAGAAACCACTCTATGTTCAATCTAATTAGGTTTTTGGCAGCTTGGTAGATTTTCAAAAGTGAATACGAGCAGAAATGTCACGCGTTTGCTTTATTATTATCATTATGTTTTGTTTTTTGGAGGGAGTGGGGTGGGGAGGCTCACAGAAAGTTTTGGATTTCAAGCTTATTCGAACAACACTCTTCTCTTTTGATGAAGTGTTACTGCTGATTCAATTATCTGAGGTTGCACAGACTACATTAACTTTTGATCTTATTGACTACGTTTACATGGACATCAGTAATCTAAATATTTGACAATCTGAATAAGACAATGACATGATTAATGTGTTTACATAAGTTGCTTTTTGAATGTTCCTTTCATATGCCCGTTTGACATGTTATAGTGCATAGATTAACATCATTACGTCACCAACCGATGCTAGTTTCCTCTGGTATTTCACTCAACAACAGTTTGTGTCCCTCATGGCACCATATGTGATTCTGTAAGTTTTATTTTTAATTTTGCGACAATTTCAACTGCAGTTAATTTCTCACACTATGTGTGCAAAACCAGACGGTGATGGATACAACCTGTCAAGCAACAGGCCACCACAGCCATTTCACTCACTAACTTTTCATTCATCATTTCATTTCATTTGTATAGCACTTTTCATGAAAAATATTGGTTTCAAAGCTGCTTGACAAAAGGCGCACATTATTGCATTGCAAAGAAATGTTATTAGCTACTATAACTTTTAAAAACTCCTTTAGTGGATTTAGCTACTAAGAGTAGGACTGGGCAATATGGTAAAAACACAATCTCGATAATTATTTTCCATATTGAACAATAACAATATACATTTCGATATAATTTGTTAAAACAGTACCACAACAATGACTGAAGCCATAAAAATTAGAGTGTGCATTAAATGGCATAACATATTTTCGGCCGCAAAATTTTTGGTTGCTGAAAATTTGGTACATCTCTAATATCAACACATTGTTAGATTCCCACTGTTGCACATTTCAGCTGTGTGATTGGCTCTTAGATCAATATAGAGTAAAAAAACGTCCAGAGTTTATCATTGTTATTGACATCAATTTTATCGTGACCCAGCCTTAATTAAGAGCTACCAAAAGCTTTAAGTTTTGAGATCTTAAAGAGCGGGTTATACTGTAGCAAGACAGAATGTTAGTTAGATAAACAGGAGCAAGATATAAAGCTTTAAAGGCAAGAAGCAGTATTTTATATTCAATCCGGAACTTAGGGCTGGGCCGATAAACAACATTATATCGAGTATCGATAAAATTTGTCAATAATTTTGATAAGCTCTGAACTTTTTTACTCTATATTGATCTAAGAGCCAATCACACAGCAGAAATGTGCAACAGTGGGAATCTAAAAATGTGTTGATATTAGAGATGTAACAAATTTTTGGCAACCAAAAATTTATTGGCCGAAAATATGTTATGCCATTTAATGGACCCAGTAATGTTTGTGGCTTCAGTCATTGTTGGGGTACTCTTTAAAAGCATTAACAACTTATATCAAAATTATTTGCAAGCATAACCACTTATATCGAAATGTATATCTTTATCGCTTAATATGGAAAACAATTATTGAGATTTCATTTTTTGCCATATCGCCCAGCCAGAACTAAATTTATGGTCATATTTTCATGTCATATTGGTAGCTGCATTTTGCACTAACTGAAGTTTATTAATAGAGGATGATGGGCAACCAGCAAACAGAGCATTACAGTAATCCAGTCTAGAGGTCATAAAAGCATGAAATAGCAATGGCATGCTTCGTAGCTTAGCGATATTTCCATCCCCCTTGACAATTGCACTTCAAAATGTCCATTTCTTCCAGAATTCGCAGAACAGTCCTCATTTCCCGCTTGCACCAAAAATGTGCTCTTTTGCTTGAAGCCATGCTCATTTATTCATCGTCAAACGGCTGAACTGTGTGTGCATCCTGTAGAAAAATGTTGTGAAAAGTAATACAAAACGTTATTACTTTAATTAAGGTGTTTACATGCCTGAGGTGCACTAAAATTGGCAACTAAATAAAGATTTTAGTAATATATGACTAAAACCGGAATACTCCACATCTTAATTTAATTTGTTTGGTTCAATTATGACTTTAGTTGGATCAAAAACCATGTTTACAAAATCAGAGTGTTAGTGTCCATGTAAATGTACTCATTGACTACGGCCTGCTTCCTGTTCTTATTCCAGACAATTCGCTGGGATGTACGACTATGTGCGATACTGTCAGCTGCTGTGTTTACATTTGGGAGCATAAAGTTGGCATTGTGGAAAATGTGCTCCAGGACACCAGCCTCGCCAGCAAATCTGCCCCTGATTCCCAAACCCTGGACTAAACCAACCACCCACCCCTTTCTATCAAAATAGGTCACTTCCAAGTGAAGCCAGTTGGCGAAGACAAGAAAACAGACTTCCTGAGCTAAAATAAACAACAAATGTGAGGGGTAAATATAAAGGTACACTGAAGATGAAATTCAGAATTGTCTCTTTTATTTGCCACTTTGTTGTATAAACCCCTAAAATGCTGAAATTCCAAAGCAAGCGTACGGAATTTTGCTGTTGGGGAGCGAGAGCGGCATTGTCTTTAGGCAGGGTGTTAGAAAAGAAAGCCCGACATAGCCTACATACAGCCAGCCCACAGTGAGCGTGTGTAATCCACCCAAGACATAAGCTGGAGGGAGGGATGTAATTGAAGCTGCCTTGACAGGAGCAAGGGAAACACAAGATTGGAGATTTGGAGAGGGCCGACCCGGCTGAGGAAGGGTGTGTATGTGCGTGTGTTTTCGCGGTCACAAGAAACAGCAGATGGTTCATTTCCTCTGTTGATTTGAGGGGCAAGACAGACAAAGCTGATGATGACTTGTTGGGTTATAAGACGGAAGTCTATGAGTCAATGCGCTCACAAGCCAAAATACCTTAGCATGCTCGCACGGACATTTCCACACGTAGCCAGAGTTGTCCTATCTTTGAGCTGGAGGGAAACGAGACGAACATTCTGCAGCATCTTTGCTGCACGTCTCTGGGGAAAATGGGAGAGTTCAGGAAAGACAGCTAGAAAATACTGAAACAAAACATACAAACTCAATTTGTTGTATTGTGTCTTGTTTAGCAGTGGAAATATGTCAACATCCTAAACATGATTACTTTACTTGAAAAGGAAATGGCATGAAATAGTCTTGTTTTCAAAGACAGATAGAAGTATACTGTACGCAACAAGAAAAACAGATTTTTTTTTTCATTTGAGAATAAGATTGTTATTTTGCTTCAAGCTAATAATGCGTGCTATTTTAAGAATGCTCAGAGATTTACATCGGAGAACAATACAAAACTAAGAAAAGCAAATTAATTTAAGCACTTCATAAAATCTGGGAGGCAGTGAAAAGAATTGTCAAAGCTGGTTTGATACAAGTTTCAAGCCGACAGCGCTAAATTGGTGTAAACACCAAGCAAATAATATGCAACGCGAACTGTGAAAACCGAGGCAGCCAAAAATATGACATCTTACATGTAGCTTTAGAAGGAAATTAATCAAAAAAAAAAGACAAGTTGGTGAAAACACGTTCATGTGATATCACAGAACACATCTTGTGTGAATTAGTTGCGAATTCTGCCTTCTTATTTGACTGTTTTTGCGTTCGTTAACATAGTAAAACACCTCTTGATATTCCTTTGCAAATGGTCACAGGAGATGCATTTCAAAAGCATGACACTGCCAGGTGTGAACAGCACAGTGTCTCGCCTCAACACTTGTGACTGGATCACCTGGAGACAGATGTTACTAGTAGGTGTAAACAGGACCAGAACACAGCATCCCTGTGTAGTGTAATGAATAATGAAAGCAATTCCCTGGTGATTTATTCACTGATCAACAACTTTACCAGTCCTGGAACAACATACAGATTGGTAGATCATAAGTAAAAGGTTTAAGGGAGGCTGAAAAACACTTTTGTCATACATTTCTGATATTATTACCCTCACATTTGACTGTATGGAAGTGTACTGTAATGGACAGGGTTATGGCCAACAGAAATACACTAATCAAGTAACGCATTACACAGTGCTCAGCATAACGGAGTACAGCCCATTTTGAAAATGATAATTTTTTTCCATTTCTCAGTAAATATATGCAATGTATTTTGGTACATTTTAACAAAACAGATTTATTAAATATATATTTATTATAATAATATTTTAGTCACCAAACATATTTAGAAATTGAACATTTCTAGAAGAACTAAATTCAAGCAAAATATTGCAAAAAAATGTTCAAGCTACAAAATAAAAGCAACTAAATTTTTCTATTTTTTGTTTCTCTTGATTTTTCCTCTTTAAATTTGCACTTAATATTTTTCTCTAACATATAAATTTGTCTGTACTAGTTTATGGACCGTTATCATAAGTTATTTTGTTAGATAAGCTCCAGATTTGGCTTCAGTACTGACTAATCAAATGTATATGCACAAATATAATATTAAATAGCTTCCTATTAAAAATATGAATTTAGAAAATAGATTTGTGAGGGGTGAACTTATATGCTGAGCACTGTACATACCCTCATTTAATATGAAGTATGCACTACAACATATCAGAAACCATTCAATATATTAATCAAATCTGGGGGTATTTAGGTAACATTAGGTACAAATATGCATTACTTGAAAAACACCAGCACCAACTCATCAAATAATTTGAAATAATTGCGATACATCATATTAGAAATTAGTGGAAACTGTTGAATGAAATCATGAGAGCTGAAATTGTTCATTGTGTCAGCTTCTATTTTGAGTTTACAATTTTACAATCATAAACAGGTCAGCAGCAATAAGTATGCAATTATGCTAAAAGCAATATATATTGATACACAGCTTGTTGTTGTTGTTAATGAAAACCTTGAAGAACGTATGCCTGGTTTATCATCTGTGAACATAACCAGTAAAACACAGCAGCATACAGGGTTCAATTACCAAATAAGCCATAAAAAATAAAATTAAATAAATAAAACATTAAACTTTATTGTATATTTTGGCTGAATGAAAACTTATTGTAGTTTCTGGGCTGGCCTGGGCTGCGTGGGGCGGGGTAAAGTCTAGGTAGGATACAGCTGCAGATATGCACATCAATATAGCATAATTTTTATGGCACTGTATAACAATAAATAACATTTTACAGTACTGTGTTGGTTGAGTTTAGAGTTAGGGTAGGGGTAGACATTTTAAAAATACAATTTACTGGGTAATTTAATAAATAACAAATAATCCTCGGCACAAATACTGTTTTTACAGTACTATGACGGGTTGAGGGTTTGGGTAGCTGTTAGTAAAATACAATAAATGGGAAATTTTATAAATAATTAAATCATTCTTGTTAAATTCTGGCCACAACCATGTCTGATCTTGCAATAACTGTGGTGTGGGGCGGAGGTTAATTTAATTAACTAAATGTAATTTACCAAAAAAATAATGAATAAATGAATTTTAAATGCCTTAATAATAAAGTCTATTTTTAACTACAATAGTTACAAAAATAACACCAGTTCACATGAACAAATTCCTTATTATTTTATTATTATTTTACATTTCAATAAATAAATGTCATATTGAGAGTGTCACATTACCTTCCAGAGTTTGTCGCAAAGTATGTGACATCACCTGGATGGAGGAGCTTGGCCGAACATGCCCTGGCCTGAACCAGTCACATGGATCGACCACGCCGTTATTAATATCAGAAGGAAAATAAATATATTTATGCTTTTTTGGAGTCAAACATATTGGACGGCACTTGAACAAAATTTAAGACCTTGTAAAAACATGATTAAGACTTTTTAACACCTTTTAAAGGCATTAATTTTCTCATAATTGATTTATGAACTTTTAATACTTTTTAAGCGACCCTACATTCAGATAGAGTACCAACAGTATATTCAGTACTAGTACACATACTGCAAATATTAAGTGTAGTATAGTAGTCTATAGTATGGTAGAGGAGAGTAGAACAACTTGCTCACTTAAAAGTTTCTTTTGTTCAATCTCACTGTGGGTTTCCTGTGAAAGTGGTCCACCGGGGGACCTGGCACACAATACTCAATGCCTTCTGTATACAGTTGAAGTCAGAATTATTAGACGTGAATGAGATGAACTGATTTAACAATAATAACTGTGCTGTTCTCACAGGTGGTGTCTGATATTGCACAGATGATATTGACATTATTTGCACATGTCATCTTAATAGCAATAACCGTCTTTTCAAGAGCTGCAATATTAGTTTAATCTCAGTGAATGCATGCTCTTTAGCGAGGGTGAATGTGGTGTCAGTCGCACGACTGACAACATCGTGACGATTAAATTAAGGATTAAATAACATTAGAACATCTCCTGCTTAAAATGTGTAGATTCAGTGGCAAATATGGTAACTTGAAAACTCCGACCGACCGGCTTTACGGTGAATGCTTTAGTCATTTTCATAGTGGACTTTAAACACTACAAGTCTTTTATCCACTCTTAAAAAAGTGTAAATGTTGGATTAACATTCACCAGATGATTATTGATCAGACGTGCCATTATTTGTAACTTTATAGGTGTTTCCAAAACTAAATCTCCCAGTGTTGTTTTCATTTTCTCGGATGCACATTTTCGCGGCTGTAACTCCCCATCATTGGAACTGAGCGATTGACAGCTGATATTAACCAATCCATTCGCTTTCGGTTCTAGCGCAGTGGGCCAATAAGAAGAGTTTGAAGGCGGGGCAAGCATTGCAGGCTTTGTTTACTGCAACAAGCTGACATGTCAACTGTTTTAAACAATTCCTGAGCTCTGCGTTTGGTGTTTTTAGGTGCAAAGATGCTTAATGCGTGAATGCCTCCTAATTCAATGCATGTAGTTAACATTTTGCTGTGAAAACTGGTCGCACGACATCAATTTTATGCACTCGCACAAATGCTCCCAAATATATTTTGAGGTCCAATAGATCAAATTTTGGGCGCATATGCGACCAAATCGGTCACAATTTTAAGCCCTGCATGGTTGAGATGATACAATAAAAGATCCTTTTTTTCTGATTGTTTCTGCACATGTAACTCAGCTGTTGACACTGCCACAATCAACAACAACAACAACTGATCAAATCATCACAGAAGAAGCCCCACAGATACTGCATTCATGAACATCTGGAAACGCAGTTTGCTGATGTAACTAGCACCAGAGAGCAGCATCATTCAGGGAGATAACGATCCTTGTGATGGGCAGTGATATAATGGAGGTGGCCATGATCATGGTTATTGTTCTTTGCTGTCTTTTTCTCGCAGCTGTAAGGTGGCAGTGAGAATCGATCCTGCGCTTTGCCGTCGGGGCTCTGAGGAAGACTGCGACACTGAGAGAGCGAGATAAAGGAAAAAGAGGGAAGATAAAAGATAGCAGGAGATAGACTGATTCTTTTCTCCTCCTTCTGTCTCCTCCCTTCATTTGATGGCTGGCCTGTAGCTCTGATTGCTATCTGCCGCTAGTTTAATTGATCTCGGTCATGCTTCCACGCGAGCCGGGATTAGCGCTTATCAGAGTGGACGGGTGGGTTTCTTGGGGGAAGATCGCGTTTACTGATGATCAGACCCTGTCACCCTCCTCGAAACAGATCCGGTGTGTATGTGTGTCTAAGAGCAGGCCTGGAGCACGGGGATTAGTTTCCTTTGCGTCAAGAGTGTGGCGCTGCGTTTACGCCAGCGTGTGCGAGTGAATCCACAGCCAGACCGGCGGCTATTTATGGGCCTCGGCTGAGTTGTGGCTATGTCTTTAATCACCGGCTGTTATATTGACCTGATTTACAGGACAAACACTTCATCTTGTGGACTTAGAGATGGACCACAAACAGAAGAGGTCCCTCTGGGGTCGGTGTTGGGAGAACAACTGGAACAGCAAAGGTTGATTGTGACTGCCTTACCCAAAAAGAACATTCTATCCAGACTGAGGCCCTGTCCGGACAAACACTGGTATTTACAAAACCAAAGTTTTACACAGTTTGGCCGTTTGTCCACATACAATTGCAGTTTCATAAAGATTTACAGACATTTTGGTTACACTATGGTTTCTTCGTCTCTTGACATTGTGCATTGGCCAAAATGGGCAGCACCGTGGTTAGTGGCTAGCACTGTCACCTAACAGCAAGAAGGACACTGGTTCAAATCTCGGCTAGGCCGGTTGGCATTTCTGTGTGGAGTTTGCATGTTCTCCTCATGTTTGCGTTGGTTTCCTCCAGGAGCTCCGGTTTCTCCAACAGCCCAAAGACATGTGCTATAGGTGAATTGAATAAACTAATTGGCCATTGTGTATGAGTGCGAGTACAAATGAGTGTGTATGGGTGTTTCCTAGTACTGGGTTGCAACTGGAAGAGCATCCGCTGTATAAAACATGCTGGAATAGTGGTTCATTCCACTAGGAAAATGAATGAATGATTGGCCAACATGGCTTTAATCGAATGCTGGATTCACACCAAACGTTGAGCACCGCATAACTAGCTCTAGTTTACTTGTGGAATGTTTTTCACCTTGTGAATATTCCACTTGAGTTGAATTATTTGACACCATTGAGTCGAATTCTGGGTTTTCACAGCAAACCAATTTTGTGACGGTATTCCCCTCTGTTCAGGCAGCACAGTGGTGCAGTGGGTAGCAAGAAGGTCGCTGGTTCAAGCCTCAGCTGGGTCAGCTGGAATTTCTGTATGGAGTTTGCATGTTCTCTGTGTTCGCGTGGGTTTTCTCCAGGTGCTCCGGTTTCCCCCACAATAATGTCTTAAACAAAATTGGCCATAGTATATGAGTGCATGTGTGAATTCGAGAGTGTATGGGTGTTTCCCAGTATTGGGTTGCGGCTGGAAGGGCATCCGCTGTGTAAAACATATGCTGGAACAGTTGGCAGATCATTCTTCTGGCACCCCTGATAAATAAAAGACTAAACTGAAGGAAAATAAATGACTTGCACAAATACTTAATTATACGTTTGGTGTGAATCCTGCATAATGCTTTTATCACATCTGTTGATTCACAATGCGTTTTCACATCGACTGAGATTTCTTCTTAAACGAAGACGGGAAGAACTAAAATATCCATGTACACGCAGACATGGCCTGAAACTTCTCACCAGACTCTCTAATGACATTAATGAAGAGACTCTGGGGCTGATAAGGTCACTCAAAGCACAGGTTCAAACGTAGCGAGTCCGCATGCGTCCCTACACCTCCTGTGACTCAGGCGCTGGAATTAAACTTTCAGCCAGGCCAATTTTCAAAGCCCTCATACTCGGTTGCCAAATGCCAGAGCCACTTCAAACACGTCTGATGGAGAGACAGTGAGAGAAGGGAGGGGGAGAAACACGACAGCTGGCAAAACTGGTACAGCTTCAAACCGAATGAGGGGACAGTCTTTATGCCTAAGAGGGATGGCAAATCCCTGGCTTTACTGCGGAACAGGGGATGTTAGGGATTTCTCTATCAAACGGCAACAGTGCAGAGGCAGGCTGGGAACAAAGGTTTTTTTATAACAGGGAAACGTTCAGTATCAAAGGGGGCACAGCAAGACACGGACTGCTTTTTGGACCAGCAAGACTGACAGATCTCTTTAGCGTAATGACCGTTTGTTCTGTCTCTTCTGTTTTATGTTTTTTTCTTGCATGGCAAAGAAACCCTTTGGGTCCAATTTGCATGCAAGTCTACTGAGAAGACAGGAAGCAGACCCAGGAGGGCCATAGACCTACAGCTTGCAGGGGAAATGGGGGAAATTGTGCAACTGCCTTGGTTCCCATGTGACCCTATTGGCGTTTATTGTTTAGGACATGACTGACAGGGGACCTTAAGCTACAAAGTTGCTGTAGTCATCATTCTTCCTCCATTCTGATTTCCAGACAAGTCACTCCATAACTGATGAATTAAGGATATCCGACTGTTCTGTTGCGCCGTATGTCTGGGAGGGAGGTGCCGGCATGCAAATAAGACTTACGCATCAATGACAATCATGTCCGACTTTACACATGGCCATAAAATACAACATAATCGCTACAGACAGAGCTCGTCTTTTCCTGCCGGTGTGTTCGATGTGAAGCAATCAGGCTGTGTTTGATCATGGAGCCCTTGTTTGTGTGACTAAATAACAATTGACTGACTATTGATTCTCCAATGCTGAAACAAATTAAATTAAAACTGCTTTATGACTCCTTGTATAAACCATTTCCACTTGTGGCCCAATACAAGTTTATATACGTACGTGCAAAACAACAAACAGCTTTTTACGTTAACACACGCACAGCAGATGCAGATTCTGCTATAAAAATGCTTTTATGAGCGAATGAAACCTCCTAGCCATACATGCAAATACAACTGCCTTTTTAGTCCATACTTGCATAGACTTATTAGGAGTTACAAGTTGGAAAAGCTTTGATTGGATCCCACTTGTCCAATACAACTGCTCAATCATTCACTTGTCACTCTGACCTAGAAACACATTTAAAGTGCAAAAATATTTTAACTTATGTGAAGTACAAAAAACAGAACGTCTCAGCTTACCAGCTCTATAGGCACAGTTACTGCAAACTACAAAGCTTTAAAGCTTGTCAAAAAAATGTGAAAAACAGAAAATGTATAGATTTGTTGAAACAGAATAAGAGCAATTTCAAAATACCCTAAAGTAGGGATGTCCCGATCAGGTTTTTTTGCCCTTGATTGAGTATTTCATTTGATTGAGTATCTACCAATACCGAAACCCGATCCGATACTTCTATAATACATAAAAAAAGAGCGAAGAAACAGATCCAGGATGTTCCTTATTTTTTTGTTTAATTCACCTTATTTAAGATTTAAGAACTCTGTTAACAAACAAAGCACTTCTGTGAGGTAGCTTGAATGATCAAGTAAAAAAAAACTTCAATTCTTCACTTCTGGACTTGGCAACAGTAAATAAAAAAAAAATCTGATATAAAAACAAATAGCACCTCAACTTAAAATACCCAGCAGGCAATCCCAAGTTTGCATATCTCACAGTTTGCTATGGCAATGTTGTCATCATCAACTTTATAATACTTCCAGACCGGAGACATACTCGCGCTTCCCGCTTTAAGCTGCTTCCGTGTTCTAGTTTTCCAGCATTTAACCTATAGCGTCTCTGCAACAAAGTGACGTCATGCCGCACGCGTTGCTGTTTCTGTGTGAAGTCAAGAAAGAGGTCTAACTCTGTGCCACCGCATAACTATAGATGTGTTAAAAATGAGTATATCTATATATACATATACATTCAAGTCCTGATCGGGAGGTAACATCCGAGTCCGACCGAGTCTGAAACCACGTGACCGTGCTCGATTTCCAATCATGTGATCGGATCTGGACATCACTATGCTAAAGACTGATTTATACTTCAGCATCGAGTGATCAGCATGACCCACGGCACCTGCCTTGTGCATTTATACTTCTGCATGCTGTTTGTGTTGATTTGCAATAACACTTCCAAAACACTAGCTGGCAGTAGTTTATGTGTCTCTGTGTCGAGTTTCTTTGCAGGGGTTTTGTTTTTTCTGAATGCTACCTTAAATGTACAATTAGATAAAACTCGCTCATTCAGAGGCAGGAACCGGTGGACGTGCAACAACTTTAATCAAAAGGTAAACATAAAACAACAGTTTCCATCTAGAGCTACTTTACGGGACTCTGCACTTGTAAGCAAAACTATCGGGCTCGAGGCTCTCAGCACAGCCCACACTGGTCACAGCTACCAAGCCGACCAGTAACAGAGCATGCGCTATGCACTTGTTGCGACGTGTAGTTACACTTGTTGAGAGGTGCGCGTCAGCATTAGTGTCCGCCATGGCGAGGGGTATGCGACTGCGCGAAGGCTGCACAGAAACATACACTTGCGCTTGACGCAGAAGTATAAATCAGCCTTAAGAAAGTACAATGCTTGATTTACAATGCATCTAGTTTCAACACTCTTAAGTAACTTTTTGTCTGTTTTATACATCGATAGATATGTCATACTTTGAAAGCTGACACTTTCAAAATAAAAGGACAACATTTTTTACTTAAAGGGCCACTATTATGGGTTTTTGAAAATGGAGCTTCCATACAGTGTAACACAGCACTATGTGAATAAAAACATCCAGGTAAGGTTTAAATCTGAAAGTGCAGTGATTAAAACGATTGATTTTTTTACAAAATAGTCGACTCGGAGTCAAATAAATGAATCGTGTTGGGTTTGGATCTTTTGCCTAAATGTTTCGACGTTGATGCAGTACATCACCAATTATGAAGTGCCGATTCTGGTAAAACGTAAACGCGGATTTCCCTTCAGACACTAGCGGAGCACGGGGGATCACGGGACTAATTTTGATGCGAAGATGATGATTACTGACAAATGGAGATTCGGCTGTGAGGAATTAAGTATTAAAGTTAATTTTCACAACATTTTTTCTGATTTTTGATATATTAACCTGCGCTGCAACATTGGACTCATTGACCGTATGCTATTAAAGGAAGGAGTAGCAGAGACTATTATGTATGAGACTTTGTCAGACTTTTACCTCCAGAACATAACATAAGTGTAAATAAAATTGTTGAAGTTTGCAAAATATGGATTTAATTGTGTGTTGTAACTTGTAATTGCTCCATGTGACTTGTAAACACTTATATATTAAAGATCGGTGCTAGTAATGGATCTCTCAGGTTAAATCTTTATGGGGCTATTCACATATTGCATCCAAAACCACATTGAAAACGAGACGCATGCTTCTTTCTTTACCGATTTAAATGCATTTCTGAACTCATGATCCTCTGCCGTTTGCCTTTGCTATGGCCACCATCAGCTGTTCCCCACAAGTCCACACAAAAGTGCTTTTTGACCTTGCATGCATACCAGCCTGTTGTTGGAGACCCCCAAAACCAAAATATGACCTTTTATCATGCATAATAGGGGCTCTTTAATATTACATTCCTCCATAAACAGCACAAAATAATTGAGTCACATCCAGCTTCATGTGTGAGCTCTTAAATGCTCATTCAAATGATCCTTTCCCAACAGAATAACATTGCGCACAAATCATGGAAGAGCTGGTATATTGGGTCATTTTCAGCAAGAAAGCATGCATGACGGTTTACGCAACCAACCCACTGAGAGCGGGGAATTTGGATCTCTGGTTGCTTACAAAAAGCACCAGGCTGGCACATTGGAAACCGCCAACTGAACAATCAGCGATCACTTTCCAGGCTGGCACTTTCCCTCTCCATCTCTCCTAATGTCTGCACCATGCCAGCTGCTTTGCTAAATAAGCAGTGCAGAGAAACACACAGAGGGAGAGAAAGAGAGAGAGAGATACTCAGTTCCAGGCTTTGTACCTGAGCCCAAAAGAGGATACACAGGCACTGAGCTCTGTAATGGTGAGTGGGGGAATCTGGGAGTAATCTGGGAGTAAAGGAGTGGAATCCAGGAAAAAGCATTCAAATGACTCACAATGTGCACAAATCTTTATACAATTTATACAAAAGCAAATTGTTGCGCATAATTTTAAAGTAGTCTTCATATGTTTGTATATACAGTCAACAGATGCATACAATCAACTGTTTCCTATGACATGCAAAACTCTAAGCTACACTTGAAAAACACAAGTCTCGATAGACTGAGCAGCCATCTATGTGGTTCCGCGCACATATTGGCGTGAGCAGATGGCAAAACAGATGATCCGCTCTCGTTTGCCCCTCCACTGTCCATATTTATTTTACACTGACTGGCTCCGGGTTTCCCTCCGCCTACATACACTCCAACTGCACCAGTAAAGCCACAGCGCTTACTGCAACCAGACAAAAGAAGTGGAAGGAAGTCAAAAGAGACAACTGCAACAACTAGCTTTATACACGAGGCCCAAGCAAAACACAAACACACTTTCAGAAATAAAAAATAAATAAAACCCTGCCTCACCCAATGGTCAGCTATCAAAGTTCTTAAATAACTTAATATTGATCAAAGCAAGCAGCAAATCCATGAGTTGTTCAGAGCTACTGATCATGAGTAAAGTTCGGGTCGATGGCGTCCAGTGTGATTTATACAGCTTCCTGGAGTGCCGATAAATGAGTGGACTGATTGGCCGGTGGAAAGAGGTGGAAGAGGAGGAGGAATGAACTTGACAGTTTACTCCTTTTGATCTTGCGGCACTTCCTCTGTAAATGAGAACGCTTGCTTCAGACAAATCCTCAGCAAGACATCTCATTTGGCTTGGGATTTCGCCAAAGCTTAGAGGCTGGAAATTGGTCTTCATCTCAGCAGCTTAATAGAACCCCTGCTTTTTTTCCATGTCACCCATGCAGAAGGAGAACATCAATTGTCACAGACTGATCCATGATGTTCACCACTGTGCTGCAAAACGAACAAAAGTGAAGGCAGCATAGTTAATGTCCACATCTATTTTGTTGGACGATGCCAGCCATCGAGATTCACTGTCCTGCAGAGTTTGGCTCTAACCCTAATTAAACACACCTGAACAAGTTAATCAAGGATTATGCGAAATCTACAGGCAGAGGAGCGGAGTTGGAGCTAAACTCTGCAGGACAGTAGACCTTGGGGGCCAGAGTTACCCAACCCTGATCTGAACAGAAACCACCCCCATACTTTTGTCTTTTTTTTTTTAAGGGATGTCTCTGAATATTTAGATCCTGGCTTGAGAGGATCTGGCAGCATTCCTCTGCACTGTCTGAAATTGCGGTTGATCATCGGAAGTGACATGGCGGGTGTCCCTCAAGGCCTTTGGCTGAGTGAGCAACTCAATTAAAAGCAGACTGTGGGGGGCTGAGAGGAGGGTGCATAACCCCCGCCCTGGCCCTGTCCTGATAACATCCTCGGGTGAGCCCGCCGCTATCGTATCAGTCATCTGGAGCTCAGCTGACCATTTGCTCCGGTTCACCGACTGAAGATGACTCAATGCCTGACTAGACCCTATGATCACATCGTATCACAAGCACGCTCAGATATCACTCGCAAATACACATTCGCTTGCACAGTGCAGCAGATGCAGCCTGTTCAGTCCTATTCAACGCTAGTCCCCCAGGGAGCATGTGTCAACATTGGTGGAGTTTTCCAAAGGCAATCTGCTCCGTTTGGAAGCCATCTTAATGATCTCTGAAGAAGCACAGATGACCTTTCGGAGAGAATCTTCACTTTGGTCCAAAGGTATGTGGCCTAAAATCAGCGATGCACAGAAGTTGGTGGGCCACCATTAGAGAGCCTGAACTATTT
Source organism: Danio tinwini (assembly GCA_903798205.1). Lineage (NCBI taxonomy): Eukaryota > Metazoa > Chordata > Actinopteri > Cypriniformes > Danionidae > Danio > Danio tinwini. The sequence goes on from CAIGQZ010000379.1 coordinate 20,962,200, forward strand.
AGACCCGACAAACAGTCCACTGCCATCATTAGAAGGCCTTGGATTGAGGAGGAAAGAGTCAACAACAAGTAGTAAACAAACAGCTGCCATGGTGCAAGCTTGGGAGCTTGTTAAGGCTGAGAAAAATAATGTGGCTTCATTTGTAGGATGGAAGCAGTCATGCGGTGGAGATGGTGGAAATGAGGACAGGATTGAGTTTGTACAAAACTACGGTATGCTAGCATGCTCTCACCTACGTAAGCTATTACACTTCAGATACCGAAAATATAGTTTTTTCTTCCTGTGGTGAAGCACAAAAAAATAATTTCGGTGATTATTCAGAGAATATAACAATCAAAAGTTGTTTACTCACTAGTCACAAATTCATCGAGAGTGCAATTATGCAATAGATCTAATGAGTACAATACGAAAGGAAGAAGCTAAATGTGTACAACTGTGGAAAAAATAATTAGAAATATTGACTAATTAGAAGTAATAAGATTGCATTGGGCCACAGACACTTTTATATTAATGTCCCTAAGCCAGTGGCTTATTCCAAATAAATTATTATAATAAAAAGGAAAGGTTATTAAAAGATCTAAGGCGCATTCCTCAAACTAGTTAAACGTTTTGTTCAGCCCGGAGGCTCAGCGCATACATTGTTACTCATCCGGTTACTTTTCCTCATGAATAATCCGTAGACTTTGTTTACTGCCAGGTGAAACAGGGTGCCATGCATCTCTCAGCCATCAAGGTGTCCTATCAAAGAATTGAGTCTGGGCTACGTCTTTGATTGATGCATGCTGTCAAAAGCGTGGGGTACTCGCGAACGTCATTGTTCAAGTTGTTTTTGTCTGAGCCTCTCTGTCTCTGACCCTGAAGAAGACATAACAGGGCCGTGACCAGCAGGGGCAAGCACCTTTATAAAGCCACGCGGACAGTGACTCAAATGTCCCCACCGACTCAAACACATCTATCAATCTCTGTCCGTCTGCCGTAGGGGCTGTCAGCCTAGCTACTCCCTGTATCTCTGTCTCTGCGCATCTCTCCTAGTATCTTCCTCCTTCATTCGATCACCCGACCCTGACAAAGACTTTTGTTCTCAGGAAGCCACAGGACTTCTTGTCCACCTCACTTACTGCAAACGACAATAAAGGACATCAAGGTTGACGAAAATGCAGGGTTGCGGCCGTTCAGAAATTGAATAAGGGATGCTTTATAAATTCCAATTGAATTCCAGAATTGGTTTTGAAAAAGAAAAACAAGATGCAGAATTGCAATTTGATTTCAAATTTAAGGAAGCAGAGTTCAAATAAATTGTCAAAACACATTTTAAATGTCTACTAGACATAGGCTCAAGTTTAAAAGCTTTTCGTATAAGGCCTTATAGATAGTGGAAACAGGGCACAAAACTATCATTCTTTCATTCTGAGTGGTACAGTACGGCATGGTACAATCTGGTACAGGCCACCTTTATCAAGCTTATGTCTCTACTGCCAAATGGTACCAATGGTACCCTTTTGGTAGGCATGGTGTACGACTGAAAGCTGCAGTCCACGTCATTCTCGCTAGAAGTTCACATACTGTATGACTTCTCACTAAACAAATGCTTTATATACATAAATAGTTATGTAAAAATGTTAATTACTAACCTATCTATGAACAAGATTTGATTATAGCTGCAGATCAATGATAATGCAAAATAGCCTACTGTAACGTTTCCGATTATATAATATAAAAAAACAGTAATAAAATATATGTAAACATGTACTTACAGTCTCTGAAATGTAACTTATTTAAAAAAAATAGCCAAAACATACATTTAGGCCTTATTTGGGTTCATACATGATATGAAACATATACAGTCAGTACAAACCTCTCATCTTTATTCTTCACCAGCACATGTAACATTAACATCTTGTTATAAAGTAATTCCATCATTTAGAGTTCATAATTGTCCCAAAGGGCATGATAATAATTAAAAATGGCAGTTTGTTTTAGGTTGCTGAAAGAATCATTTGCTACTTTGTTTTGTCGGGCTTCTACTTAGTTTTTTCTCACATCACTTTCGTGTTTGTCTGTTTTTGAAAGGATCTCAGAAGCACTTCAGTAATCACATGAACATTATTATTCCTGTCTTAATGCACCAGACATTGTGTTAGAAACATGCTTTACATGTTTGTTTCTATAACTGCTATTTTCATTAATAACACTCCATGTTTTGCATCTCGTTTAAATACACTATGAACAGCAGCTATGCTAATTATTTTCTTTATTCTCTATTTCCACCTGGACATACTCATCCTGATGACCCTAAAGACTATACAGCGCCATTAATGAGATCCAAGACCTGTGAAGAGATGATCCCAAGGTATCCATAATCCTGGACCAGGTCGTATCCTGAGCTGATGCTGTGGTGATCATGGAGGAATGGAGTGCATGAGACTGACTGCTGAAAGACCATAGTACAAACGAATCCCCATTCATCCTGTGGGCCAGTCTGACCTCCCGCTGGTACTCAAACCTGCAGGTTCTCCACGATGGACGTCCAGCTTCTCCAGCCCCTGGCGTCTAGACTGCAGCTCCACACAGGAAGTTTGGCCAGAAGAATAATGTTCGTGCTCAACAGAACCTGGTTTCTCTTGAGGTGTTTTTTGTTTTATTTTTATTTTTTTTCCTTTACTTCGTCAATTGGAGAAGTTTTTTTTTTTCCTCGCCATTGTCACCACTGGCTTGCTTGGTTCGGGACTTGTGTAGCTGCGCTTCGGTGGATTTGCTCTTCAGTGTTGGAACTTTCAGCAGTGAAATTTCAACCACACTAAACTGAAATACACTGAACTTCAACTCTGAAATCTGGACTTTACTACAACTATGTTAAGCTGCTTTGACACAATCTACATTGTAAAATTGGTATATATAATTAAACAAATATTATCATCAGCTCAAGTTTGTTATTTTAAATATAGATGTGCAAATCTCTAGAGAAAGAGAAGCCACTCACACTTTTAGACATCCTTGTAAACAATAACAAGTTGTACAGCAGATTCAGCTCTTCTTGGTTTTGTGGCTGTTCATCAAGACTTCGACAAGGTTTGTTTGAGCTTGGGTTGACCATGGCCCATTATTATAGGTATATATTATTACGGTGTAATATCTCGGCTGTGTTTTTAAAAATGGCAGTTCCTTTGTTTTCATTCTTCTGGCTTGTGCACACCCTAGTGACGTTTCTCTGTTAATCAACAGCGTTTAGCTGCATGTCTGGCTCCACCTTTTGGTACCCTTTTGTTGTTCACTTTCTAGTACCTTTTGACAGTGAAAAAGGCCATAAAAGCATACCGAATCGTACCGTTGAGGTAAACAAGCCATTAGTGAATGACTGAAGGAATGAAGGATAATAATTCCAACAGGTAGGGTAAAAACTTAACAATGGATGGAATAGATGATAAAATGATACAGCTTATAGAAAGCTTAACGAAAATAGAATGAAAAATCTGTGTAGCTAGAATGCTAGAATATTTTGAACAATAGAACTATAAAGAGATAAAATGCACACCGTTACACCTCTAAAAGATATACACTGCTTATAGACTGCTTTAGACAATATAATTTCCCACGTTTCTTCAAAAGACATACAATGTCACTTCCTGTCAATCCATTTCAACTTCCTGTGGGTGTGACCTATCTGAATTCAAAGAAGAGCCCTTTCTCCAATCCTGAATTGAGGTAAACTCTTTTGAACTGTCACAAAAGCTGGAAGAGAGAAGAGCTGGAACAAACAAAGTCTGGCCAGTGACACGTTGGTGTAGATGGAAGAGCGGTCGTCTCGCGGTGAAGAGAGACAACAGCTGCTGACGGATTGGGGTCATTGTTGTGTGCTTCTACCGTGACTCCGTCCCCTCAGCATACATGATGAGCTTCATTAGAGCCGAGAGATGCGAGATGCCTCAGTTGCCATGCATCAGAAGTGACTGAAAATGTGAAACGGCATAGTAAACAAGACGACTGACTAAATGTCAGCCCCGCGTCCACAGGAATTAGAACCATTCCCGAAAGTAAAATGACTTGGAAAGTGACACACACACACACACACACACACACACACACATACGACTCACTCTTTCATACAGTAAGTGATGTTCAAGAAGATAGGATGGCCAGGACTATGATTCAGCCATCACAAAGTTGTCACTTGTCTGGGACACAAATGAGACTGAGGGAGACGAAAGTTGCCCGGCAGTCTATTCCACGAAGGCAGGAAAAAAAAAAGAATGTGATTGCGAATGTGTGTGATTGTCTGTAGACTGCTGTACGTGTGTGTGTGTGGGTATGTGTTGGACAGGGATGGAGGGACGGTTGCCTCACAGCGGTGGGACTTGTCATGCCCAAACGCTGTCAAGCGTGGACTCCAGTGACAGGCGTGTCACACCCAGGGCAAGCTGGCTCGTCCCCTGCCAGGGTGAAGATTACAATGATCACTGTCTTCAGCTGCACGGAAACCACCCGGGACCCACGTCTTAGAGTTTGTTGAAATACCTCTCTCAATCACCAGGCTCACTTCTCTCTGCCGCGCTCATGAATGCCAAGCTTAAAGTAACACTCCATATCTGGCAGGAATATTTTAGCTTAGCTTAGCATAGATCATGTAATCAGATTAGACCATTAGCATCTCGCTTAAAAATGGCTGATCGGTATGTCTGGTGAGAGTATTTTAGCTTAGCTTAGCATAGATCATGTAAACGGATTAGACCACTAGCATCTCGCTCAAAAATGGCCAAAATCTTTTCCTAATTTCATATTTAAAAGCTTGACTTTTTTTGTAATTTCCTTGTTTATGAAGTCTGGCTGAACATTACAATGATCACTGTCTTCAGCTGTAAGGAAACCACATCTCAGAGTTGTCAAAATACCTTTCTAAAATCACCAGGCTCACTTCTCTCTGCCACGCTTGTGAATGTCAAGATTAAACACTCCATGTAAAAAAAAAAAAAAAAAAAAAAAAAAGAATAAGCTAATTTTACAACTCCACGAGAGTTAAACAATTGAGTTTGACAATTTTTAAATCCATTCAGACAATCTGTGTATCTGGCGGGAGCACTTTTAGCTTAGCATAGATCATGTAATCAGATTAGACCATTAGCATTTATATTCATGTTTATATCTTTATATATTCATATAGTTTAGTTTACTTTGATTAATTATGACTGTTTGGGGTCTAATGCGTTTTAAACTGTAAACTTGTGAACATGTACAGATGTCTATACATAGCTTTTAATAAGTGTATATTGCTTAATGTCAAAGGGGGAGGGCGTTGCCTTTAAAAGGCAGCCCCAAACTCCAATTCAATGTCAGTTAACCTGGCGAGCGAGCGAGCTACTGTGGTGACGTAAGCAATCTGTGACTTTTCTGTGTATAATAGTGTGGTTGTACAAATGTTGTTTGTTTGCTGTTTATTTGTTCTTTTATTTTTGGGTATAATTTTGTTACTTTGCTGGCATTTTGGGTTATTTTGGGTTTCACTCTCATACACTGTAAATATATCATCAATTTGCATGGTGCATCAGCGAATAGTGCCATCATTTTTTCGAGGTTTTTCTCGTTTTACCATACATTGTAGAAAACCATAGAAAATCACTTTCAAAGTTGTTTGAATTATATGCTTAGCAACGAACAGTATTAATCAGAAACTTAGTTTTGATGTGTTTATAGAAGGATATTTACAAAATACATTTATGGGAGAGATATTTACATAATATCTTAACGATTTTTGACATAAAAATTTGTAAGTTTGACCTATACACAGAGTACTGCCAAAAATACACAACTGACACAAGACAAGGTTTTGTCATCTATAATCAAAAATCGTAAAACTCAACTATTTAACTAGGCGAGATGTAAAATGAGCCTATTTTTAAGTGTTCCTTTAAACGGTTTTCAGTTGAGATACAGAACATGAAACTTGATAGCTTTAGGAAAACTACAATTAAAGCAACATCTCGATCAAAATAAAATCTGAAGAGAAATGCTTGACACCAACATCACCTCTAGTTACACAATGTTCTCTTCATGCAAAGCAAATTCAACACTCATGGCTTATTAAAGTTTGACGTTGCTAACTCCCTAGCAAAAATCTAAATAAATAAATGAGACGACAGAAATGGAACAAATTAAATTAATTACAGGTTATTATTGTGTATATTGTCTTTTATCTTTTGTTTAAAGAAGAAGTCAATTTCAATGAGACGACAATTTGGGTGTTTGGGTCAAATTAACACATTGCAGTAGATTATTTTAGACTGAATTAAGGTTTAAGGTTGTCAAATATAAGAGGTTTATTTAATTGCATTCCTCGTGCAAGC
>CAIGQZ010000379.1:20976444-21030192 GCA_903798205.1 Danio tinwini
TAATATAATATAATATAATATAATATAATATAATATAATATAATATAATATAATATAATATAATATAAAATAAAATTAAATTAAATAAAATTAAATAAAATTAAATAAAATTAAATAAAATATAATATATGACTTGAAGGTAGTTTACCCCAAAACTAAAATAAGGCCTTCCTCAGACCCAATATGTGAATGGCCCGCTGCGTGCGTATAAGCCTTGGTGTAGCTATAAGCTACAAACTTTAAACTAGCGCACAGGTGGCATAACTTTGTTTAATTGTAGCAGTTTCTTTCCGTGCAACATAAACGCGACGTTGAAAAGCCTTTACGATTAAGTATCAAATGTTTTCGGCTGCTCGCACAACTCACTTAATGTCAGGTGACTCACGCTCTGCGCAACCTTCAACTGCAGCTCATGCTGTATTGAACAGACGCACGTCATTTCATAACTATAGCGGCCATTTTTCAACTAAACTAAATTTATTTTTGATGTCTTGGTCACACTATTTAGAGGGCCAGAACAAATTGCCTCTTGAATAGCCCTGCCTTACTGAAACACAAGGCCAAACTTCCAACAATCTTCCAACAGGTAAACTGAGATTTTCAAACAACTGTAACGGTTGCCAGCAATCTAGGCTTTGCATATCACTGGAAAACATGCAATATCATCCGCACTACAATTCTGGTTATATGAACTACAACTCCCATCAGGCACCTCACACACACACACACACACCAGTTCTGAATCACCCCTGATTACACACAGACAGCTGGTAACTTATCAAGGACTGATTATCAGGACTATCTGTAACATTTCTATGCATTTTTCTTGCCTTGTTCTTTTGTGTTTTTTGATCCCTGTTATAGTTATTGTTTATGCTGTTTGTCTCCTACACAGACCTTTCGCCTGTGACCACGACTACAATTTTGGTTCACCCTCATGTATCTGTTTGATCATGTTTGACCATTGCCCGTCTGACTAAGCTATTAATAAACTGCATTTGGAACCTCACCTCTGTTGTGACCCGGCTCCTTATGTTACACCAACAAAATGTTTGCCTTTTTTTCCCCAAAATCACGTAACCTTTTTTTTTTCCAAGCATTTGATTGTAAACAGTAGCTTCAAATAACAAAGTGTACCCAACCTTGTTTTTATAAAATCCTTGTTTATTTTGCCTTGAGTAGGGCTGGGTGATATTGCAAAAAAATATATCACAATATCATATCACAGTTACATTTTATTCGGTATCAATAATTATTGATTATTTTTTAACAATAACTTTAGGATTATTAGGATTTTTTATTATTATTTAACCACTTTATTTTACCAACATTACTAAGGCAAATAGTTTTAATAGTCAAAACCAAAAATATTTAAACAAAATATCTCATCTCTTTATAATAAAATAAACACAAGTGTTAAAGTGACTCTTAAAATGTTACAAAGTGTGTGCAATGGTAAAGCGTAAATACTGAACAATCAAAACAAACTTTAATGTGTGAATAATGATAGAGTAAACCTCAAACTCTGTTAACAACAAAAATTATGAAAATCAAATCTGAGCTTTCAAGTAAAGGAACCAACCATCATTATTTAAATACATATTGCAGCATTACAAATTATAAAGTTTAACAACTATAATACCCCCATGCTAAAAAAAAATCGTTCAGATGGGGTGCTAGTGGCTGGGATGTACAAGAAAAGAAACCAAAAAGCCACTCTGGCTACATCCTTTTTTATTTACAATTTCCTCACTGCTGCTATACGGCACTCATTTTCACATGTGGCGTTATTCTGACCTGAAGTGACTAGCGCGTGCACAAGGATTCTTTGACCATTTACAATGGACTGGCGTCTTTCATAGCTACGCAACCATCAGCCATTTTCTCAGAGGATGACAAACAGACATGATGTGTTTGTCTGAGGTAATTAGTCTACCATTATAACTGAAATATGTATAATCCATACAAAGTGTGAAGCAGATTGGTTAGTTCTACTTGCATGAATCGCGGTGCGCTCGTGGCATTCAGAAAAGTTGTCAACTAGGTGCGCCCGGAAAATGCACGAGGTTCACGTGCACGTCGCTCCCATATGCGCATGAAATGACAAACTTACACCTTAAGTTTATTGGCATTGCTTCCACATTTTAATAAACTATAGCGCTTGATACCAAAACTACATACAGAATTTTTTATTTTTTTTTTTTTATCGACATGGACAATGGTGTTCAATCAATAAATATTGATACCGATACCTTGAAGACCATACCCTTATCATTTTAACACTCCAAACTTACTGAATAAAATGTTTACATGCATAAACATTGTCCACAAAACCAGTCGTAACTGTCAATTTTTTAAAAATTGAGATGTGTATATATATATAATCTGAAAGCTGACCAATTTCTATTGATGTATGGTTTATTAGAATGGGACAATATTTGGCTGAGATTTATCTGGAATCAGAGTGATGAAAAATCAAAATACTGAGAAAAATCACCTTTAAAGTTGCCAATACTAAGCTCATAGCATAGCAAAATTAAGTGTTAATATATTTATAGCAGGAGATTTACAGCGTGTTTTACTTAAAAATCGAATGACTTTTGACAACAACAAAAAAAAAGAAAAATCTGTCATTTTGACACATACAATGTATTTTTGGCATAGTAATGTAATGTATTTGTGGTCCAGGGTCACATACGACATACCAAGTGCCAAGCCAACAGAAATATTGTCTACATGTTCATGTTTGTTTACATTGCAGTGCAGCGTGGGCTTCATTTATCTATCAAAACAAAAACATATCAGCGCAGAAAAGAACCCTGATTGATCAGATAGCAAGAGCAGTACGGCTAACACAACTAAGTTTCTCATTATAATCACATTCCTCATTATCTTTAATGCAACTGTAAATATTATGTTTCAGTTGGCTGAAATCTAGAAGTTATTTGCTCTATTTAGCTCACTTGCAAAGAATCGGAATGTACAGTAGTCAACATTTGAAGTGGATCAAAAACATTTTTAAAAAATGCCCCGAAGACAAGAATGAGTGCCGTTCAATAGTTCTTGGACAACTTTGGTTTTGATCCACTTCAAATGTTGAATACTGTAAAATATTATTTGATTTGCATTATCTACACTGATTGCTGTCAGTTGGGTAGCTCACTAAACAGTTCAGGCCTTGCAAACAAGTCAGTCAGTGTGCTTATATGAATTGTAAACTTTTAACCAACTACAGTTTAAGTCAGAATTATTAGTTTTAATTATTAGTTTAATGGAAATAATATTTTTTTCCACAAATTTCTATTTTTAACAACTTTTTTTTTTTATCTTTGCCATGATGACAGTACATAATATTTTACTAGATATTTTTCAAGATGCAAGAAAGTGCAATTTAAAGGCTTAACTAGGTTACATTTAAGGTAATTAGGCAAGTCATTGTATAATGATGATTCATATAATAATGATGTTTCATGGTTATCACGATTATTATGCATTCATTAATTTCAGAACAATAGTTTAGAAAAAAAATCACATGAAAACTTTATAATTTTAAAAGTTATTTATTGTTGCTCAGTAACTAAATAATACAGCACAAAATAATAATAATAATAATAATAATAATAATAATAATAATAATAATGACAAACAATAGTCCACTGGTCTTTGGTCCTAAAAATAAATTAAACATTTTTTTGGGTTTTAAACATAAGTAATAGGGGAGAGGCGCTAGTGAGCAGGTATGGAATAGGTTGTGTTTTGAGTGAACTCCGCTAAATTTGATTAAATTAACTGTATTTTGAGCGTCTTGTGTTTGAAATCAGTGTTAAAACATTATTTAATACTTTATTTACACAACTTTTCTTTCTGTTTTGGTTACGGTGGCAAACTTTTCTTTCCGTTTTGGTAAATGGCAAAAAATCTGCGACAATATATCTACACCGGAAAGACTATTGCGAATAGGCCTGGTCCCTCGTGTAGTGATCAGAAATCACCAGAGAAACTAACTGAAATGCCGGATACAAACGCTGAAATCCTGTCGCTCTTGAAAATGACAGCCACATTGCTTATAGCCAAACTGAAAGCTGTTCTTTCAGACAAATTTAACAACATGAGATCGGAATTACAGGCTGTCAAAACTGAAGTTGTCGGCAACATCGCCCTGCTGCGATTGGACTTTGAAACTATGAAAAAGACAGTAGCTGAAATGGAACACGGGCTGTCTACATGTTCGGATGATGTGACTTCATTACAAAGGTCAGTGAGAAAACTTGAAATGGCTGTTTCAGCGTTGCAGTAAAAATGCACAGATATAAGGAGATCGAACTGAACATGGCGGAAGGACCAGGCTCGAGAATCTGCCTGCGCAGAAATCCACAGATTTTTAGCCCATCATTGATGTATTGACTTGTGTAAATGTGTGTTATATTTATCCAGTTTTTAAATTAATTTTACAAATATTATTGTACTATAATAATAGTAATATTGAAATGTTCATAGGACTCATTTCCAAAACAGTTTGTAAAGTAACATGTTCGGTCTTTTAGTAGATATATTACATGAGAGACTTGCTTTGTTCACCAATTAAGTGGATCTAACTGGATTTGCATTGTAAACATTAAACAAAAGTTAAGAAGCTATTGTTTTTTATTTAATGTGTTAAGTTTTTAGTTATGATACTCCTAAAAATCAAACAAAATTCTCCGTAGACATAGCAAAAAATGTCTGCAGATTTTGTCTGACCCTGGCCATAGTGAATCCAGTGTGTGTGGGTATTAGCCTCGGTGTAAAACTTGAAACTTTAAACTAGCGCACAGTTGGCATAAATTTGTTTAGTTGCAGCAGTTTTGTTCCATTCAAAAATGTTGTGTCGAAAAGCCTGATTAATTAACAGTGACGAATTAAAGCGTTAATAGTGAAATCGGTTATTTGTTGCCAACCTAAAGGGAGCTAATAATATTGACCTTCAAATGTTTTTTTTTTATTAAAACTGCTTTTATTCTAGCCAAAATAAAACAAAGACTTTCTTCAGAAGTAAAAAAATATTATAGGAAATACGGTGAAAAAATCCTAGCTCTGTCAAACATTTGAAGAAAAAAAAAATATTTTGACCTCAACTTTATCTATTATTTTTATCTCCCTAAGCTAAAATGAACAGTTGGGTTGATCAGCTCAGAATATAAAATACAACAAGCATGACCAGTCCCTTTCAGTCTGCTAAAGCCTGAATGCTGATTTGACTGTTAAGACAATCAAATTTAAATGTACTAATGACTGCAGGATGAAGGGTGTGGTACAAGCATTACCTTGTGAGATCAGCGAGGAAAGGAAAGGAAAACTCGCACCCCTCCCTCAAAACATCACACACACAAACACACTCGTTCAGTGTCAGGCCTCTCGGGGGATGATAATAGGAAGCCACAGTGGGGCTGTGATTGCATCAGCGCTTTGATCTGACCGCTAATTGCTGGTGACAGACAGGGTTGCGACAACGCCACTTCCCTGCTTGATGCCGGAGTCTCTTATTCTCTGAGAAAGAGCGGCTGGGATGGGCTTCGGGAAGCTCGATTTAATCAGGGCCCTCGCGGGAGTCCAGAGAAATCCACATTAGCACGGCGTAGGATTAACTAGAGAAAAGAAATCAGCTGTAAACCTGTTAAGGTGATGTACATAGGAAAGGCTAAGGCTTCTATATTACCTTCGCTGTGTGAAAGACGCATTCAAGAAGACAGATATTAAGTGTACTTTATCCATCTCATCAAGCATCACCAATAATAACGTGGTGAAAAAATTATTTGCAGTCGTCTGGCCATGCAGCCTTGAATCGCCCTAAAGGAGTTTTACTTTGTGATAATGACCGGCTGACTGCACATTTTCCTGCTTGTACACAGCTACTTGCTGCATAAATAATTTAAAGGACACGAACTGCTAATTTGAATTGAAATTCAGAGAACCACAACGTGTTGTAAGACACAAAGTGTAGCAAAAACGGCCATGTAAGAAACCATCTGACTGGTGTAATGGGCAATTACAGCGTGGAAAATAAGTATTGAACACGTCACCATTTTTCTCAGAAACATATTTCTAAAGGTGCAGTTGAATTGAAATTTTCCACAGATGTTGTTAACAACCAAATCCATATAAGAAAAGAAAACAAAACTAATTATCAAATTTACAATGATGAAGGGCAGAGGGTTGCTGAATAACTACTGAGAGATTTCAGCTGCTGTCTGGGCTTTCACTGCCTTTCTACACCTCCCGTTCTTCATGTGTTTAATACTTTTTCCCTGTGTCATTTCATTTTATTACGCATAGCTTAATTAGTAAACTATTTGCTGCTTCAGTCAACATTACCAGGATGTTAAAGATGAAACCAGGGTGGACATTTCAGCAAGACAATGATCCAAAACAAAAATCAAACTGTGGAATGGCCCAGCCAATTACCGGACTTGAATCCAATACAAAATGTTAGATTTGATAGACGAGACCCACAGAACCGTCAAGATTTTTACACTCTGTTGAGGTCTGTGAAAAACTCACACCTGATCAACGCATGTGACTTTATTCTCCATATGAGAGACGTCTTTAAGCTGCCATCAATAAAAAGCCTTTTATATAAAGTAGTAAATATGTTTCAGTCGTTCAGGACTTTCTCGTGTCATTTTTCAGATTTTTGTTTGTTTGTTTTGTTTTATTTTTATGCTAGTATTGTTTTGTTTTTTTACCACAATCTGGTTCAATTTCATGTCAACAGCTCCTTTAGAAATATTATTCCCAGGAAATATGAATGTTCAATACTTGTTTGCCCCACTGTATATGGAAATGACAGAAAAACATGTGAATAAAATCATTAAACGTATGGCTTACAGTAAAGAAACCATTTAAGCTATCTTCAGTAGCAGTGTATGTTAGCTTTCACTGTTTTACATTTTTAGTGTTGTTCAATAAGTCATGAACAAACCTTTTTGCTACTTATCAAAATACTGCATCTTAACATTTTTTTACACTGCATGAGATGCAGCTTAATTTGCTAAGTTGCAATTACTACTACTATAGCAAATTTAATTCAGTGTAAAAGGTTAAAGTGGCAAGCTGTTAAGTAAACATTCCCACATAAATAATAACTTGACATGCAAAGTCCAAGAAATGTAATGTATAAAAGTATGAAAAAGCCAACAGTGTCTGACTGCAAACTTTCAGATGCAAACTGATACATGCAGTCTCCGACACATGCACTCAATAGAGTTAGTGACATCACTGTCAGGGGTGGGGTTAAGTGTATGAATTAAAAACATTGCACGCACTCTCAGCTTGCATGTGCACTTCGTCTGCAGCCAGACCCCTCTCGAATGAGCAAACGCATAAGCAAATGTAAGGAAGTCTATTCTGCCAATGCGTCAAAATATGATGAAAAAAAGAAATACAAGGCAAATAGTAAATTTGCATGACAACAAGAGTACATAGAGTAGAGTACAAATTATACTACTGGAAACTGTAATCTGATTACATTACTAATTACTTCATGTAAAAAGTAATCAGAATACAATTTACTTTGAAGTTACTTCTAAAACATATAAAATATACCCATAAAACATGCAAAATAAACTGCAGCTCTTTCAGTAATTTAATATTCATGGAAAACATAGCAGTGGGTTGATCACCGCAGCTTGACATATTCAAAATACTTAAGAGTTCACCCAAATCTTAAAATTCTCTCTTCATTCATTTGTTCGAATCCTGTTTGTGTTTTTTTTTTTTTTAAACAAAAGAAGACATTTAGAAGAAAGCTGGATACCAGCAACCATCAACATCCATAGTATGAAAAAGCACTGCAGTGTTTCGGTGTTCTGTGTTTGCCTGAGGTAATTAGTCTACCACAATGTGTATATTGCATACAAAGTATGAAGCTGATCGATCAGTTCTTGTCACGTGGCTCACAGTTTTCAACTAGGTGCGCCTGAGAAATAAGAGTGTGTGTAATATGCACACCCAATATGTGCATACACGCATTAAAAAGACGAGATATCCGAACAACCCCATAAGCAGCTAAGCTTCTCTTCGCATTCAGAAGATATCGTCACTCTGGATCCTGCACAAAAATCTAATTTAGCCTGTTTAGGCTGAGTTGGACCACCATGTTTTTGGTCGCCGGTGTCCTTGGTGATGAGTATTGTAGAATGCCTTCTATTCAAGGGCTTGAACAAGTTCCTGGTCGAGTTAAAAGCAGTCGAAAGTTCTTTAGAGACTGGACATAGACTGCATTTCACAGCAATATTTTTGTTTTTATGCTCAATGAAATCAAAGTAATGTAAGACAGCAGCTATTTCAGCTTGCATTCTCCAGCAATTGCATGCTTATTAACTGACATTGCAGCGGAAAACTTGACTTAAAAGAAGTATTTTTTTCTTCTAAAAGCTACATCTGTAACACAAGTAACACAATAGCATTGACTTGAGTAACTGTAATCACACAAGTTTAAAATGTAATTCCTTACATTACTGAGTTCCTCAAACATGTAATTTGAATACAGTAACGTGTTGCTGTGAAACACATTACACCCAACTCTGGTTGTCAAGTACTTGTACATGCCTAAAGACATAAACATGATATTTACTAAAGTGTACATGAAGATAACTTTCTTCTTGTTCAAAAACTTGCACTTTCAAACACATTTTCAGACCTCTGAAACGCTGTTGCCATGCACATTATATTAAAAACCAAAACGCATTTAAAAAATCTCCATCAATCTTTTGGGTGTGTGTGTGTGTGTGTGTGAGGTGTTTCAAATCCACAAAAACGTGTTACTTTTGTCCCCCATGTCTTTGTTTTTAATGATGTACTACGAAGGAACAATCAGAATGAAGTATAACACAGAACCAAGCTCATTTACGGGACTGATGGCATCCAACACCATTTACCGCCACTGTATCCAAATCGATACACCAGTTTTATTTTTTGCATCATGATGCAACAATGCTTTGTTCTTTCGCACTGGATTCACAATAATTAGCACATGCTTGGAGATCTCCATCCTGACAGCAGATAAAACAGCACAAGACCACAAGAAGCTCTTGCCACGATATATTCCCACCAAGCAGATGATGATTGAAATCATCAGATGCCACCCTCGGTTTAAACTATGCAAACGAGTATTTAAGAAAGCCTCGGAGTCTGTCCATGTCCATTACATTTCCTGTTACTCCACCCTCTTTTTCCTCATCTTGCCCTGCGGGTCTCTTGTATCTCGCTGCCAATCTGCCCGGCGTTATGGCCAGCCCAGTCAAGCTGGGTGTTTTCTCGAAGTCACAACAGGTTTGAGTCGTTCTGTGCATATCAAGTTAACAGCTCTCTGCTTCGGCTGGGGCATGTCATCTCCCAGGCAAGCAAATCAATCATTTTTCTTTCTACTTTTTGAGTGATCAGGGCAAACCTCCAATGTCATCCCTCCATCTTCCCCCTAAAGCACATGCTTATATTCCCTCTTTCACTTCCTGCACTTTCATATCTTTCTCTCTTTTTCCTTCTCTCCATCTCCCCCCCATGCCTATTCGCTCTATTTCGCCATTTTTTTGTCACTCTCCCAATTTTTCTTGCTTTTCTTCCCTCCGGGTCCTCTGGTCAAACCGTACAGGGAGCTTACTAATGAATCAAATGAGCTGTCGACACAGGAAAACCTCTGGACCAAACTGCTGGTATGCAATAATTAGTGTGTTTGGGGCCGAGAATGTGAGCACTTGGGAAACACACATACCCGCAAACACACTTCCACACACACATTATAGCAGCAAAGGTCATTTGTTATAACTGCGCCTGAAACAATAGTTGGAGTTTTTGGAGCACAGGTCATTATAAAGTGGCTGATTTCTCAAAGTCATTATGAAAGGCTACGAGCGGCTTGCGATTTAACATGAAGAAATACGATCTTGTGCAATGATAAGAAACAATAAAGCTCATTTACGTTGTTCTGCCTCCCCTGACGGCGAGCGCTTGCTGAAATGGATCTCTCCTGTTATAAAAGAGAGTTACATATCGCATATTGGCAGGCGCAGCGAAAGTCCTTCAGTCGCTTTTTTTTTATTTTTACACATTCATGTCTTTCATGATACATTTCATATCCCAGAACCCTTTCCCTTAGCACCGCGGCTGCTGATATAAATCAAATTTCTAATGCAAGTGGTCAATGTTCAGTTATTCCCGTCAGCACATTCTCAGTTGAGCATTTATCAACTTTTACGATCTATCTCACCTCTCGGTGCAAGTCCATTTCCAAAGCGCTTAATTTGTGCACATTTTTAAAGGAGTGGTTCGTCGAAAAATGAAAATTGTCAGCATTTTGCTCACCCCTATATATTAACTTTCTGTAAGGTAAAATATTAGCCTGTACATCAGTTTTCCATGCAAGGAAAGTGGAGGGTAGTTTACCTCGCTAATCTACAAAAGACACTAAATAGTAACAAATATTTTGATAATAGTTAAATCTAATTATTGCCCACATTATAAAACACTGTAGTGAAATTTAGTAAATACTGTAGTTATTTTAAACCACAGTATACACTACCTGACAAAAGTCATGTTACCTATCCAAGTTTTAGGAACAACAAATAATAGCTTGACTTCTAGTTGATCATCTGGTATCAAAAGGTGGCTTCTATGAAAGGCAAAGGCCTCTAAATTCCGCTTATTTTACCAAAATAAAATAAGATCATGCTTTGATTTATAATTAATTAGGACAGTAAGATCCGACTTTGCTTAGACAAAAGTCTTGTCACTTAACAGAAATAATGTACACTAATATAAGTCATAGTGCAGTGGAAAAAGAATTAATATTGTGTATGACTTCCATGAGCTTGGAGGACTGCATCCATACATCTCTGCAATGACTCAAATAACTTATTAATAAAGTCATCTGGAATGACAAAGAAAGCGTTCATGCAGGACTTCCAGTTCATCAAGATTCTTTGGATTCATCTTCAATGCCTCCTCCATCTTACCCAAGACATGCTCAATAATGTTGATGTCTGGAGACTGGGCTGGTCAATCCTGGAGCTCCTTGGAACAATGATGTGGAGGCTGAAGTATGAGAAGGAGCTCTATCCTGCTGAAGAATTTGCTCTCTCCTGTTGTTTGTAATGTAATTGGCAGCACAAATGTCTTGATACCTCAGGCTGACGACAAGGTAGTGTTTGTCAGGTAGTGCAGTAAAGTACTTGACTTAATCTGTTTTGGTGATTACACTGTAAAAAAATTACATTCGACACAATTCCTTCATGTTGTCCCAACTTAAATCGATAAAGATAACTTCTTTTTTTTTTACAAATTTAAGTGGATTGAATATAAAACAATTAAGTTGCCTCCCTAAAAAACTTTTTTGTTGCCGTTCAAACTACTCGTTGGAACAACTTAATTATTTTATTTTCAATCCACTTAAATTTGTCAAAACGAATAAGTTAACTTAATTCCTTCATGTTGTGTACATGCTGGGTTCCACAAAATTGATTTGTGTAGGAACAACATAAAGGAATTATGTTAACTTATTAATTTTTACAAATTTACATGGACTGAACATAAAACAATAATTGTCACAAAATACTTTTTCCAAATTTTAAATAAGTAAATAGAACAAACAGCAAATGTCCTTTTTGAGTGTAGTTAATGCTACACTATGCTGAATCATTTATTAAAAATTAGTTGTATACTACAATATACTAGGCTTGGGCGGTATCCAAATTTTGATAACGTCAAACTTCCTCCCTATTTTACCTCGGTCGCTGGTCATTTGACTCCTTTATAACAGCACTCCCGCAAGATTCTCTCTTGCTTTCACAAAAAGTTATTTATCTTTTATAGCCATTATTAATAGCCTATTTACGTTTTAAGGTGGCCTATAGTCTATTTTTCAGTGCATGGATTTACTGCTCCATCAAATACACGGAATATACATACATTTGTGTTTAATTCAATGGAATAAACACGGACACGCATATTCAGAAAATAACCTATTAATTTTATTTAGAATATGTAAGTCCTATATTTATTTATATAGGCTATTAAAATATATTGTATTTCTTTACTTAAACTAGCCTATATTAAATTAAATTACAATCTGTATTTTTACCATTTGTTTTGGCATTAAAGGGCACATAGGTTACCACTTTTTCCAGATTTAATATAAGTCTTTTGTGTCTCCAGAATGTGTCTGTAAAGTTTCATCTAAAAACACCCATCAGATTTTTTTATTATACCTGTCATAAGTTCCTTTTTTGTAGCATTTAGCAGAAGCTAGCTGTTTTTGTGTACAGCGCCTTTAAGGCTAGTCCTTCACGCCCACCGTTTCCAAGTGCCTGGCAGCGGCTCCCTCGGCTGCGTCAGACAACAGACAAACACGAAGGAATAAGATCTCACGTAACATTTGTGAGGAAAAACAACAAGTAAGAACTTTACCAATGAGTATTTGATGCATGTTGTGGAGTTGCAGGATGAGTCACACACAATGTCGTTACAAAGTTCACGCACACACACAAATACACACACACACAGCGCTGACAGGCACACACAGAAAGCACGTTTAGCTTTGCACTGTTTTTGCACACAAATGTGACAGAATACAGGTTAATATCCACTGCTGTATGGATATCTGTTATGTTAATGTACAAAATAAACCTGATTTAACGTCCAGAAACCGGGATTGAAGCGTCTTTTATGATTGTTCTGACACGCGGCTGTGTTGATGAAGTAAATGGCTGTAATTCATTACACACATGCACTGTTTTAAAACATTTTAAACTTGTAAAACTCACTCTTGATCACATTTGATGATGATGGATGATCCTAGCAAACTGAACAGACCTTTTATTTATGGTTGCTTAGTTTGCTCACGTCCTGGTCCTGTGTCTGTTTGATATGATTACACACGTTACTAAGGAGACATGTTAATACGCAGCTGTCAATCAATTCGGTGGGCGGGGAGACCACACTCCTACGTCAAGTTGCGGTCGGTCTAAAAAACCACTCCAATTGGTCCACCGTTTTTATGTTGTTAAATTGAAAAAAAAGGACTGGGTGTGTTTATATCACCCCAATATGACGGTCTATACACCATACATACACATATGTCTGTCCAAACAGCTTGAAAAGTTGATTTCACACCATAGGTGCCCTTTAAAGAATTATTAAACAGATTATTATTAACTTCTCAAAGAACATTACTGAGCTCAGTGAAGTTTTAGGTCAAATAGGCTATTAAATATTAGAGCAATAGGCTATTGCCGACTCGCAGCAGCGATGTCTAAACTGAAACTCTTATCAGAAAACAATAAGCACATATGCCAAGCGCAACATTGTGTTAGATCTTAGCAAGAAATACAAATGTGACACTGTTGATGACTACTTTTGTGATGATCAGACCTGAAGCCGCGCCGCGCTCAACTGAACAAAACACGTGCGGGCGACGTATTGAACGAAACAGTCACGTGCGGGCGACGAGTCCTGCATCCGCCTCCCGTCTGAAAGGACCTTAATGCATCATTGTTTCATCCGTGCGTAGATAAATATAATTTCATTCACTTTCATCCATGTATAATATATCCATTTTGCGGCAGTCTCGCGGGCCGCGGATAACGGCATGTACCCGAAATTACAATCAAATCCTGTCCCGCACCGCACTGTTGAATCGAGTCATTTGAAATCATTTTAGTCTCATCGCATATTTAACTGTAAGAGCGCGGTGATTTGCATTGGTTTGAATTATCCAAGATCAAAAGTAATGCAAATGCAGTAGGTTATTAAGAAAGTTTTAAAAAAATCTGCCGAAAGTTATTAAATATGTTTACATATAGTTAAATGTAGTAGTAAAATATTATATACAAGGGTGAGAGATGATGCGACCAAACCAAAAACCAGCTAGATGATACAGAGTCCAGAAACTCAGCAAGCTGTCTGTATAAACACACACATACACACACAGACACACACACAGACACACATCATGCTCTCACTCTGTCATTCACACTCTCTCAGGCCCCGTTTACACTAATGCGTTTTCGTTTTGAAACGGCGTTTTAGATAAAAAACGATCCACGTCCATACTAGCATTTCATCTAGCGTTTCTAAACATATCTCCGTCCACAATATTCCACCAAAAACGTATATCACTTGACCATTCGCGCACTCTGGGCATGCACCTCCAAGTATAAACAGGAAGCATGTGTCTCGCTCGGCATTTGGTTATTGTTAGTCAACAAACGCTGGTTGAACGATGAACGCGAGCAATTAGCGAGTGCTTGAACAACAGCTTGCCTCTTGCGAATACATGCAGCTGCTGTAGTAAAAAAGGCAGAGTTTAACTGCACAATGGCGCCTAAAACAGACAATAGTGCAAACAACGCTCCCATTTCGGTGTTGATGTTGTTGTTTACCGTGAAGGCTGGTCTGCCGTCTTCCGGTACCGTTATAGTCATGTGATAGGGGCTTGATGAATAAGGGAAGGATACGCAATGATCCAAAAGCCCCAATCAGGTAGCGAATGTCTGCAGCCACACAGATGTCTCCGTTTTCCCCCATCCACACTGATACAGGGCAGCAGCGTTTTAGAATGAATACGGCCTCTCCAGCGTTTTCAAAACGCTCCATTTTTGGGGCTCGAAAACTCTGGCGTAGTGTGAACGGATGGCATAACCGTAGCAAAACTTGTGCGTTTTAAAAGGAAAATGCATTAGTGTAAACAGATCCTCACACACACACACCACCAAGGTCACTTAGTGCGCGACTCTCCATCTTACCTCACCTCTCTCTTGCTCTCCTCCACACTGTCCCGTGATGACAATCACGCAAACGATTTTTAGGCATTAAATAAATAAATGTGTTTTTTATGACGGTATAATGGTATTGAAACTGATACCGTTGCTATTTTTAGATCCCGCGGTATACCATATTACCATATTACCGCCCAAGCCTACAATATACACTGAAAAAAGTATTCAAAAATGATTCGTTAGATTTCCTAAATTTGAAGGTGTTTCCAAACTATTTATTTTTGGTTGAATTTAAACAAACAAATAAAGTTGAACATTAATACACATAAGAGAAATGGTTTTGCATGTCAATTAGGTTTCTTTTTGGTGGAAGGTTGTCGGAGGCTCACAGGGAATGGTCTTTTGTTGTTTGTTTGTTATTTTTTTGGTTACTGTTATTTTTTTGTCCCTTTTGTTTTGTTCTAATGTTCTTTTTTTCAAATGAGTTCGTTTATGTGCCTTCAATATTTAGTTTTATGTGTCTTTCCAGAGACTTTATGACTAATTGGTCACCAATATTAGTACCAGGGCTTGACATTAACTTTTTTGATCACCAACCACAGTGGCTAGTAGTTTTCCAACGTTACTAGCCACTCTGCATTTTCACTAGCCACAGTTTTGTTGTTGGGAAAATATTTGCCTCCTCATTCATTTAACGTTTTGTGTGTCGTGTACGAGCAAATGGGTCATGGTTTCATAGTGTTATACTGCAAACAGTTTTTATTTTACATGACTTTATCAGAACTCAAAATTAAGGATTTACCAAATTTATCTCTGACCACACCAGACAATAATTATTTCTTGGCCACAAATTTTAAATGTGTCAAAACAAGCTTAATATAGCTGTATACTATACTTCTTATTTAACAAAACATCTCTTAAAAAAAAAAAGAAAAAAAAAAGAAAAACAATTGAGTTAATAAATAATTGTCATGTCAAAAATATACACAGTAATCTGTCCTCGCTAAAGGTCTCTCAGATCACCAGTTAACGACACATACATGGAGAGTTAATCTCAAATTAAAGCAATGTTGTTGTAAAAATATGATAATTAAACCATATTAATAAAAATAACCCTAGGCAAAAGAAAGCAGGTAAAAAACATACTGTGTGATAATGAAAGGATGATCACACAGTTAAGGTTAATTAATAATCTGTTCAAAGCGAAAGCAACCGGTGCGGCTTACAAAAAGACATATTTGGAGCTCTTGAAAGCAACAGGACTGTGGGTGCATTAGCATAAATTTTTGTCTGGTCTATATGAAAGACAACCGATCACAGTTGCGTTTCAGGCACGGTTGCTTCAAGCAAGAAAACAGGAGCGCGCATTTTAGTCGCGCGCATCACATCAGCTGTTAGCGCGACTGATCATCCTCTCATTAGTTATTCACCTGCTTTCTATTGCTCCCGCAAACGCAATTATTTTTGTCAGTCGTGCTGCTTCTCGATTCTAAGATCACATTTGCACGCATATTGGGTCATCCTTATAGTCAAACCCTGCTTTTAAGAAAACCACAATTTAAAATTATTTTCAACCTGCCAAAGTGGCTAGTGCAAGTGTCTGTCTTACCCGCCAAAGCTGAAATCTACCCGCATTTGGGGGGTTGGCGGGTGTTAATGTTAAGCCCAGATTAGTACTTATAAATAGTATGATGTTTCCCTTTTTTTCCTACCTCGATCTATCTATTGACTTATTTATGTGAATTCTTGTTTTTAAGGATTACTATACAGTGTTTCATCTAGGATTTTTTCCAGCTGTGGCGGCAGGCCTTTTACACAAATCTACCAACTACCTATGGCGTTATTTCAATGACAAATGTCATGAGCGCAGTATTATAAGTTGAGATCGCATTCATGTAATACGAGCATGCGTATCTCTTTGCTTACGTGCCGATTTCCTCTGTTCATGCACAGAACTTTTTTGCATGCCATCAATGATGTTCAAGCGCAGATTTTCTTGTTCGCTCTCAAATAAACACTGCTGAAGTACGATTTAGTGCATTTATGTAACAAGTCTTAAACATTTATTAGATTAGCTAGGAATATTTCTGAATGTCTCCAATAGACCTACAGAGCGGCATTAATGCGTCCTGAAGTAAAGTGAAACGGCCATAAACCCTAGCAAGATAAAATTGTTGTATGCAGAGCCATAGACCTTATCTATAAAGTATAATTATGGAAATGGTGTTTATCTTCACTGAAAGCTACATCGTGTTTGCTGGCCTCACGCACCTGTCGGTCAGTCATGTCACCTTAAAGGGGTAAACAAATAACGCACAGCACTGCTACGATTACAGAAAAGTTCACATATTATAATTCACTTACCTTTTAATATGTTTTGGTGCGATTATAACCAAATATTTAAAAAAAAAAAACAACGACTGAATGTTTTAAATAAGGAGCTGTAATGTAGCCGTGGCGGGATGAATTTTGGTGTGGCGCCAATGAATGAATTGGAAGAAGCATGGAAGAATGAATGTAGCGAAAACTTTGATATAATTTCTCTAAACCATTGCATGTTTTTTTGCAAAACTTGCCTTTGATTATGTCTGTAAAAGCACATTGTACATCATTTTGATAACCTTAAATAAACATGTTCTAGAAAAAAGTAAAAATAAAGAAAAGTTGAACATTAATAAATTAAATTTGTTTGTTTAAATTCAGCACATATAAATTGTTTGCAACAGTTTTGCAGAAATCATTTCTTTCAGTGCACACAGTATAATACACTTCACTATAGAATGGTTCAAAAACACTATAGTATTTACTCTAAATTGCTGTTGTGTCTTTTAATGTGGGGGGGTATGATTAATCACTGATTACTCTATAGATACATCAGTAGACTGTCATAAGTTATACATATTTTTGCAGTTTACATCAATAATTAATTCATTCAGAAGACACCTTTCCCCTGTTTGTTTTTCTATGTAAACAGTTTCTACTGTGAGTAATACATCGTGCTTTCTATTGAAATGATTAGTTTACATGAAAAAAAGATTTGCATTTATGCACTCGGGCTGATGCATTTATTCAAAGCAAATTACATTGCATTCAAGGTATACATTTTACCTATGAATCAAACCCAAGACCTTGTTGTTGCTAGCATCATGCTTTACTTCATAAACATTAGGAATGCTTTATTAATGAAACGGTTTCTGAATAACACAGTTTTGTGCGAAGGCCAGCAAGATGTTGTCAAATTAATGAGAAAAGAGCTGCCATTTTTTGTATTTGAAGGCATAAATACATTTCAAAATCTCTGCAGGAGAGGAAGATTCATAGACTTTGGGTTGCAAAGTCTGGGTTGCACGATATATAGTTTGAGCAATGCGTGCATTCGCAAAATATAGTCACATTATAAAAGATATAAAACATTATTTTACATCGTACTAAATTGTATTTTAAATGTTCAATTTCTGTGCCTAAAAACTGTTACACTCCCAGAAAACCATAAAGCACTGTTTCTTTAACTTTTGTATTTGTTCTGTGGTATCATTTAAGCATCAATATCGCATTGTGTGCATTCGCAATAGTCACATTCGCAAGACATGCAGAATTTAAGCACAATAGAGTGAAAGTTTATCATCTGCATGTTTTTTTTTATGCATTTTAAGAGAGTTTAAAGCATTTAAATAGTGAATAAAGGAGTTTAATAAAGATTAATTTTATTGAATTACTTATATGATAAGGACTATGCAGTGTTATGTTACATTTGATTATTCAATTTCTGTACCTGAACACTGTTAGAATCTCATGGTTTATTGGCATGGTTTATTTCACTTTAATCAGGGTTTTTTGCAAATATCATAATGTCAAATTTAAGACTTTTAAAGACCTTTTTAAGACCATTAAGTATTACATTTAGGACCTATGTCACAATATCAAAAACATGCATACACAAAGATAAAATACAAAATCAAAAAACTTGTGGTAAAATAAATGTATTCAAATTGAACAGTACTGAAGACAGGTTAGATACACCTTTGAACTGCAGAAAAAACAAACAAACATCATAAGTCTGATTTATACTTTCGTCTGGTGCCACATCACGCACCTCACGAAGCGGACAAGGCTTTTATACTTGACGCGTTTGCCATTGAGATATTCTTTTAATCAGACGGATATACAGAGAAAGTAACTAGATCATATCATTAATATCATTCAAGATAATTGTTTTTTATTATTTTTATAATTTATTATAAAGATTTTTTATAACCATTCAAGATTTTTTATATCTAAATTTTTTTAAATCTAAATGATGCATCACTTGCTTTTGTTTATATCTCGGACAGTTCTACCTATTAAAGTTAAATATTAATGGCAACAGAACATGGGTTGCTCTACAACAAATTTTTTTTTATACTGGCAAGAATAAAAACAAAAAAGAAGTACACTTACTAAAAATACTGACTTTTTTTATTATTATTTTGCCCACTCAACAATTTACACAATACTGTCTGGCTAGTTTCTGTCCTCTACTTATAAGCTAAAAAGGCAATAATGATCCAACATTCGTGACCATTATCACCAATAAAGCCTAGGAATTGGGCATCAATATACTGTAAACTGATAAGTTGATATATTCCTTTCCAGTTACAGTCAGATTTATTAGCCCCCCTTTTTCCCCAATTTCTGTTTAATGGAGAGATTTTTTCCATCACATTCGCCGCGCGCACTGCATGTCGGCCTCATTTGTAGTTGTAATACCGCCAATTACAATTGGACTAGTGAAATAAAGAACTACAACACCACGAAAACAAAGCAACAGCAACAAAAAATAATAAAAATGAGTATTAGATGTAGTGTTACACAGACATCGGAAGACCTGTGCAAAAATATTTAAGATCTACAACAGCAAATTTAAGACTTTTTAAGGCCTTAAATTCAGATTTTTAAATTTTAGACTAAGACTTTTTAAGACCCTGCGGAAACCCTGATAATATTTGCTTCATTGTGTTTATGACTGTAGTTTGTTTATTAAATGTATATAATAAATTACATATAAATATATTTATATTCTAAATAAATTCTATATATTTATTCTAAAGTAATGACTTTGCAAATAGAGCTATTTAAGTAATCTGGTGAAATTGTATTTATAAACCGCAATATATATAGAGAGAGAGAGAAAAATATATATATTTTTCCAATATCGTGCAGTCCTACTCTGTGGTATTTACACTCACCAGACACTTTATTAGGTACATTTCCCTTTTCCTTTTAGAACTGCCTTAATCCTTCATTTCCTCTGATTCCTCACAGATTTTGGTCCATATTGACATGATAGCATCATGCAGTTGCTGCAGATTTATTGGCTGCACATCCATGATGCGAATCTCTCATTCCACCACATCCCAAAGGTGCTCTATTGGATTGAGAACTGGTGACCGTGAAGGCAATTAGCGTACAGTACAATATCCCCCACACCATTACACCACCACCATCAGCCTGAACCGTTGATACAAGGCAGGATGAATCCATGCTTTCATGTTGTTGAAGTTAAATTTTGACCCTACCATCCGAATGTTGCGCCAGAAATCAAGACTCATCAGACCAGGCCATGTTTTTCCAATCTTCTATTGTAGCTGATGCTGATCGGTCAGCTGGTATTTTGGTTTATTATTTTTGCAATTCATTATTTGAAAGTGTATTGGTTTATGTTATACATTTCTTTGTTTCCAGTTGGTTTGAGTTGGAGGTCACATGATCTTTCTTGATTGATTTAACCTGCGAGAGTTTGTATGGACAGCATTGTGAGATGCTAATGTGGGCACCTGTTAAATGCTCCTGCTTTTTCTACTGCTGGTTATCAGGCCAACACAGTAAATGAAACAACGTTGTTTGTATATTATTTGTTTATTTTGATGTCCTTTCAATTGTGTTTGTGTAAAACATTTGATTTGTTTGTTTATCCTTTAGTTTTCACTATGTTCAATAAATGAAACGTATGGACATCAGTATTTTGAAGCGTTGACTGTTTTAATAACCGGCGGGTAGCTACATCTATTGTCCAATTTTGGTGAGCCTGTGCAAATTGTAGCCTCAGTTTACTGACGGAGTGGCACCTGGTGTGGTCTTCTGCTGCTGTAGCCCATTCGCCTCAAGACTGGACATGTTGTGTATCCAGAGATGCTCTTCTACATACCTTGGTTGTAACGAGTGGTTATTTGAGTTACCGTTGCCTTTCTATCAGCTCAAACCAGTCTGGCCATTCTCCTCTGACCTCCAGCATCAACAAGGCATTTGCACCCACAGAACTGCCGATCAGTGGAAATTTTCTCTTTTTTGATCGTTCTCTGTAAACCCAAGAGATGGTTGTGCATGAAATTCCCAGTAGATCGCCAGTTTCTGAAATACTTAGACCAGCCTGCCTGGCACCAATAACCATGCCACATTCAAAGTCACTTAAATCACCTTTCTTCTCCATTCTGATGCTCGGTTTAAACTGCTGCAGTTCGTCCTGCTGCCATGTGATTGGTTGATTAGAAATTTGCGTTTAAGAGCAGTTGGACAGATGTACTTAAATAAATTAAATGTATCTAAATAGAGCTATTCAGTTCATCTAGTGAAATTATATTCATATTCCAGAAAAAAATGTATAATAATAATAATAATAATAATTTTTTTTGCAATGCCTGATTTTTCCAACACACACATACACAAATAAAAGATTTCTGCTGTTTGTTTAAACTATTTATCCTAAAGTAACCGAATCATCATTTCTTGAGTGTTTTCTGGGGACAACTTAATTTGTTCATGTTTAGTCCACTTAAATTTGTAAAAGCAATTATGTGAACTTAATCAATTTGTGTTGGGACAACATGAAGGAATTGTGTGGAACCCTGCTTTTTTTTGTTTGTTTGTTTTTTTATACAGTAAATATTGTGCAGCCCTAGTCTATTCAATAGTAATTCTGCAGATTTTAATATAAGTACTGCATGTACTCTATTCCTAAGGCTTGTTGACAAATCACCATCCAACTTTGACGGTATGGAAAAGAGCGGCGCTGTCATTCTTTGATCTATTGCTTTAATACAACCACCAAAAAAAAAGAAGCACTCGCAGCCTCTGAAAATCCTACCTGTGCTGCTTTGGCTAATGGCCCGGCAGAGCACACAGCCTACAGAACAGCACACTCGCAGGAGACGAGCTAGGGGCCTTAGCCAAACGCAACAATCAGAGTACCAATATTTACACTGGAGGCTGAATTCTCGAGCCAGTTTGAAGAGAAGAAAAATGAGCGTGTCTGGCAGTCATTGCGACGAGCTCTATCTTTCTGGAGGTCGGTTGCAGTGACGGTGTGTAACGTACCTCGGCGGTGCAGAGTGTAATTAAGAGTGCACCATAAGTGGAGCGCGTCCCTGCGGAAAATGAGGCCACGGCTGCAGCCACTGGAGGTGATGACGGCTGCGTGACTACAGGGGCGAGAGAGAAAGAGAGTGCGCTCCGTTCCAATCACAATCTCAAAAACAAACACGCTAGCGAACCTCCGGGCCTATATTTAAAAGGCTGACAGATGAGAGGAGGGAGAAAAGGTGAGAGAGCAAATGATGAGATCCGCCTGCGAAGAAGAGAAAACAAATCTGATCAGGATATCCTTAAAAGAAACACGCTGAACGTAGAGAGAGAGAGAGAGAGGCAGCAAGAAAGAAATGCTCAGCTATTATTAGCTTCTTGATAACGAAGCAAGAAATAGCACCCGCCAGCTATTCCACGATGTGAGGGTGTGGATGGAAGGAAAAAAAATGACAAAGTTCAGTGCATTTTCTTGTAGGAGTGGGAACATTTGGAAAAGTTTCGTAAAATGTGACACTTTTTATTGCTAATCGGAGATACTCCACTCAAACATAAGGAAATTCTCTCATTACTTGCTCACACTGATGCTATCTCCTACACATGTAACTAACTTTCTGCACATAAACAATTATAGTAAAGATTCGAAATATATTCCACTTGATCACTCAAAACTGAGACCCTGGACCACAAAACCAGTCAAAATGGAAATTGAGATTTTATATCATCTGAAAGCTAAATAAATAAGGTTTTTCATTGATGTGTGGTTTGTTGGGATATGATCAAATTTGGAAATACATATTTTCTGGAGTCAGAGCATTTAAAATAAATCTACATACTGAAAAAAAATCGCCTTTAAATTAGTTAACTCTTCGCAATAGGCATGGGCCGGTATAAGATTCTGACTGTATGATAACCTTGCATAAAAATATCACAGTTTCACAGTATTGCGATTACTGCTGTAAAATATCTTCTTTTTAAATGTCTGGGGAAAAAACAAAACCTTTTTTCCCCTTTGAACACAGTATATTTTTGAGAAACATTTATTTTAAAGAGCCCCTATTATGAGTTTTAGAGAATGACCATCCATGTAGTGTGTAACACAGCTCTAAGTGAAGTGAAATATCCAGCTAAGGCTTAAATCTGAAAGTGGACAGTGTTGAAAAATATTGATTCATTAATAAAAGAGTCGACTCCTAGTACTTTAAATGAATCTAACTGATAACGAGTCTTTAGCCGTTTCGTCGTGACGTCGATATGAAACTTCGCCCAGTTGTTGCTCTCGCTAAAACCATAGCATTATAGACCAGCATTGTGCTGTTCGAGTGCTAATGGAATCTACACACAACGGAGAATTTATCGTTTTTTTGTTAAAGAAAGGATCAGAAAAGACTATTGATGTAAGGGACTATGTCAGAACATGGAGCAGTGCATGCTGGATCAGTTTCTTCCTCTATAAGTGTAAGTAAGTGGTTAAAATTGTTGCCTCCTTGCTTTTTCTAGCTTGCAAATTATGTATTTAATTGTGTTTTGTTACTTGTAACCGCATGTACTGTATCAGGTTAACTCTTTATATTCTCATATCGTGTCTACAGCTACGTTGAAAACGTGACGCCGCCCTCACTAAGGATGCGCTGGCACTGATAACACTGGTGAGAACCCGGTACTGTGTTCTATGGTGTTAGTAACTATTGTGAAGTGGTTTCTTTAATATACATTCTTTGTATTCTGTTTTTGAATGTTTCTGTTAAGGATTTTTATTTTGGTATTGTGTCCTCTGAGGAAGAGGGTAATGTGTGTGTGTGTGTGTGTGTGTGTGTGTGTGTGTGTGTGTGTGTAGAGCAGGTAGAGTGTGACGGGCTAGGAGACTAGTGTCGATCTCCTCCCCAGTTCTTGGAGTTTTAGCTCAAAAAAATCGTCTGTATTTACATTAATCCACTGGCAGACAAAATCCACTAATATGAAGCGTGTATGCACTCCGACTACTATATTGTTGATAAGCTGTGCTGGGCATTTCACTATGTCTCGCGCTGAAGGCAGTCAGTGTCGACCAATCGCAACAGGCTGTCATCGGTCCAATTTAGCGCAGATTAGCTTCGCGCTAAGGAGGGGTTTGGGAACTAATGAATCACTGAACGATTCATATGGGAGTCGCTGGGAAAAGTAGGTAAAAATAAATTCATATTATAAGACCATGAAAGTGTTTTTTGACCTTGCATGCATAACAGCCTGTTGTTGGAGACCCTTACAACCAAAATATGACCCTATTTATTGTATAATAGGGGCTCTTTAAAATATTGTGGAACAGTAAACATGTCAGACTAAATAATGAAAATAATTCATAGACTTCTGCTGTCTTTATTTGTTTCAAAAACAGATTTCTTTACAATTTAAAACAACATCTTTGGATATCTTTTCTGCTGTAGATACTGTTGTCCAAAAAAATGTATAAAATAAAAATCTTACACATACTCTAAGGCCGGCTCACTCTGTGAGATTTTTCTTTTAATCCTGAATGATTGTAGCTTGTCAGACGGCACAAACATGGCTCTCATGTCACACTGTATGATCTCAGCTGTCATATAATGTCAGACAGAACAATAATGAAGACGTGGAAAACACAGAAGTAATCTATTCCGGAGTTTGACGTCATTCACCCGCGACACTTACACTATCCCACGTTCTGAAATAATTCCTCACAGCAAATGTAAACAATCTGGAGCTGCAATTTTGCACACAGCGTGTCTCAATAATAAAACCAGGAAGAAAAAAAACTGTTTTGACATTTCCCCGCGGTCATTTGAGTTGACGCATGAATCGCGTCATCAGATTCAGTGCTCCTATTGGTTCTTGGATTGACGCTTAACGCAGCTGTTGTCACACTGCAGGAAAGTGTCTGAAATCTTCTGACACTGCCAGAACTTCATCGAAGAGAAAATCTGATCGCCACAAGCATAAAGCGGCTGTCTGTGAACATGTCAAACCAACGATCAAAGATCACAGATTTTAGCCCAGGACTTCAGCAATTTTTTTGGATTCCCCAAATTTGTCTCAGATTACAAAATCGCTGCTGAAATCTTACAGTGTGAGCAGGGCTTTAGGAATAGTATAGCAGAAATTTTTGGCAGTTTTAAAACCTTGACTTTTCCAAAACACAGCCTACCTTGAAAATGGTTATGGTCCCATGCCTACTTCGCAATTAATATTACTAATCAAATCCAGTGTAACAATAAAAGAAATATCACCCGCCAGCTATTCCACGATCTGAGGGTGTGGATGGAAGAAAAAAATTGTAGGAGTGGGAACATTCACAAAAGTTTCATAAAATGTGACACTTTTTATTGCTAATCAGAGATACAAACATGAGGAAATTCTCTCATTACTTGCTTACACTGATGCCTAACTTTCTGCAGATAAACAATTATAATAAAGATTTAAAATATATTCCACTTGATCACTGAAAACTATATGAGACCTTGGACAACAAAACCAGTCAAAATTGAAATTGAGATTTATATATCATCTGAAAGCTAAATAAATAAGCTTTTCATTGATGTGTGGTTTGTTGGGATATGATAAAATTTGGAAATACATATCTAGAATCTGAGTTTTCATAATAAATCTACATACTGAGAAAACTGCCTTCAAATTCACCATTTTAAAGCTCTTCACAATTAATATTACTAATCAAATTCAGTGTAACAATGCAAGAAATATCACCCGCCAGATATATTTTACGATGTGAGGGTGTAGATGGAAGGGAAAAAAATGACAAAGTTCAGTGCTTTTCCTTGTAGGTGTGGGAACATTTGCCAAAGTTTCATAAAATGTGACACTTTTTTTATTGCTTATCGGAGATACTCCACTCAAACATGAGGAAATTCTCTCATTACTTGCTCACACTGATGCTATCTACTACACATGTAAATAACTTTCTGCAGATAAACAATTATAGTAAAGATTCAAAATATATTCCACTTGATCACTCAAAAACTGAGACCCTGGACCACAAAACCAAAATCCATTCTTTTCATGGATGTATGGTTTGCCAGGATATGGCAATATTTGGATTGCAACTATTTGAAAATGTGGAATCTGAGAGTTCCAAAAAAAACATCTACACTGCAAAAAAAATGCTTTTATTACTTCGAGTTTTTGTCTTGGTTTTGTCTAAATAGATAAAAGTTATTCAAGAGTTCACACTTAGATATTGCTTGATAATATTAGCAGGTTTGGCATGTTGTCCCAGGAGAGAACCCTGAGGTCGGAGATAATTGAGTCCAGGGCTCCCGCCTGGTCGATGAGCATGTAAGGGGGTACGAGATCAGATAGTTCTCTAGAGCCCCCCTGGTAAAGGAGGAAAAGAGGAAAATGGGGGCATTCTTCAAAAAAAAAACACTAAGGATGGGAAGGGAGTAATACTAGACGGGTTATTAATAGTGAGTTTGGATTAATCCGATTGGCTTACTAATGATTAAGGATAACCAGTAGGGGTATCAAAATTAATTGTTTCTTCGGTGCACCGCGATGCAGACACGGACACTTCGGTATCGGTTCATTAATAATGATAACCGGTTATTATGTACTGACATCCTTTATCTCATATGCGCTATGTTGCGGTAGCTTACTATGGCAAGGGAGGCGAGCGCGAGTATTAAAAACGCTCCAACTACTTAAAAAAACAAAAACTCTGCACAATTTCACTGTGTGTGTGTGTTTGCTGGACAGTCTTTCACAGACACCAACAGCAAAAGAATGAAAGTTTACTCCATTTCTCTCTCTCACTGTGGCCCATTTGACCTGCTGGGCATGACTTTTCCTCTCCTCTCAGCTGTTACAGCGATACTTCTGGATACAGACACAGGCGCGTGTCTGCAGAGTTTTCTCCACCGCGTCTATTATGGATCAGCTGTGATCGCCGCTGCCGTTTATCAGTGTCACTCATTTGTGAAGAGCGCCAGCGCCAATCGCAGCCCTTTCTGTAGAGCGTGTGACTAAGACAAGGCTCAGAGAGCAAGCGGGATATTTATATTTGTTTATTTGCTATATATGCAAACAAAATTGTATTACAAATAGTATATAAACATAAATATATTTATACATTTTAATACAAGAATTGTTGTGCTGTGATGAAAATATAAAACTGTGTATGGAATACTTTTTCCTATATATATATATATATATATATATATATATATATATATATATAGGAAAAAGTATTGTCAAAATTAAGTGAGATTTTATTTAAAACAAGCTAAATAATCTTATTTTAAAGCAAAAGAAATATCATTTTGCTTGTTTTAATGAAAACATTTTAATTGACATATTTCTGAAAACAAGACAATAGTTTTAGCTCGTCTATAAAATGTTTTTTGATTAAAGGATTTTTAGACATTTGAACTAGAATCAGGATAAGAACACCAAGTAAGAACAGCATTTTTTTTTTCAGCGTAAAAACAGAAAATCAACTTCAAAGTCATCAATATTAAGCTCTCAGCAATTAATATGTTAAAGGGATTATGGCAGGATTATTTGTATGCCTATTGTAACCAGAATATGCTTAATAACCTGACAATGTACATTATCATGTAAACCTGTGCACCCAAAAATGACTTGGTTTATGTCCGGAGCACAAATTAAGACATTTTAAATTAAATCTAAAAACTTCCATTTCATTCCCTTCCATAGACAGCAACATTCCCAACTTGTTCAAGTTCAGAAAGGTACCAAAAAATATTCTCAAGTCAGACCATATGCTTTCAGTGGTTCAGCTGGAATATTATCAAGCTACAAGAATACTTTTGTGTGCACATAAAACTAAAATTGTGATTTTTCTTCCCCTCAGTGTTAGTATATTGCGCATGAGCACTGCACACTGATGTATACGCTGGATGCGTAGTTTAGAGCAGTATTAATGAGTGAAAAAAAGCATATGTGAGAAAGCAATTGTTTTGCAGTAAGTAATACTTGTAATACTTTCTTGACTCAAAGAATTATAATATGTTCTCACCTCATGCAAACAAAAGTGCCACAGTAAAAAAAGCTGCATCTTGAGAGGATAATACACGAGTGTCTACTGACATGTTGCATTTTCATTTTTGGGTGTCATTTCCCTTCAAAAGACAACTGAAGCATCTGGATGAGGAACAATGCAACAAAGCTCTTCCTCTCTAAAGTATTTTCAAATCTGCTGGGCTACAAGGGGTCAAGCAACAGAGACGGAAGTCTTCCAGGTTTTAAAATAAAAACAAGCTCTATGTGATCCTGAAAGGGAATTTTCTAGCATCCTCTGGCAATACCAAGACACAGATGCTTATCCTTTGTCCTTAAAACAAAGTAAAGCATAACTTTCCCCAGTTCTTTAAAAAAAAAAACCTTGTTCCAGATGTGTGGCAAGGCCGTTCCTGAATGCCATTAGTTTGTTAACCTCTGACCCAAGTGGTTTCCTGCCCTTCTTAAAGAAATAAAAAAACATCTTAAAATGCAGCATGTGGTGTTTTCCAAACAGGAATTATGGCAGATATCTTCAAAGGATTTTGCTGGAGGACTTAAGGCAAGGTCTGACGCCAGTCTTTATAGCAACATGTGGAAGCCAATTACAGCTAACGTGCCTTGACCCTTCACAACAGGTGAGGAAACAAAAACTTTTTTTCTGGATCTACCTCTACCACTCTCGGTCACACAGAAGGAAGTACTGTTGCCAAACACCCCCAGATTTGGCAGCTCAACTGCAGCCTTCTATGGAGATAGTATGTGTTTGCGAACGTGTGTGTGTGTGTGTGTATCCGCCAAGTGCCAATACTATGAGATCTGGCACATCACCTGTTGCTGTGTGTGCGCTCGAGCTGCCGAGGGGAACCAACGCTTGGCCAGTGCTTATGTTTGTATCATTTTCCTGTCCCTGAAACAGACGGCCGTCGCCTTCTCCAGAGGAAATGCGAGCCAAAACAAAGCCAAACGAAAAGACTAAAAGCCTCACTGACAAAACATCACGCTAAAATCTGACAACAAAGCTTCGTTTCACCTGGTCTTTGTTTTTTCAGAGGTCCTACTAAGAAAATAAATGGCAAGATTGCAAAGCATCTTTGTTCTCAGTTCGCAAAAATAAAATTTTATTAAATTAAAAAGACACAGTTTTGTCAAATGTCACGTTTCTGTATTTCCCCGTTGTGTTCCATGTGCTTTTGTTTAAGTATGTCATTGCTTTATCCTGTATTTCTGCCATCGTCAACCTCTTCGTCTTCCTGGGCTGTTATTCGTTTCTGTTCTGTGCAAGAGTGCAACCCTGACATCAAGATCTTTAAGTAGAATTACTATAATGGTATATTGTATTACACTCACTGGCCCCTTTATTAGGTACAACTGTCCAACTGCTCGTTAACGCACATTTCTTGTGCTTCAAACTGAGCATCAGAATGAAGAAGAAAAGCGATTTAAGTGACTTTAAACATGGCACGGTTGTTGGTGCCAGACGAGCTGGGTTTACAGAGAATGGTCTGAAAAATATTAAGTGAGCTGCAGTTCTGTGGGCGCACATGCTTTGTTGATGCCAGAGGTCAGAGGAGAATGGCCAGCCAGACCGGTTCGAGCTGATAGAAAGGCAACAGTAACTTAAATAACCACTCGATACAACCGAGGTATGCAAAAGAGCATCTCTGAACGCACAAAATGCTACAATTTGCACAGGCTCACCAAAATTGGACAATAGAAGATTGGAAAAAAGTTGCCTGGTCTGATGAGGCTCGATTTCTGCTGCGACATTCGGGTGGTAGGGTCAGAATTTGGCATCAACAATGAAGCATGGATCCATCCTGCCTTGTATCAACGGTTCAGGCTGGTGGTGGTGGTGGTGTAATGGTGTGGGGGATATTTACTTGGCACACTTTGGGCCCATTAGTAGCAATTGAGCATTGTGTCAACGCCACAGCCTACCTGTATATTGTTGCTGACCATGTCCATTCCTTTATGACCACAGTGTATCCATATTTTGATGGCTACTTCCAGTAGAATAACCTGCCATGTCTTGAACATGACAATGAGTTCACTGTACTCAAATGGCCTCCACAGTCACCAGATCTCAATCCGATAGAGCACCTTAGGGAAGTGGTGGAATGGGAAATTCACATCATGGATGTGCAGCCAACAAATCTGCAGCAACTGCGATATGCTATTATGTCAATATGGACCAAAATCTCTGAGGTATATTTCCAGTACCTTGTTGAATCTATGCAATGAAGGATTAAGGCAGTTCTGAAAACAAAACGGGGTCCAACCTGGTATTAGTAAGTTGTGCCTAATAAAGTGGCCAGTGAGTGTATATCAATTGTGGATCATAACATGGTTTCACTGGCGATGCAAAAATTTGATAATAAAAGGTAAATTTTACAAGACCCTACTCTGAACTCAACAACCAAACCCAACTGTTTTGGTCAACATCTACAGACAGGATTACAGAAAAAGGTGCGTGTGTTTTTTTGTTTTTTTTTATGTGGATTACAACTTGGCCCCATTTGTGACTTCCAGAGATAAACTGAGAATGTTTACATGTCGTCTATATGTATGGGCTTAGTGTTAATCAGGGTTTTGCATAGAATCAGAACGCGTAAGCTGCTCCATATGTCACGACAATGCACGTCATCAACTAAGATTGATGGAAAGCACTACGACTTTTTCGTTTTTACTTCGAGCACTCGAATAATTTATATCACAGAAAAACGTGAGACAGTATTTTCACTGCGTGTCTGTGGTCTGCAGTGAGGCTTTGGCTTCGGGTTCCAAAGGCCTTATGTAAACCCCCTGTCATATCCACCTTTTGCGCTAACAAATAAGTGATGACCGCTCACATTTTTAATTTAGGAGACTGATGAAAAATTCACAGTGGCAACACGAGGCCTTAATTTAAAAACAATCCACCCGTGCCGCCAGACTGAGAGCCTCCACCATCATGTCTTTCTTTTCTCTGTATCGAAGCAATGTTGTGTTAACCTAAATCCTTTTACTTTTATCCACAGTGGCTCACACCACAATATGTCCAGGTAAAGGCTTCTTTCCTTGCCAACAACCTGCGAACCTGTGAATGGTGATCAATCTGATGTGGCTGGTGTTAAAAGCAGATGTTGTAATGATTTTATTCTCCTGCCTCTCATATAAAGAATGAAGTCACATGCATTGCTCTGGTGAGTTTTTCACAGACTTCAACAGAGTATAAAAATCTTGATGGTTCTGTGGGTCTCGTCTATCAAATCTGATCTTTATTTTGTAGTTTTTATTGGATTCAAGTCAGGTGATTGGCTAGGCCATTCTACAGCTTGATTTTCTTTTTCTGAAAGCATTTGAGATTCCTTGGCTGTGTTTTAGATTATTGTCTTGCTGAAATGTCCACTCTGGTTTCATCTTAATCATCCTGCTAATGTAGATGTTGGTCTGAAGCAGCGAAAATTAATTTACAATGATGAAGGGCAGAGGATTGCTGAAAAACTACTGAAAGATTTCAGCTGCTGTTTGGGCTTTCACTGCCTTTCTACGTCTCCATGTGTTCAATACTTTTTTTACTGTTGTCATTTAATTTGATTACGCATAACTTAATTTCTAAACTAATTAGTTTTGTTTTCTTTTCATATATGGATTTCTTTGGTTGTTACCAACATCCAGGGAAATTTTCAAGTCAACGGCATCTTTAGAAATATGTTTTCTGAGAAAAATGGTGACGTGTTCAATACTTATTTTACCCCGCTGTTTAATCATTCAATATTTGCCTTTTTATTACAACTTCTTGTTATGTTTATCTTTTTGTTTCTTGCATATAAAAATACTGATTAATGACATCATTTCCTGTTACTTATTTCTGTATGCTGTTCTTATTTCAACATATTTATGCATGCTCTGAAGTGTGAAACCCGACTATCCAGTTCTTTGGTCATATGCCTTTTAATTATTGAAAGGACAGCGAATTATTGAAAAGGCGAGAAAGGAGAAAACATGCAGGAAGCCACAGAGGCTAGAGTCAAACCCACACTGTCCACACAGTCACCACAGTTTGATATCTCCAGCGTGTGCATGCTAACCACTAGCCCTTTCGCTCCTTCAAGCAGAACGTCAGCCCTACAAAGCAATAGTTTCAAGCTGAATGTTTGCTTTTAATGACTTGCTTCCACAACTGATCCATGCAGAAGCTCTCCGGTAGCTTCCCAGCTGTTTCAAAGGTGGAGCGGGCTTCTAGCCTTCACGCATCATGCTCCAGCCAGCTGTTCTTCATCAATTTTTCTCCTTATCACAGCTGCAAATGTGAATAATCCATGATCTCTCCTGTTCGAATGGGTGGGCTTGAGCTTTTGGCTCGCTCTCTCTGCAGCTCTCGCTCTGCCTTCTTTTATCCTCGGGACAGATTTTCATCAGGCCTGCTCAATGTTTAACATGACAGGGTTCCATGGACATCACATGGCAGGGCTGCGGCGGGGCGACTGGTTTGGCTTGATGGGGTCAGAATCTGAGTCACGGCCCCTCGAGCGCTCTTACAGCACCTATCAAATGCAAGACTCGTGGTAGATGAAAATGTTTACCTTATTGCACACGTCTCTCTCCTGTGTCTTTCCGTCTTCAGGATGTTTTGATGTCGGCTGCGGTCCGTATGGTTGGGGAGTCATGGAAGATATCAAAAAAAAGGTTTATTTTAACCATGTAAATCTTACATTCCTGTGACAGTCGGGGGACTGACACCAGTACAAGTTCAGATGTAAGGTAGGCTGAAGGAGCGAGAGAAAGAAAAACAGAAAGGGAGACCCTAATAATGGCTAGATGCAAGATTTAAAGTGACAGTGGACAAGTCATCCATTATTTATAGCCCCTGAGCCGTAGTATTTATTTTTTTCAGTGAGCGTGAACAGTGAGGGATCGTGGCACCAAACAAGCAGCCAGTCACGGCCCATTCCTGTGACTGTCAGCCGGCCGCGCTGCTAGTGCTAACGTTAGCAACAACGGCTCTCAGGGAAGCCATGTCACCTCAATCAGAGAGCCAAGGGCTAAAGCCCTGGAACCCTGAGAAAACAACACGCTCCATGGCTGCTTACAAACACCTGTGCCTGGCAAAAGCACAAGGACTAAAATAAAACCCTGCCAAATGAATTTCTGACTGATTTGTTTACTCTTACCTATTTTTTATGCATGGGGGATTTTATCCTTTTTGGATCCACAAATGCCCATTGTTTCAGTGTGCTTCTTTTAAACACACAAATGCAGATCTTTAAAATGGCGCTCTTTATGATCAGTAAAGCTGTCGATCCATTAAAGGGTCACGAAACACCAAAACACATTTTTTGAGCTGTTGACAATCATATCTGTGTCCCACGCTGCTATAAACACTAATTTGACACATATATTTCACTAAAAAGTAAAAACTGGTTGTTTTTGTGTTATTTTGAGCAAATTTGTTCTTCCGGTTTGAAATGGATTTTTGAAGCTGCGTCACGAAGATTAAATACTTGCGTGTATTCCAGCGTGGAGAGTGGATGTCTGTACCTGCGAGCGCATCATGACGTCTCTGAGTGTGCGGCATTAATTCATGAGAAAGACTTGGTTCAAACCAATCAGCGCGCTCTATTGTGTATGTGGTGCAACTTTATTAATATGAACGATAGCTTGAAGACGACAGAGAGACGTCACGTTGTGTTGCCAAAACAAGTGAAAGAACAAAAATTTGGAGACATGGGTCGTCAGTGTTGCATTTTATTGTGCTGCAACAAAGGTTTTGTTTTCATTTCCCTGCTTTTAGAGCAGCGCTGGACTCACGTGTGGAATACAGTGCACGCAACACGCGACAGAAATGCGTTTGTAAGGAACATTTTACCCGAGAGCTTTTCGCATCTGCAAATAATGAAATCCAAATATGCCGCTCATCTCCTTTTAAAAAAGACACGGCTCCAGTTTGTATAGATTGTCCTGTGTCTACAGATTTGATAAGTGTAAGAGAAGTGCCCTTTGTTTGTTCATTCAGACGGCAAAGTTACTTTGTATCGTCAGCAGTGCTCTTTCAGTTTTTAAAGACATACCTTAGTCAAAATTATTTAGTTACTAAGTTAATCACTACAACATTTTCTCCAATTCTCCGTGCGGTATCAAACATTCCATTAAAACTCCACTCTCCAGCAGTTCCTCTCGTTTGTCACGGGGGACAAGCAGGAAATGTTAGTCAATAAAAAGTGAAAGTGCCAAATTGCAGTTAAAGTCGACAAATTAATATTTTGCCAAATAATTGGATTACTGATGTCCATGTAAACACAGTCCCTGTCTTTCTCCCCTGCGTCTGTGTGTTTGCTTTGCCTGTGAAATCAGCGCATGCCCAAATGGAAACTCCCTTATTTGCAAATCCTTCCCTTTTTCCCTCCCCCGACACACCCACACTCCCAGAGCTGGACACGCCCACTTTCCTGACTTTTTCCAAAGTAGAGGTGTGAAAACACCCTGCTGAGACAGGGGGGTTGCATGGCCCTTTAAAGATGTGATGCACATTCATTTAAGGGATATTTTTATTTCCACCACCTGCTTTTCACTGTTTTTTAATTCATTTCATTTGAATTTAATCTATATAATTCATCAATTCTGACCTTTGCATCGAAGTCAGCATGTAATAATTCTGGTCTCTGGTCGGTTCATTTAAATCTTCTTTTGAATCCAGACATATGTATATGGGTTGACGCAAACAAGTCCATGACCTGCTTTAAATCAGCATAAATCGTTTATAGTACTGTATGCTGTATATGGGAAAGTGTACATCCTAGATCTCTCACCTGTTCACAAGTTCTCTGTGAACCTTTCTTTTGCATGGTTACAAGGCTAATTCTATTGAAAAACTAGCAAATCATCTTTTAAAACAGATTTTTGGTGGAATTCAACCATGTAGCCAGACGTTCAGATTGAACTGGTCGACTGGGCACATTTAAGGGGCAGATGTGTATTATTTGTAGTGTTGTCTGAAGAACTACTGTACATGCTAACTGCTAAACATTTTCCATACAAACACTTTATTCAAAAAAAAAAAAACAAGAAAAACATACAAAAAATGTTC
This sequence comes from Danio tinwini, assembly GCA_903798205.1. Taxonomy (NCBI): domain Eukaryota; kingdom Metazoa; phylum Chordata; class Actinopteri; order Cypriniformes; family Danionidae; genus Danio; species Danio tinwini. The sequence goes on from CAIGQZ010000379.1 coordinate 21,011,584, forward strand.
CATCTATTTTGTGCAGAGTTCAGAATGAAGAAGCCTACATGAAGTTGTTGTCATTAGGAAAGGTGGGAGTTATGATCATGTAATATGATTAGACTAGGTCTACAATAGAAGAAACAGATACATCACTCTGTATGCTGTTTCAAGCACTTCGGATTGCATATTTCAGGACGAAAATTAACATAGAGGACATTCAGTACAACAAAATAGAAACTGAGAATAAATCGGTTCTCATTAGCTGGGTTTCCATCACCCTGTGTTAATGTCCGTATTGCAAGAGAAACGAATGATGAAAATGTCAAATTTCGAAAAAAAAAAAATCTCTTAATTCGCAAAAACATTTTACGCTCGCATGAGGTGATTTTGAACTTGTGAAAAAAGGTTAATGTGAATAATGCAAGATGGAAATTTAGTGAGTTCTCCAATGTTGCAAACATTAAACCCACGTGACTCCATTATGACAATACAAACACTGCTGTCACCTCAATGGAAACCCCGCCTCTGCTATTATTTGATTGGTGAATAAAAAAGACGCGATCGCTAAATTTTATATCGACTTTTTAATCAACTGCGAGCACGTGGCAAAAACGCAAGGCACAGCAGGCGGTTAAAATGCAAGGCGCGCAGGGCGCATAAGCAGCTCGCAAAACGCTCACGACCATTAGTAAATCATTTGAAAAAGGCGACTCTCAATGCAAAAAGTGTTTTTGGTGTGATCAGCCCCAAAATCTGCAGAAACTGACATCTGGTCTGCTCTTGCCCAGAGAATTGTCAGTCTATATCGACCGATGACTGGCTCCTGTACTAGAAGGTGGGGCTTTATTGACCTTTACATTTTTGGCCGTTTGGCTATAGTCTTTGTGCTAATGCACCAAATTCACTTTTTCTGCAAACTTTAAAAAGACTTCTTCAAAGATCTGAAACATAACCAATAAATTTTGACCTTGCGCATGAGAATTGAACTCATATACGCAAGTCTGAATAGCAATGTTTTCCTGTTATTGCTGCAATTTTGTATTCCTAGGAGAAACGCTTTTAACACTTAGCACTTGAGTTGGCACATTAACTGCAGACCCTCTCTAAAGGTTTATCAGCACCATTTCTGGTCCATGTTTGGTTGAGTAATTAAGAAGCCATGAGCCAGGTTGGGAATTCCCAGATGTGGATGCTACTGTTGTGCCCTCCAGCGCTCTCAATTACTACAGCAAACACCCCGCTGTGAAACCAAATGCCTGATGCAAGTCACTCTCAACAGGATTGGCTTTTGAATGAACAGGTGTTATACAGGCGACTCATTGAAAGACTCGGTAATAACTGTACCCTCTGCAGTCATGTTCCGAAACCAATTGGATATAGAACTAATTGTGAATTAGTATTTGTGTGGTTTTTAGTGAATTGGTGTAATGCTGGGCTTGTAATTACGGGCGCTGACATTAAAAGAACCCTAGTGTGCACAAATTCTCAGCAGCAGTTAAAATATGAGGGTGAAATTGAACATTATTTGTGTTCCTATGCACGCAATCTCGGAAGAATCACTTGAAAGAGCATTTAACACCAAACGCTTATTGGCCTACTGCCTGTTTTCTTTTTTGTGGGAAGCTATTTAATCACAAGCTATGAAGACTTAAATTAGATGTAAACCTAAACGCATTCAATAATTAAATGCACAACAAATAAAATAAATAACAGAGCCAGACAGCATTTAAGAGTGTTAAAATGGTTCCATAATTATTTGACTAGAAGAACTCTGTGTGTTTCTGTAGAAAATGATGTCTCTGCTCCCATAACAGTCAGGCGTTCCTTAAGGTTCAATTTTCAGGTCAATTTTATTTTCCATTTATATAAATGAACTTGGTAAAACTTAAGTCAACAAATGTAAACTTTTATGCAGAAGACACACTTATTTACACGGCTTCATATCTAAAAGCGGCAAAAGACTTAGAGGAAAGGAAAAGTCACGCCAGCAGGTCAAATGAGCCACAGCGAGAGAGAGAAATAGAGTTTACTTTAATTTTCTCAATCGCAGTGAAACAGGAGCTTCTGCTGTAAGTGTCAGTGAAAGACTGTCCAGCAAACACACAGAGATTCTGTGTTAAGTAGTTGGAGCGTTTTAAATACTCGTGCTCGCCTCCCTCGCCATAGTAAGCTACCACGAAATAGCATACAGTTGAAGACAGAATTATTATAATGTTATAATTATTTTAATTATAAATGTTTACTGGGTCAGTATAACTACTCTAGCTTATATAATGTTGAATAAAATGCAAGAGGTATATTGACATGTTGTCAGAATTATTATAATGTTATAATTATTTTAATTTTAAATGTTTACTGGGTCAGTATAACTACTCTAGCCTATATAATGTTGAATAAAATGCAAGAGGTATATTGACATAGGTGATAATGACATGTTTCATTTCACCAGTAAAAAAAATATCTAATAATGTTGTCAATGACAAATGACGAGCATATTTCTCAAACACAATAATTCAACTTCAGAATAATGAATAGTTGTATTCTGATGTCATCGCATTACTGTGCATTAACAACCAGGGCGTATTTAAAGTCTATTCAAGCCCACCATTACAAGTCTATACAAAATTTAGCATTTTAACCAACAGTAAAGCTACACAAAGGTCGAATATTATTAGTGTTGTTTTACCAAAACTTTAAGAATTAACAATAATAATAGCCTACTCTTATTAACCTTTATTTTACATCTACAGAATCGTGAGAAAAATCGCGATCTTGATTTTACGAGAAAAAAAAATTGTGATTCTCATTTTAGACAGAATTGTGCAGGCCTAACGGAGAGTAAACATCAAGAACTGGAAGATAGACGATGACTGGTTTTTACACTTTTAAAGAGAAACCGCTTCCCATAATTCATTTGATTGAAGTCAACACAGACTCGCTATCATAAACCATCAAACCCTGCGATTTGCGCCTAAAACGGTGATCATCATTCATGCTTAATACATCACTTTCAGGAATTTGGCAGCAATTTTTTGTGGCTGTTCAGTGATACAGCTAAGATGCGAGACTGCTGTCGAGACCGGTCAGTGCATGTCAGGGTGGCTGATCTAAATCTGTCGCCCCATCTGGGAGAGCTCGTCCAGGGATTAGATCAGTGCAGGACAGAGATCCAGAGTCTCGATCTGGCAATGATAGCCATCCCCGGACCAACAGCTGCTATGGGTCATCTTTCACTTCCAATCTCTCTCTGAAAATCTTTCACCCCGTTCACGTGGCGTATGAACAAACACTGAATTTTATAGCAACAGCTTGATAATAAACTCAATTTCTAATTAAATACATACATCAATTCTGGAGAATGAGGGAATGTGGGTGATGAACTTTCGTTATAGGCAGAGCTCTGAAGGTTAATCCCAAGTCTCATAAGTCTTTGTTTTAAATAGGGCTGCACAACATATTGTTTTAGCATTAATACTGTAATATCCAGTTGCAAGGTGTGGAATGCCAAGTATGAATAATAGTTGACCAAAGACCACAGTTTGGAGTGCCTTAAGAATTAACTGCAAAGTGAATCATTTAAAAACATTCTAAGCCTGTTCTTCAAGTCATCTTCTATTCACTGGTTGCCAGTCAAGTTCATTCATTCATTTTCCTTCGGTTTAGTCTTTTATTTATCAGGGGAATGAACCACCAACTATTCCAGCATATGTATTACTTAGCGGATGCCCTCCCAGCTGCAACCTGATACTAGGAAACACCCATACGCACTTACATTCACACACGCACCTATACACAACGGCCAATTTAGTTTGTCCAATTCATCTAAACTGCATGTTATTGGACTGCAGGGGACCCGGAGGAAACCCACGCGAACATGCAAACTCCATGCAGAAATGCCAACTGGACCAGCCGGGACTCGAACCAGTGACATTCTTGCTGTGAGGCGACAGTGCTAACCACTGAGCCAAGCTCTTAGGGTCTCATACATCGACTAGGTCACTCAGATCAGGTCATTGTTGACTGTTCCAAGGTCAAAAAAAATAAATCGAAAGGCAACCTCACATTTCCTGTGGTAGAGCCAAAATTATGAAATGGTCTTCCACTGTATTTTCGAGAGGGATCATCTTTAGAGGTTTTTAGGTTACAGTTGAAGACATATTTGTTCAGTTCAGCATTTGATGTACTCTAAAAAATGCTTGTTTTAATGTTTGTACTTAGTTGTCAATGTCAGTTGAATGTTTTACCTTTCTACGCATTAAGCAATTCACCTTGTAGTTAATGTGCTACATAAATAGAAGTTGATTAGCATTAGTCATGGAAAGTTCGGATAAGTTTACTGACTCGAACTTTTGAGTCTTGTTCATCGAGAATAAATTATCTTTTTGAGTCATTTTGTTCAATTTGCCAAAATATTATTAAAATGTTACAAGTTGCTTCCAAACACATCTACAACTAGCCAAAACGTTGATCACATTACCAACAAGTCATAAGTAGAATGCTACTATACAATGCTACTAAGAAAGAGAAAATAATTATTTGTTGTTTATTTGGTGAATTATCTATGATTAGCTCTGTTCATCTCTTCTGGCATATCTTCAAATTTGAGGCGTTCGTTCACTTGACACTGACAGTCCCATATAAGCTTAACCAATGCCACACAGTCTGAGCCGGAAACACCCATGATCAGTTTACATTTCAAGTCTTCTGGTTTTTGAGTTGTTCGTTCATCACGTGAAAGTCTTTCACGTGATGAACGAACAACTCAAATTAAGAACTCGAGAGATTAACGGATCAAATCTTTTTCTGTCTCTAACTACATCCGATTGGCTTCTGTCCTCCATGTGAACAACAAACAACTCAAACAGACGATTTAAGAGATGAACAGATCAAATCTTTTTCTGGCTCTAAATGCATATGATTGGCTTCTGTCTTTCATGTAATGAACGAATGACTCAAACCGAGGACTTGAGAGATAAACGGATCAAAAACAAATTCCAGCTCTAAATGCATATGATTGGCTTCTGTCTTTTACGTGATGAACAACTCAAACCTGATAGAGGACTCAAAAAATGAACTAATCTTCTCCTCTATCTGCACAAATGTACACATGCGCAAATGAACGAATCACTCCCTGAGAGGACTCATCGTTCTCGAAATGAACGAATCATTCAAGAACGACACACCACTAATTAGCATTCAAAGTAAGTTTAATGCATTCAGGACAAAGCAATATTTCCAACTTTAGTTTATCATATTTATTTCTAACTTTAAAATGTATCATATTTCATTTATACGTTATGTCATTTATAACATATGTTATTTTTGAATCTGAGTATTCAATTTGGTTTATTAATATGTCATTTATATATTATGCAGATGCAATAACCAATAAAATCCCCACAATCATTCTAAAATAATGACTTCTTTCCAAATAAAGCAATTCAAGTCATCTGGTGAAGTGATTTTCACATGAAATAAATATGTATAATGTATATAATATATTATTAAAAAAAATAATAATGTTAGTTTTTCCCCCAATGTTGTGCAGCCCTAGTTTTAAAACTACAAAGCCCTTTCTGATATTCAACCTGACAAGATAATGATAAAGATCAGCATTTTAAAACATGAACAATATAGTCTTGCTTCGTCTCCTGAAGATTTCTGCAAAAACACTTCTCATAACTAGGCCAAAATCTGAAGTATCTGACTTATCCCACACCGCCTGGGCTATGAACACGAATAATAACTCAAATCGTGTGAAGAGAGGTGTGCTATTACTTTCATAAGCGAACAGATTTTCACATGGTGAATGTTAAAATGAATGACAGAATTTCTTAGGCTGACACTGAAAGAGCACCCAATCTTTTTTTCCCCTTTTTTTTACTTGAGCTGCAGAGCAACCATTAAGCAACTAACCAGAACACCAAAATGAATAACAATCATAAATAATCATAAAAAAACATAGCAATTCCCTGGCATCCCTCGATAACTCTGGTTCTCATCGCCACTCTCAAAAATAGAGGTTGCATGTATATGTACACTCACTGGCCACTTTATTAGGTACAACTGTCCAACTACTAGTTAATGCAAGTTTCTAATCAGCCAATCCTATGGCAGCAACAATGTATTTAGGCATGTAGACATGGTCAAGATAATCTGCTGCAGTTCAAACTGAGCATCAGAATTAACTTTGAATGTAGAATGGTTGTTGGTGCCAGATGGGCTGGTCTGAGTATTTCAGAAACTGCTGATCTACTGATATTTTCACGCACAACCATCACTAGGGTTTACAGAGAATGGTCTGAAAAAAACAAAAATATCCAGTGAGCCGAGGTATGCAGAAGAGCATCTCTGAACTCACAACACATTGAACCTTGAGGCAGATGGGCTACAGCAGCAGAAGAACTCTCCAAGTTAGCTAAAAACAGAAAACTGAGGCTACAGTTCGTACAAACTCATTGCCTGGTCTGATGATTTCTGCTGTGACATTTGAATGGTAGGGTCAGAACTAAACCCAATAAAGCACAATATATTGTACAATAAAATGTACCTAATAAAGTGGCCAGTGAGTGTATATATGCATGTATGTGTGTAAATATGTGATATGTACATACATAACAACACACCGATTTATAATCCTACAGAGAAAGAAGAAGAAAAAAAGGAGTGCACTGGTGTGACACATTTTAGGACAATTTCTTTCCAGTCTGTCAGTAAACATCTGTGATAGTGGGTGGACAATTTTTTATCTACATCCCTTCGGCATCCTTTCCAAACTCCTCCACCATCCGCACTCACTTTATGACCCACTTTAAAACACAGTGGCCATCATCCCAAACTTGCTCTCAACCAGCCTTGATATAACCCAAAGCCTGAAAGCGTCATCCAATCTGAGTTCATTCAAAATCATCTTGGATGAGAAAACACACTTTTACCCTAGCGCTCTACCTGCCAATTGGACCCCACTGCCAACCTTCAAGCATCATTATCAGCTTTCCAGGGCCTAGATTACTGTTGTGTACTTGGCTTTTAATGTGCATTTTTATTGTGGGCTGCTCTGGGAAGAAGGTGCGAAGAATATAAATCCGAACATTTCCTAGGTGAATGATAGTTTTGTGCAGACATCCTCAAATCAGCTTTAATCACCACCGATTGAAAACGCACCAGGCAGACACAGGCTGCCCCAAAGAGAATGTGCTTTTTATTGATCAGATTGTTCAGCCTGAGCTTACTGATTAGCCCAGATGGAACAAACAGTGAAAAATATATCTATAAAAAAGAGAAGGCCCTGAACTGTCAGTATGCAGGCATTTTTTCCAAAACCTTTACTAGTACTGATATTATGACTGACAACAACACTTTTTACAACAATTAAAGTGACAGTATACCCAAAAATTAAAGTTGTCATTTACTCACCTGTTCCAAACAAGTTTGAGCCTTCTGAAATTGTGAATTAAAGATGACAGAAACCCACAAAATCATGTCATTCGTTTACAGTACTTTATAATACTACAATCCTGAATGAAAAACTGTATTTTATCTAGCACGTTTTCAGTTGTGTAGCAAGTAAAACTTGTCATAATGAGCAATATTTCATGCATGCAAGGATCACTGGTCTCACTCTCTCATGCGCTTTGTCTTAAAGCTACTACTGTATGCTTACACCCGATTCACACGGGGCTTCATCTTCAATGCTTGACAGAGGGCATGTCTGAATTTGGGGCTGACGCGATCGTCAAATTAGTCTGCAATCGACTACTGTTTGAGCTTGTGTATTTGCATAAAGCAATCTGATTGGCTGACGCGTCCATTAGCGCTTAAAAAGTTGAGAAATGCTACTGAAAACGGCACTGAAGTGGCACAGACGGATCCACAAAGCAGTTTGGCGAAGCCTGATGTCACCAATTCAAAGTGAATAGGAAGCGTTGACGATGAAGCCCCATGTTAATGGGGTGTTAGTGGTTGGCCGGCGGCGTGCAGGAATTACACTTAGGCCCAATCCCAATTCTATCCCTTAGCCTTTCCCCTTACCCCTACCCCTCATTTTGCACGTTCACATGAAGGGGTAGGGGTGTCCCAATTATCTAGCTTGAAGATGTAGGGCTAAAGGGAAGGGGTAGATAGCCATTTGAACAGATTTTTCAGGACCACACTCGAAACTGAAAGGGGTACGAAATTTTTCCAGAATACACCAGCCACAACAGCAGCATAGCTGCACCCAGAGGTAAGGAGATCCACAAATTAGTATTTTCTGTAATTATTACAAATTGTTACAACAAACAAGCACATGTTTTAATATAATCATAACTGCGTTCGTGTTTTACCGACATGCTTTTAAAAAGAGCGCTAAAATGAAAAACGATAAATTTCGCTATTAATAATCCCTAATAATAACTCCTGTACAGCAGTCCCACAACATTCTGGCACCCGATGATACTCAAATACCCTGTCAGTAATGTCCAGTGGCTGGAAAATGATCTTTACAGTTTCTGGTATAATGTGTTTGTGTGTTTACATAGATAAATATGGCCACTGTGTAAATGCACAGTACAGTTAAGATCTTATTGCCACATTTTATCGTTATGAAAAAATAATATTCTGTGATTTCCTGAAGATAAATACCAAAAAATAACACAACTGGAAAAATCGTCTGATCATATATGAAGCAAGAGATCATGATGACATATGATGGCGTGTGCAGGTGTTGTAGTCATGTTCAATTTCTAAGGGGTAAATTTTGAAGCCCTTCCCTTTCAAGGGCCAATAGGAAGGGAAAGGGGTACAAAAATTAAATAAAAAATTGAAGAATTGGGAGCGGGCCGTATTCCTAAGACATACTTACAAGCTATTTTAGACCGAATATTCAGAGTAGCATAGTAAACAATATAGGGACTCCGTCACAGGTTGTCATTGTTAAAAAATGAACCAATGTGAATATAAAACCAACTTCACCTCAGTAAAGCAGGCTAGGCGGAATAGTGCTATTTACTGATGTTTTGTTGTTAAATTAAATAAAAATCTACATCGATTCTGTAAAAGGTCTGAGTTAACGGAGTTAAAAGGTCTGTGTGTAACTGAGTTACACACAGTAAACAGCTACGAGTTTGGTGAACTGATGACCTTCACGGCCAATCACAGTCATTTCTGTTGAGAACACAATGGTGTGCTCAACAATGCTCAAATGTTAGCTGGAACTTTTTACGAAACTTCAGTATTGATTCGTAGCAAATTCCAGTATCGTGACAACCCTACTCCACACAGAAATGCCACCTGCCCCTGCCAGGACTCAAACCAGTGACCTTCTTGCTGTGAGCCACTATGACACCCAAAAAGTGGCTAATCCATATAAATCCATATAATTTCATTCGTATGAAAATTTTTTAAAAAAGGAGACATGCCCCTAAACCTAAACCCTCATAGGGGGATGATCAAATTGTGTTAAAATGTACAAGTTAATACAAATTAGCAACTAAATCAAAACGTTACGAATTTTAAATACAGCAATTAAAGAAAATTAAATTACATGCGTAGACTGCAATCTCAACAGCACAAGTCTTCATTCATTAATGATTCCATATTTTAATCACTTGATATTCTCTGTAACTTTAAACCTGACGATAGAAACTAAGAATACAATAAAAGGCAAGGCATATGGAATGAAGTGGCGTTTATCACGCTCCTGTTTCCGTAACACAGCCTTCTTCAGCAGCCAGTGGCCCACCAAAAGGCCATACCCTTGACCCATTGGCAACCATATACCTCCTGAACTTCCCCTGAGCTACTTTGATTTCAGCCAACTCTGCTTTCAATAATAGGCCTCCATGTTATCTTGATATTGAGATGAAGGACGTGCTGTTGACTGCTCTTTTCATGATGGTATCTGCAGTTATATTTGGACAAAGATATCTAAACAAGAAAGAGTACTCATGTTTGAAGCAGGACTAGCGTGGATCTCAAACAATTGCTTGGTATAAGCAATATTAATGTGGAATGAATGAGATGACTGGCATAGGTAAAGGCAGAGAGAATTATTGCCATGTAGCAGTACTTAGAGTTATGGTTGACACAGATCAAGGCTGTACTCAATAACACAATTATAGTAAGAGCTGCTGTAATGTCCCCATATGGTTGATGTAAAGGGAGGAGAACTTTGACCGCCGCCGACTGCTCAGCACTAAAGTCTAAACTGATGCCTGATGTTTTAAATGATGAATGGTGAAAATAATATGCTTGCCACACACTGTAAAAAGTGGAGGGGGGGGGGGGGGGGGAATCAAGCTGGAGGAAAAGTTTAAGTCAACAAGAAATGGAACTTGCAACCCCATTTATTTCTTAAATGTGACATGATGAGTGAAATGAAACATTCTACGAGAGAGAGAAAAAAGTCAGACAAAAACTGATGTTAATCAAAACCATTAAGAAATCAAGACGTCAATAGCTTGTGAAGCAAATATTAAAACTTCAGATTTTCTAAGCTAGTTGCCCAGGCAAGATTTCTTATTCAATATTTGGTAAACAAAACTTTTAGATTATACACTTACCGGCCACTTTATTAGGTGCACCTTACTAGTACCGGGTTGGACCCACTTTTGCCTTCAGAACTGCCTGAATCTATGCCATCCTTCGTGGCATAGATTCAACAAGGTACTGGAAACATTCCTCAGAGATTTTGGTCCATACTGACATGATAGCATCACCCAGTTGCTGCAGATTTGTCGGCTGCACATCCATGATGAGCAACAATACTTAGGTAGGCTGTGGCGTTGACACAATGCTCAATTGCTACTAATGGGCCCAAAGTGTGTCAAGAAAATATCCCCCAAACCATTACACCATCAATATCAGCCTGAACCGTTGATACAAGGCAGGATGGATCTATGCTTTCATGTTGTTGATGCCAAATTCTGACCCTGCCATCCGAATGTTACAGCAGAAATCGAGACTCATCAGACAAGGCAACATTTTTTCACTGTATTGCCCAATTTTGGAGAGCCTGTGCGAATTGTAGCCTCAGTTTCCTGTTCTTGGCTGACAGGAGTGGGACCCAGTGTGGTCTTCTGCTGCTGTAGCCCATCCGCCTCAAGGTTGGACGTGTTGAGCGTTCAGAGAAGCTCTTCTGCATACCTCGGTTAACACGAGTGGTTATTTGAGTTACTGTTGCCCATCTATCAGCTCGAAGAAGTCTGGCCATTCTCCTCTGACCTCTGGCATTAACAAGGCATTTGCGGCCACAGAACTGCCGCTCACTGGATACCTTATTTTTTCATACCATTCTTTGTAAACCCTAGAGATGGTTGTACGTGAAAATCCCAGTGGATCAAACCAGTTTGTCTGGCATCAACAACCATGCCAGGTTCAAAGTCACTTACATTACTGTTCTTCCCATTCGGGTGCTCGGTTTGAACTGCAGCAGATCGTCTTGGCCATGTCTACATGCCTAAATGCATTGAGTTGCTGCCATGTGATTGGCTGATTAGAAATTTGCGTTAACAAGCAGTTGGACTGGTGTACCTAATAAAGTGGCCGGTGAGCATATTTCTACATTTATAATACGACTAAAGATTTTAATCAGTAATATTGGAGATAAATACATTAAGAGAATGAAGAGGTAGTCGTTTTTGTATGAACTACTATCAAATGAAGGAAAATGAGTGAAATCAGGATTCTGAGGTAAACAGATTGCTCAGTTAAATCCATTAATTATACATATTTAATTTAGGTCACATAAGCATTGTAATCTAGAGGTGTGAACCAACACTGGTCTCACGGTTCAGTTTGGTTACGATTACCATACCTTTGATTCAGTTCAATTCGATAACTCATAAGAGTTGAGAGAGAAATGGAGTTTACTTTCAGTTTCTCCATATAGTAAAAGACTGTCCAGCAAACACACACGCAGTGAATTGAGCAGAGTTTCTGCGTTTTTAAGTAGTTGGAGCATATTAACTACTTGCGCTTGCCTCCTTCGCTAGTAAGCTACCTCAATATATAGATATGCATATGAGATAAATGACGTCAGTACATAATAACCGGTTATGATCTATTAAAACGGATCCCAAATTGTCTGTATCTTCATCACAGTGCACTGAAAAAAACTACTTATTTTTGACACCCCTATTTTAATCACGTCCCTAAAATAAAGATTTCAGTTTACTATTAAATGTAAATAACACCAGTTAAAGTTAACAAGTTGGGACGCTAAAGAAAATGAGTGAAATGTAGGCTAGGCCAACTTGCTAAGCTAGTTGCCCAGGCAAGATTTCATATTTTACTTTAGTTAAAGTTCTAAAATAAACATAAAAAAATGGAAAGTTAATTTTAAAAATACAGACAAAACCAAATGAAAAATCACAGAAGCATTTAAAATATGTACAGTTTTAGTTCTGAGGGGCTGAGTTATGTCACAAAAAGAGGACAAAGCAAATGACATTTTCATGACAAAGCCAGTTTCAGTTCATGCTGCCTTTAAAGACGCTATTGAATTCTGTACATCACTGCCTAATTTACACTGCAGTCATACTGGTTGATAAAATGAGACATTTGAAACTCAAGACTGACATTATAATATGCCTGAGACTATGAACAGCATACATTTTATGACATTTGGATGAAATAGACATAAACCAGCTCTGATTTATGCATTTAGAAGAAACGCTGACCTTTAAGTGATACAATATTTACTTAAGGGATGTAGAAGAGACCATTTTAGGATCGACAAAGAGACATTTTAACCTTTGTGCAACAGCACAATAACAAGTTTGTTCAACGTACAAGAAATAAGTTCTCCATAGAGGGGACACAATTTTAGTTTGCCTTGAAGACAAATGCCTAGGAAGCTGTGTTTGTTGTCTGTCAGAGCGAGATCGGAATCAACTTTTTAGTACTGAGTCGAATTAAACTGCAATCTCACAACAATATACTTGTTTCAGTTCAACTTTGCATCAGCCTTGCAAATTAGAAGAAAGGGAAGAGGCTTCAATGGTAATTTTCAGCCTGACTTTTCTTTTTTTAATTGACCCCAGGTCAAATGGGTCTGAGATAATATTTTGTTAAAATATTCTCATTTCCTAGGGAGTCGCATTTCCATAGAACTTCACCTCATGCTTTATTTATGACTTTCTTTACAATTACCATGCAAATGACGTCTTAACTGTCTTCTACCCCTAACAGAACAGTTTAGTAAATATCAAACTGTATTAATTATTAACAAATCTACAGTCTAAAACCCCCACTTATAACTACATGAATTATTTAGGTGTCCACAAGCCCTTGGTGGGTTATAGCACCCTCAAAGTGAGGTTACAAAATAAACCACTGTATATTACAGTGAGAGGCTCACTATGAAGAATTGAGGTAAAGTTAATTTTATATTTGCATATTCTTTCAGACAACTTGTGACAAGATCCCTATATTGTTTATCACACTACTTATTTAGTCTGAAATTGCACGTGTGATTTCATAACAACATTAGCACTATTTGATTGACTGTGAACAATGTTGTACTTGGATAGTCATTGGCTGTTAAAATGATTTCCCCATTTAGATTTTGAATGCCTGCAATTATATTATTAAGCAGAAAGTCTGAATGTGCAAATATAAAACCAACTTACCCCAATCTAAGAAGTCACATCACTCGTGGCTTTGTTCAAACAACGAAAGTAGATGTTAATTTACAGGTCTGGCTCACACCCTGTCAGAACTTGGTAAACTTAACGCGGTGCTTGTTGATGTTTACTCGACACTCACAGCAGGTGTGAGACCCCGTTGTTTGCAGATCATCTATAGCCCCTTTACTCAACCTCGTCTCTTTCAACTGGCAGGAATCCCATCATCTGCGCCTCCAGCAAGCTGTTTCTCTCATCAGCATGTGTCTGTGAACGGCAGTCTCACATTTGATCCCCTCACCTGCAATAAATCTTAACGGGGTGGAGACCACAACCGTCAGCGCGGTTTTATAGTCCTCACCTCTTTGACACGATGTATAAAAGTTTCCAGCGTATTTTGGTGACAAAACACAAAGGTGGGATGCTAAAATGAGCTTCTTAACTATGGCGAACATGTTGGCGTGCAATCTGGGCGTTGAGATTCATTTCCGTGGCTGAATTTATGCAGCGTTAGAGTAAAATATACTGTAGCTTACCTTTTCCACGTGGGAATCCGGTTTAATCCCAAATGCGCAGATGACCATGGTAGTAATATTTCCGAAGCTACGCGATCTGGAACAATAGCAAAATACAAACTACCATCAACAACTTCATCGGCCTCTAGGCCTACGTTATTCACACGCATGCGCCGTCAGGATCAGCAAGCTAGCAGAAACTCCATTGAAAATACTGAAGTAAAATCTGTTTTAAAATATAAATAAAACGGCGCGAAATTGTAAAACTCAATGCAGTTCTTCTTGTACAATCTGAGACTTATATCGTATATCAATCAATCAGTGTAAAACATTGATTTATAAGGAAAACAGACCTTAAACGCAGCGATTTTGTAACGGCATACAGCTCACCGGAAGCGCCATAACTGGGTTACTTACTAAATTAAAAGTCCCTCTGGATACACCATATTGGACGTAGATAGTAGCACGGTTGCAGGACGTAATAAATAAACAAGCAAATAGCTAGCATTATTTATTCATTTTCTTTTCGGCTTAGTCCCTTTATTAATCAGGGGTCGCCACAGCGGAATGAACCGCCAACTTATCCAGCATATGTTTTTAGCAGCAGATGCCCCTCCAGCCACAACCCAACATTGGGAAACACCCATACACTCTTTACACACATACACTATGGCCAATTTAGCTTATTCAATTTACCTAAAGCGCATGTCTTTGGACTGTGGGGGAAACCAGAGCACCAGGAGAAAACCCACGCCAACACAGGGAGAACATGCAAACTCCACACAGAAATGCCAACTGGCCCAGCCTGGAATCGATCCAGCGACCTTCTTGTTGTGAGGCGATCGTGCTCCCCACTGCGCCAATGTGACGCCTCTGCCTAGCATTATTTGTAATTTTTTTCTTTTCTTTCTTTGTTACTTTATTTTATGTTACCTATTGAATCTTTGTGCTTTTATATAACTCTATTATGCGTTTAATATGTTTATGTACATCTTTGGCATTATTTTGTATATGTCGTTCATACATTAATAAAAAACAAAAGATGAATGCTGATAATAAAATACAATAAATAAATAAACAAACAAACAAACGGAGTGAATGTGGGCTATTATTATATAAATATATTACAATATCAAATACCATGAGGCATAGATTAAATTAGGCGTTACTTAGCATTCAGGAGCACTTACAGGATGATTTTTCATCTTATTATATTATTGGGAGTTTTTAAGGTTCTCTCTCTCTCTCTCTCTCTCTCTCTCTCTCTCTCTCTCTCTCTCTGGAAGTTTGTTTGGATATTCGCTGCTGATCTCAGCAGTTTAAAACCACTATCAAACAGCATGTGACGTTCTACAAAGGATTTTTTTTAACCATTCAATGAGGATGTGTTTCATGTTTTACTTTTGATAATGAAAATTTATTTATTTAATTTAATATTAGTTCAAAATAAAAATAGGCAAATAATCAAAATAAGTTTTTAGAAATATTAAAATTATTATTCATTCATCCATTTCTTTTTTTTTTTGGCTTAGTGTCTTTAATCATCAGGGGTTGTCACAGCAGAATGAACCACCAACTTATTCAGCATATGTTTTATACAGCGGATGCCCTTCCAGCTGCAATTATTATTTTTTATATATTTACTGTTTATTATTTTCTACTATTTTTTTTTTTTTTTGCTTTACGTTAACTTTTCGGGCACAGATATATCCATCCACAAATAACGATATAAACAACAACTGACCAGATAAATACGTCACACCGAATCACAGCAGATGCATATTGAGTCTTTATTTAAAGAAACCCCATTAGGATCATCTGCTCTGTAAACTCTGTTTGCTCCAGGACACACCTGTTTACTTTCCCCCAGCAGTTTATTCATTCAGAGGCGCGCATAACCAAGCACCCCCTGTTGTTTAAGGACCAAACACCCCCATGTTAGTCACCCCCCTATAGTTTAAACCCTTAACCAATCGCAGGACCCGGGGGCGTAGGCCAACGGTTGTCCCTGAGGACTGAAAATTACTTCATTCTCAAACTCGATGGTCCCCAGGCAAAGAAATAGCGCCTGCGCTATTCATCGTGCCAGCATCCAGTCAGCCAGTAGTAGCCTATACGACAGTCAGTGCGGATCGTATCCTCGCCCCTGCCGCTGCATAACAGGAGAGTGAGCTCGCGGAGACAGACAGCAGTACTGAGGAAGCTGTGCGCAAGAGGAGGCGTTTATATGCGCTGTAGAGCTTGTGGTGCTGAAACGCGCTCAGTTGCACAGTAGCGCGGAGCCCAGCAGATCGGGAGAAACGGAGATTTTTGCTTTCAGTCGCAGGATTTACTCCGTGCACTTGGATTGATGCATTAAAGCAACTTCATTTGAACAAAACAGAGCGAGGAGATATTAATTCAAGACAAGGAGGACGATCGCAAGAAAGTTCTGAACTTTAAACAGACAACCAGCATTGATGCTCGGACTGTGTTCGGATGGCAGTAGAGACTTTCAGCTCTCAGAGCTGGTGCTGACATAATCACTTTTGCTTTTCTTTTACATTTTTTTACCTTATTGAATCAAGAGGTGGGCGAGGACCAGAAAAACACCCATCTACGTTTAGTCCCGTCGGAGCTTTCGTGCGCACTTTCAGTCTGGACTGCAGGACAAGTGTTGAAGACTCCGGAAACATGTTGGCGTTTTACATCGCATTGTGCCTTTTGGGAACAGGTAAGACAATCTGTTTTTGTTTAGAAACTAGTCTAAAGCTGAAATCGAGCGTGTGTGTGTAATGCTGAGCGCTGCGTCAACCTAATCATAACGCGATTACCTTTATCATTCAGCGGCAGCGCGCCCGGCTCTGAAGTTAACGCAGTGGTTTTTAGGTGTGTCGGAAGTGCGTTTTGTGATATATGAGGTTCTATTGAGACCCTGACGATACACTGGGCGAGTGGCACTGCGCCAAATGCAAACAAGGCTAATTTGGAAATTAAACTTGTTCAGTACAGGCGTGTTCCCCAGCATAATGCAGCGGATGTTGATCTACAGCTCTCTGCACCCGTGCAGAAAAGTACTGTGCCAGTGCCGTGATAATGATGGCATTATATTGTACACAATATCGTAGGCTACATAATACTGAAATGTATGCATTTGTATGACACACCACGTAGGCTACTTAATGGTGCAAGTCAAACATGCTAATGCCATAGCTTTATTTCTTCTTCAAGTGCTGCGTCTATTTATGTATACTATGTCATATGTAGATAGTAAATAAACACTCAGATTTGGACA
This sequence comes from Danio tinwini, assembly GCA_903798205.1. NCBI lineage: Eukaryota > Metazoa > Chordata > Actinopteri > Cypriniformes > Danionidae > Danio > Danio tinwini. The sequence goes on from CAIGQZ010000379.1 coordinate 21,028,950, forward strand.
TATTCGTCTTAATATGGTGTTTGTGTATGTGTGATGGATCTAATGAATGTGCTTTGGAAACTTTTTGTAAGCATTATTCAGTATGGAACAAGTGGGTGCAATTCTGACTAATGCATACCTGTGTGTTTACACTTGACCTGAGGGTATACTGTACATGAATGACATGTTGATTTGAGTTAGTGCCCCATTTAATGGGATCGTCTAGACAGCAGACTTGGAGAAAAGTTGGAGAAAGAAGGGACCAGGTGTGACCATGATAGAGTGATACGGGTTTGAAAGTGTGTTAAAAGCCATAGAGGTCTAATGCATTAAAGATGTGCTGATCACAGTCTCCAAAACAGAAGAAACACCTCTTAATAATTTCACAGTAAAACCCATCAGGAAGTCACCATCTCCTCTCCTCTCTCAAACAGAATAATTGAACAGCATTAAATAAATATAAATGGTGCTGGGCAGAGGTGCGACATTTCTCTATAGCTACAGTCTAATGGGAGCCGGGAATGCGCGCGATCTGAAGGATTATGCTCCTCGCAGTGTTGATTTATTCATTATTTTGTACTTTATGTAGTAGTGGCCGCGGGCATCTCTCGCAAGCCTCATCTGCTGTGTGTGTGAATGAGCTGGCGATCGCTTGCTGCACTCAACCTCTTTGTTTCTGATGGAGTGTCAGCGCTGCGGAGAAACGGAGAACGGGAGACACCCTTTCAAAAATAGCCCGATAGAACGCGTTCTAAGGGGCTTGCTTACATTAAAGGAACACTTTGAACGTGCTTTAGTGCGCTGATGATGTGTACGGAACGCCGCTCTGGCTACGCGGAGAGTGCAACAATACTGATGAAATGACTCTCGTGAACAGGTTCTTTATAGTGAGTCATAAACATAAAGGGTGACTGCTGTAATCCGATTCCCGACTGAATGATTTGTTATGAACAGGTTCGTTTTAGTGAATCGCGAGCGGTAGAGTTCAAATAAAGAATATGACTCTAATGAGTCGGTTCTTTTTTTGTGAATTAAAATACACACCGTGACCAATGTTGTTCGATTTCCGAACAAATGACTCCCATGAGCCGAATCTTTATAGTGAATGCAATTAGCGGTTTTAGATACTGAATGAGTCAGGCGAATAAATCAATCAATCAACTTTTATTTATGTAGCACTTTAAAACAACCACGGTTGACCAAAGTGCTTTACACAAGTAAAAGCAAATTATACAACCCAACAGAAAAGTAGACTATGCAATAT
>CAIGQZ010000379.1:21038986-21062693 GCA_903798205.1 Danio tinwini
GTGTGGAGGTATTATAAAGTTGATGATGACAACATTGCTATAGCAAACTGTGAGATATGTAAACTCGGAATTGCATGCTAAGTGGATGTGCTATTTGTTTTTATATCCGATTTTTTAAATATATTTACTGTTGCACTAAATTCCAAAAGTAAAGAATTAGTTTTTCATTATTTGATTGTTCAAGCTACCTCACTGAAGTGCTCTGTTTGTTAAATGGAGTTGTTAAAAGTTACATTTTTTTTATGTATTATAGAAGTATGGGGTCGGGTTTCAGCATCGGCAGACACTCAAAATCAAATGACTCAGACTTGAGGGCAAAAAAACCTGATCAGGACATCCCTAATTAAAATGTTAAGTTCAGAGAACTTCAAATATTAATTAAAAGCTTTTTGCTGCCTATTGTGAAGGTTAAACACACCAGTTTAAGTTTTGATGCCAAAACTTGGTATTTTAAGTAATGTTAGGTTATATTAACTAAATATTTTTAGTAATGACAACAGCTGGGTTTACAGTGCAGTAGGGTCAGATAATGACTGATATTTGCATACAGTGAAAAAAAAGATGGTGTTTACTGCTGACATTACTCCCAGATCACAAAGGGTGAGGCTCAGCAGCCTGAGTTAATTTGGAGAAAATCATTAAAACAATGCCTAAGGAAAGAGACACAATTTCAAACGCTCATTTCCTATTTTTAGAAGCACTTTGCTTGCATTTTTTTTCTCTCTCCCTCTCAAAAATGCAAAAAGTGTCACTCGTAACTGGAGGAAATGCATCACAATTTGCAAAAAGGAAGTGTTTTGACACAGGCGTGAGTAGAACGAGCTTGGGATTTGGTCGAGCGCACATTGGCTTGTATTTTACCATCACCTCCAGTCCTCCAAGACAAAATTTTATATCTCCTGCTGTGGCACAGAAAGCAACAGTAAATTGAAATTTATCTTCCATGTTGCAGCAATATCTGGGTTTATATTATCCTTTCCCTAAGCCCGGTTCTTAAAGATGACCCCGATATGAGTGGATGTTTTCTCCAATTCCAATTCCACAATCAAAACTGTTCATTAATTTTTATCTCTCTGTTTATTTATCGAATACATTTACGTTTGGAGGGGGAAATGCCGTTCTGCAGATCATTGAGCAAGATTTGACATTATGCTCCTTTTATTACTTATCTGTCCTGGGATTTGCATTTGTTATGGTTATGGATTCGTGCATACATTCATTGATGAGTCAGATGGACTGACGGCTAACAGTAAATTGATTGTCTCTCTCTCGCGCACACAGTTGAAGGGTGTGCCAGAGGGGCAGCTGAGATGAGTGTCTCGTGGTTAAAGCTGCATGCCCTTTGTAGGGTGATTAGTCAAAGCCTGACTGCTTAATTAACGATTACTCCATCACAGAAGACGCTGTGTGTCTGAGAGAGACGGAAAAGCTCTCAAGAAAGCCACAGTCTGATTGTAATGTTATGTGTGAAGCTTTAGGACCCAACTTTGCCCTTGATATTGCGTTTCAGTGGCATTTAAGTTATATTGGCGCTATAAAATGTTGGCATTATACATTTTTGCACTATAAAATGCAACACAAACAAATCTATTAATTAACCGTTTCTGTTTTTCGTTTATTTACGGTTATAAATTATGCATTAGGGTGACATGGTGGCTCAGTGGTTAGCACTGTCACCTCATAGCAAGAAGGTCACAGGTTTGAATCCCAGCTGGGACAGTTGGCATCTCTGTTTGCATGTTCGAGTTCGCGTGGGTTTCCTCCGGGTGCTGCGGTTTCCCCCACTGTCCAAAGACATGCACTATAGGTGAATTGAAAGTAAAATTAGTCATAGTGTATGTGTGTGAATGAGCGTGTGTGGATGTTTCCCAGTACTGGGTTGCAGCTGGAAGGGTATCCGATGTGTAAAAACATATGCTGGATAAGTTGGTGGTTCATTCCGCTATGGCGACCCCTGATGAATAAAGGGACTAAGCCAAAGAAACATGAATAGATGAATTATGCATTATGGAACTTTTATCTGTGCTCTGTCGAACTTTAATTTCAAATTAAACTGTGCAATTAAACAAAGTGACTATTATTAACATTTTAGTAGTTCAAAATAATATATTTCATAAAAAATAATGTAGAGAGAATTAGGACTAAAATAACAGTACTTGCAATTTATTAATTTTTTTTTTTTTACCATTTACAACAACAATCCAGACAATATATCACTTTAAACTATTAAAATGTCAAACTTTCTTGCATCAAAAGTCATTGGAGGAAATATAAAGGTCCCTTAATGCCACAAAATAAATAATAAAAAATATTTAAAAACTGTTAATTTATGCATTTTCACTGTATATTCTGTTGTGGCTACATTATGTCTTTGAAACCTCTATACTTTTAATTTAAGTTCCTTCAAAGCTGCCTAGATTCTGGCTGGATAGAAAATCGCACAATTCCATACTATATAGTATGCTAAATACAGTATACCAGCTGATTAGTAATTCACAGAATTTAAAAAGCAGTATGCGAGAAGTTCCCGGATAATCTACTACTTCCGGTGAGATTCCGAAGGTTGTGGCCGAAAGTTAACGAGAATTATTTATATTATTTATTAAATTTCCCATTTATTGTATTTTATTAACGTCTCCCCCCACCCAAACCCTAAACCCAACTGTCACAGTACACAGTGCATATTGCACTTTCGGCCGGCCGCGTATCTGATCTAGACACAACTGATGCGGGTAGGCCACATGATCATGACAAAATGGCAGATGTAGTATGTTCAAGTTCCGTTCATACTACTCACATTCATACTGTATAGAATGTACTCTTCTAACGGTCGAGTAGTAAATTCTAATGCAGTACCTAATGAGTATGTTGGAAATTTTAAAAGTAGCCTCTGTTTGTATGTAGAGGATTGGGTCTTAAGTGAAGTTTATTTATAAACTAATTTCGAGAGGATCACGTGCTTATGATTGACACGGCTGGCCCTGCATTAGCTAACGTATGATTCACCAATCAGATGATTCCTAACTTAGTATAAATAACCAAAGCATCTTAGTCATCTTTGTCTTGAAGAATCCCCCCTTTCACCCCATCTCCTCCTTTTTTCCTCTATAGAGCAGGACGGCGGCCCAGTGACTAGCACTGTTGCCTCACAGCAAGAATGTCTCCGGTTCGGGTCTATACCCGGCCAGTCGACATTTCTGTACGGAGTTCATGTTCTCCCTGTGTTCGCGTGGGTTAAGCTTATTACCAATCATCAGCTAAGTGTGAACTCTTGAAACCTGTTTGCTTGATAATATGACATTAAACTACAGATCTCAGTTCAGTTCCAACTTAAGCCTTCAGCATAAAGACTGCCATGAAGACAGGAAGACCCTCATTATCAACTATTTGTGGGCTCATTCTCTCTCTGTCTTTCTGCGTCGCACATACACACGCACATCCTTTACCCAAATAGTTCTTCCTCTCTGGAAACCCCAGTGGAATGCGCGCACAAATATTGTGCTTGTGAGTTCGACCGTTAACCATAATACTCCACGCCAGAGAAAAGACCTCACTCATGCTCCCCCACCGCATCAGGGTGAAAGGCATCTCTGTTTGCTTTTCAGACAGCTGGGTGAGAAATTGAGAAAAGCATATATGTCTTTCCCTCTCTCTCTTACTCTTTGCCGTCTTGCTTTTTTCTTGATTGCTGAGATATTACGGCAAGGCTTTGAACGGCACAGTGGGAGGTCGAGGGAGAAGCTGGCCAATTTGCTATCAAGTGAGGAGTGTCAGTCAAGGCATGTCAAACAAGCATTCCGCCGTCACTCATGTGTCCAAACATGGTAATTTTATCGAGCGATCCAAAGTTATCTGAAACAAGCCAGTGCCTTTGAAAAAAAGAAGCAGCGATCAAATGATTTGGAAGGTAGGAAGGACTGCTGCAAAGAAAGTGTTTAGACAAAGGTGTGGAATTTGCAACCCAGGCTCATTTTGAAAATGTACCTATATACATTTCTGGAGAGCGACAAATACGTCACAGGAGGTACGTTGCTTTGTAGTTTTTGTTTTCGCGAATCCAACAGAGGCCGCTGTGTATGCTTTTTCAGATCTCAAATTTCTCTCACGAGTGCCATTCGTGCCTGCTGTTCCTCCATAAATCCACCAGAGGCCGATGTCGACTGACTGACTGACTGAACGATCGATTGACCCACCCTCCTTCTTCCCTAAGCCCAACCAATAGTGTTTTCAAAAGCACCGACTGACCCACCCACCCACTTCCCAAAACCAAACCGACAGTTTTAAAAAGCAATCCAAAAAAAGGAAGGCCCTCGCCTAATTTTTACCACGTTTTCAGATTTTACCACATTCTCACCCCCTTTTATTTACTTTTTGGCTTCTGCTTTTGTCTTACCTGCTTTCTGAAACCATTCTTCACCGGACTCAAACCCAGGGCCTAATTTGTGCCAGAACATGCCGGATCCGGCACCTCTAAAATCTAAATCTGATTACCGATCCCCCTCCTCAACTGCTATCCACTTTTGTGTGCGACACCTCTCCATCCCTGGGTAACATGCCGGATCCATTACCCTGATCTGTTCCGGGACCTTGCAATTCACAAATTAAGCACTGAACCCCGTCGTCATGGTCAACTCCTCTGCTTTTCAAGTTCGCAGACATACATGGCAAGCTAACTGGTCAAACTGGTAACAGCGGGAAAGCCGTCCATACGAAGGTAATCGTGAAAAGGAACGCTGCCATACCACCTTGTATCGCTTGTTTTAAAGATGAAACACAGCCATATGTACTAGTGGCTACATAATTTGCGATCTCCAGAAGTGTATATAGGGCTACAGTTTTAGAATGAGCTGTGTTGGGAATAGGGTTGCAGGATATGACAAAAGTCTCATATCGGGATACAAGTCATATCCTGATAACGATATATAATGATGATAGTATCATGTTTGTAAATTAAGTCAATTAGTAGTTTGTTTCTCTGTTTTTTACATTTTAAAGTATATACTCAAAAATCTACTCATTCATGTGATCATATTTATCGTTATATTCAGAATTTCAGGACAAGTGTTTGATTTCAAATGTAGAGAATTAAAATTAATATGAAGGAAATATAAAGCAATACAAAAAAAGCTTTAAATGGGTTTTTGTCTTGTTTCTAGTCCAAATATCTAAAAATGCTTAAATCAAGAAGCATTTTCTAGATGAGCAAACATTATTGTCTTGTTTTAAGACATAATATGCCAAAATTAAGTGAGCGTTTCTTTAAAACAAGCAATGTTTTTTGTCCCCATGACGGTGGTGAGCAGTAGCGTTGCTACAAGTAGTGACGCTACTAGCTTAACTACATTTCTCAGTAGTGTGGGGGTATCGTCAATACTTTCTAAATCAAATAGGTTTTTAGTAGCAAAGCTATTTTTTTTAGTCAAGTAGCGCAGTAACGTCCACACAAGCTACATTTACCGACTGCAGATTTATGGAGCAGAGGCCGTTGTCTAGCTGATAAAAGTAAATCCGAAAAAGTCGAGAATGACGATTTCCTCTTCTTCATGTTTTACGGTGGTTGACAACAAACCATTTAGTCCATTACTCCCCACTTTCGCTCCGGTTGGTGACGTTGCCAACCATTAAGGCTAGCATGTTACTTGATGGAAAAATGACTGAGGAAGAGGACTTATTTCTGAAGCAGGATTCTTAGAGACCATACCTTGAAAAATACATGTTAAGATGCAATATTGGTAATTCTGATGCAGTTTTTTTGTTTAAGCTGATTTGATTTTTAAATGTCTTTTGTTAGTTGAGTTGATTTGATCAACTCAAATGTTTATATGCTTAAAAAATGTTTTAGTTTGTCCTGCAAATGTGCTCAAGGGCATCCACATCCAAAGAAAAACTAATGTTTTTGAACTACACAATACTATAATTTGTTTTTGTTTGGTACAGCTTATTAATTGCAGTAAATACCTGAACTGAACAATTCTGCCTTATATGTTTCATTTACAGTTTTATTGATCACGAAGATATGATTGACTTGGATTTAAGTTGCTTTGATTTAAAAATTAAAATTACAAAAAAAGCTTACATAAGCTACTTTTGCCAAGTAGCTTTTAGGTTAGCTTGCTACATTTCCCAAAGGGTAGCTTTCAGTGTAGTTAAGCTACATATTAGGCAGAGTAGCTAATAGCTTAGCTCACTACATTTTCAAGTAGCTTGCCCAACACTGATTATTTTGCTTACCCCATTGGCTTGTTTTATGTAAATAATCTGAATTTTGAAATATTATTTCTTAAAACAAGAAAATATGTTTTGCTTGTCTGGAAAATGCCTCTTGATTTAAGAATTTTTAGATATTTGGACTACAAACAAGACAAAAAATCTAAAAAGAAAAGCATTTTTTGCAGTGTAACACTTTTCAAAAACTACTGATTACAAGCACAACATACAATATTGCCAAATACAATGCAAAATGTAAAACACTGTACTTTAAAGATCACAAATTTCTCACATTGCTGTTATTAATGTTGCTGTCTGCATCTCCATATTGGAGTATGATATTGCGCTCAAATAAATAATCAAAACGTATTACCATAAGCAATGTATTTTTTGACACCACGAAACAAACAATAGAGTATAATATGAAATAAAATACTTTTTTTTGTCCATAAAATATATATCACCATATTAAACTGCGGCGACACGGTGGCTCAGTGGTTAGCACTGTCGCCTCACAGCAAGAAGATCACTGGTTCGAGTCTCAGCTGGGTTAGTTGGCATTTTTGTGTTTGCATGTTCTCACCATGTTCGTGTGGGTTTCCTCCACAGTCTAAAGACAAGAAGCATAATTGACATGAGGTGAATTGAATAAACTAAATTGGTCAAAGTGTATGTGTGTTAATGAGTGTGTATGGATGTTTCCCAGTACTGGGTTGCAGCCGGAAGGGCATTCGCTGTGTAAAACATGCTGGATAAGTTGGCGGTTCATTCCGCTGTGGCGACTCCTGAATGAATAAAGGGACTAAGCTGAAGGAAAATGAATGAATGCATATTGAACCACCCTAATGTGGAAGGCGCAAAAGTCCATTCCGCTTGACAAAGTGTTGTGCCAAAGCAAGAAGCGAAGAGTGGAAAAGAGGGGGGTCAAACAGATTAACTTCCAGCATCTTAGCTCTGAAGGTAATGGATATCCTTGTACTGGTGTGAAGGAACCCCTTCATCTGTTCTCCCAGTTTAAAAGTAGGAAACAGAGTAACAAAGACGTGCCGGATGAAAAAGTGACTGTCTGACACAGGAGCCCGGAGAGGGCATTTGGAGACACCTGAGGGCAACGATGAAGTTGTAACAAAGCTTTTGAATGTACAGGTTGGTCAAAGCTGGGAGGATGAAAGGAAAAGCAAAGAGGGGTGGGGGTGTTGATGGGTTGAATTTGATACAGAGCCTCTTTCAGACGATGAGGTAATGTCAGGCAGTGCCCCTGGACCTTCCTGATTGATGTATTCCAGCCGCTCTACTTGCTGTGGGAGGGCTGTAACGGATTACAGCTCCGATCCCTGCATGGAGAAAGACAGAGAAACATCTAATGGTCTGTGACTATTGTCTAGGCGAGGCATCCAAACCCTGCAGTTCTCTGCAGAGTTGAGGAGGAAGTTTGCACACACACACACATACGTGCAGGTACACAATACACACTGAAAACAGCTACCTCAGCGTTGTTGCGGAGGATATTGGCTGTTTACTTTTGAAATTCTCTGCCTGGTTCTGGCTGGCTGTAAACACTGGTGTGGGGTGCTTGTCAGTCACAGATAAGGACAGAGATAAATAGGAGAAGGAGGGAGTGATATAGAAGACAAAGAGAACCAGGAACAAAGAGAGACAAAGGGGAAAAGAAGCTGCTTGCTAAACATAATGTCTCTTGGAGTGAATAATGAGTCTGTGTGGACAGACGAAAAGTAAAAAAAAGTGATATGATGCTTACATCGGCTAAGCTTTTGAGAACTTTACCAAGCGGCAGAATAAAGTGACACTTTTTTTTTAACGTTTGCATGCATAAACATGCCGATTATGCAGATTACAATGGAACAGTCCCACAACCCTTCACTTCTACTTCAAGGAGCACTCCTTTGCTTACTTTTACTAGACTTACGTAGTTGAGATCAACCATTTTTGTAATCCATTTAGTCGACCTCCGAGTCTGGCAGGAGCACTTTAGCTTAGCATAGATCATTGAATTGGATTAGATCAGTAGCATCTCGCTCAAAAAATGTAATAAAGACTTTCGATATTTTTTCTATTTAAGGCTTGACCCTTCTGTAGTTACACAGTGTACAAAGACTGACAGAAAATGAAAAGCACAATGATAGCACGCAGCGATGTTACTTAGTTACTTGGGATGTAACGATTCACCGTGAGTCGATTGAAAATTGATTCAAATATGTGACGGTTCAAACCGATAGAAATGTTGAATGAATCACGATACTTTTTTTTTTTGACCAGAGGGGGAGCTGTGTTTACAGGTGCAAGTTTGCTTTACCTGTGCATGAGTGGCGAGCAAGAGGTGGGGCGGCAGAATAAAAAGACAGCGGTGAGGTGCGCTAGACAAAACACAAACTGTGTGCAAATACTAGACACTAACAGAACAATGAATATTATGCACATAACCCATCAGCACAGTGAAAACTACTGTCATAGAGGTCTGTACGCAAAAAAAATATTAATAAGCCAAACCACGCAGACCGGATGATTTGCAGCTCTGCTTGCTCTGTTGAGTGCTACGGAGATCACACGGTGCATCAGTGTTTTCATAGCGAAAGTGTGAAGATGTTTTTCAGACTGAAAAAGAAAGTTGTTCTGTTACAGAAGCAGGTATTAGATTATTTTAGCCTCTCCTTTTCAAATTAGTTTATGCATATTTTAATAATTAGCTTATTATTATTGAATATTTAAAAATGTTCTGGATTATCTTCTCTTAAGTGTATCACACTGATATTTATTCGAATTAATTATACAAGTAATATTAATTATTCACCTTCATAATCATGTTCCTGTCTCTATCCTACTATATATTTAGTCATTTTATAATCGGTTTTTTTATGTCAGTGACCAGAAGCAAGAAAATTTGTCCAAACATGTATTAGTTTGCAATAATTTACGGCAGAAAATGTATTACTTTGCAAAAAATGTACAGTGTTTAAGAAAAAAAGTTAAAGGGTTCTTCACCTTAAATTCGTTTAAAACTATTTTGTTAACAAATTTTGACTAAATCGTGAGATTAGTATCGTGAATCGTATCGAATCGTGAGTCAGGTGAATCGTTACATCCCTACTAGTTACCTAGCTGAGGACTATTATCAAGCACTGCGTAATATTATTGGGCCTACTTTAGCCATGGTACAGCAGCAAATGATCAAATAAAAATTGAGCAAGATGCTACAGGTCTAATCTGATTCAATGATTTTTGCTAAGCTAAGCTAAAAGTGCTCCAGCTAGACCTGAAGATCAGCTGAATCTATTTAAAATGGTTAAAACTCAACTGTTTAACTCTAGGCGACTTGTAAGCCTAGTTCCATTAAATGAAAAGACCAGCTTAGACTAGCATGAATTTCTGTGAAGGTGGTATATATAGCCTTGTTGTTCACCAGCTAGTGATGAAACAACATAAAAGGAATATATAAATAGGAAAAGCCATTAAGCAGGCAGGGAAGCGTGAATAGGTTCATGTGTAAAGAAGTGAAAGAGAAGTCAGGTCTGACACTAATGCAAACCGTTTGGTATTTTCCCTCAAGCCACCCGTTTTTGCTTTCTTTTTGAAAGGGTTGAGTATGTTTCTGAGGTGTGACAAAACAGCCTCACCAGTATGCTGAGAAAAAGATGCATTGGTATTGGAGGACACAGCGGGTCTTCCAGCTCTGGGCTCCAGGCTGGCTTTATACGCAGCAGGCTGCTTGGTTTCAAGCATTCCCAAACAGGGCCACCTGAGAGCAGGTGAGAAAATGAGGAGTGTGTTCCTGCTGGAACTGCACTTCTCGAACTTCTTCTCACTTACAGCAGCAGGCGAAGCAAGATCCTCTCCTGCCTGAAGATACAGGTTCAGCTTTCTCTATGAGCTGAGTCCCACTGTGAGGAGATTTAGTGATGATTTATGAAGCCCCCTGGAAAACAGGCCACAATTGTGAAATGTTGTCATACGATACTGACATCTTGCTTCCAAAGTCAATGTTTTGTTGAGTTTTGGTGGAGTTGCAGCTTTGAGAAAGCTTGTTTAGATATGAACGGATTTCACAGGCTGAGGAATTTGTGGGAGCTTTTTTTTTTTTTTTCCCAGAGCCTCTTTTGAGCTTTATATCACTAGAATTGCCAAAAAAGCAAAATGTGTACTTATTGCTTTTCTTAAAGCAAGTAAACAGCAATATGAAGACATTGTGGTTCAATAAGTAATTCAATTTATAAATGATATTAATATAAATAAACATTTAATAATGTCAGGTAATTACTTTCATTATATTCTAGGGCTGGGTTGATAAAAGATATCACATCAAATCGTATTAAAATGTATGCCATAAGCAATAATAAAGGCTGCTCGTCCCGGTATGAACAGAGTAGGAGTTTGGTTCGCATTGCCGGCAATAAGTCAGACTTGTTTCCATTGCATGTTGGACTCTGGCAGGGCTGCCCTTTGTCACCAATTCTGTTCATAATTTTCCGGGGACCACAGGATTTTATCTCTGCTATTCATAGATGATGTTGTTCTGTTGGCTTCATCGAACGTGGACCTTCAGCATGCACTGGGGTGGTTTACTGCTGAGTGTGACACGGCTGGGATGAGAATCAGCACCTACAAGTCCAAGACCATGGTGCTCCACTGGAAAAAGGTGGTTGCCATCTCCAGGTTGGAGGAAAGTCTTTACCCTTGGTGGAGGAGTTCAAGCATCTTGGGGTTTTGTTCACGAGTGAGGGAAGGAATAAAACGTGAGATTGACAGGCGGATTGGTGCAGTGGCAGCAGTAATGTGGTCGATGTACCGGTCCGCTGTGGTAAAGAAGGAGCTGCCCCGAAAAGGCAAAGCTCTCGATTTACCAGTCAACCTACGTTCCTTCTCTCACATATGATCATGAGCTTTGGGTCATGACCGAAAGGACAAGATCTCGGATACAAACAGCCGAAATGAGTTTCCTTCGCAGGGTGGCAGGGTGCACCCTTATAGAGAGGGTGAGCAGCTCTGTCACCCGGGAGGAGCTCGGAGTAGAACTGCTGCTCCTCCACATCTAGAGAAGTCAGCTGAGGAGGCTCGGGCATCTGTTTCATATGCCTCCTGGACGCCAACCTAAGGAGGAGGCCTCGGGGATAACCCAGAACATGCTGGAGGGATAATGTCTCTTGGCTGGCCTAGGAATGCCTTGGGATACCCCGGAGGAGCTGGAGAAAGTGACTGGGCAGAGGGAAGTCTGAGGTTCTCTCCTAAGACTGCTGCCCCCACGACCCGGCCCTGGAAAAAGCAAATGAAAATGAATGAATGAATGAACGATGATAACATTTTTACTCAATATTGATCTATAAGCCAATCAAACAGCAGACACATGCAACAACAGGAATCTGTAGTTGTAATATTAGAGATATGCTACGTCACCCAGTATTATTTAGCGAGCTCGATTCACTTTCCCACCAGCAGTATTCACTGTTAAACTGTTTTTTTTTTACCATTTTTAATTAAATAAAACATTTATTTTAAAATATTTCTGTAATTGTTCATTGTAAGAAAATGCAATAAGTATTTTTTCGTACGTGTAGAGTATGCTGTCAGTTACAGTTCTTCAGAATTTTATATTTTACATCATAACTATATTAGATCGGAATCTAAAAACATTGAGTAATGTGTAAACAGTTTTTGTTAATAAACAATACTTTAAAATGCTATTTAATAAAGCGTCTAATCTTTGTGGCTTCAGTCATTGTTGGGAAATTATTTTAAAGCTGGAAGCATTAACAACTTTTATCGAAATCTATATCATTATTGTTTAATATGGAAAAGAATTATCGAAACTGCATTTTTGCCATATCGCCCAGCCCTATTGTAAGCTATTGATTGCTGTAGCAACATGGCACATTATTGTATACCGTGTAAAGTAGCCTATTTAATTAATGTTTAATTAGACCTACTGACCAATTAGCAACCACTGCCATATAACATTTTGTCCTAAAAATATGTTTTTGATCTTACTGTGTGTTTTACATTACAAACAATGCAGCAGCTGTAATTAGTAATTTGTACTAATTAGTAATTACCAATAAGGAACCACATATTTTGTTCGAAGGAACATTAATGTTGTTAATGCATTCTTTTCTTTTATAAATGTAGCTTATGGATTTGGGTTATTGTAGTGAAATAGTAAGTTAGGCATGCACAGTAGTGCAGTAAATGTCTGTAAATTAGTCTGATCTTATTAGTTGCAATCACAAGAATTTTTTTTTCTGACCATTAGAATCAAGCCTCAATTCTGATTTTATTCTTTGTCAGACAAAAGGTTTTGCCATGTCACAGTTCCAGAATTGTGTGAATTATGTAAATCTGTATCTCCATATTACCATATTTTATAGACTCATAGAGTCTGAGTTAGAATGAGCAAGCAAAATGGACAGAGTTTCAGAAGGTCATGTTGAATTTAGAGTGTGAACTATTCAATTCATTTTAAAAGTCACTACTAGACACTATTTTGATGAATGTGGACATGCTTAAGATTAGATACTGGTGCAGGGGTGTGTCTGATGCTTTCACTTTTTTGCTCAGCTTGTTGAGAGTGGGTGATGGATAGGCTTCTAATGGACCCCCTCAATCATGAGCTACTTAAGCAGGCTGATCAGTAACAGAGCGGCAAAGAGGCCAAACCAAACCCCCTTTCAACTGAGCCACAGGGAGGTTCCGCAATCATCCATGCTAGTGATTAGCCCTGTAACAGTCCATGCGCTGCAAGCTTTCTCTCATTTACCAAACATCTGAGAAAGCTATGGTCCAAACTCACCATGAAAGAGTCTTAAATTGTCAGCCAGAATCTTAAAAGACTAAGCCTTTAGTCCCAGTGTGACGCGGTGGCTTGGTGCGAAGCCTCTTTTGTTTTGCTAATGTTGTTAATGGGCTCACTTAAGTGTGAAAATAAAGCAGATTCAACTCTGTTGAGGGGGAGAGATTTATTTTAAAATTCAATTTGCATTGTACAAAGGTGTTTGTACTGGGCATGCCAGTGTGAAGGTGTGAACTGTATTTATTTTTCAGTGGAAGTTTCCTGTGAGTCCTGAGAGTTTTCTAAAACACCACGGGTTTAAAGTGGGACAAATATATTAGTCCTGTTTCTTAGAGCCAAGCAGAGGAATTACAAATATTAGTAGAAGGTAAGGTCTGTTCTTCAAATCTCCCTTTGTGTCTGTCTCTCCATGTGATTCAGTGTATCCTGTTAACAAGTGCCAGCTTCATCGAATACCCATAACACAAGTCAGTGTGTGTGTGTGTGTGTGTGTGTGTGTTTTCACACCAATTAACAGCTCTCTTTTGGTGCCTGCTGAGGTGATGATGGCCTGTCTCTGGCCAGGCGCAGGGTGTTTGTGTGTATTTGGAGCTCTTTTTTTTGTTCTTTGTCATCTTAGAGGCACTGAAGAAAGCTTCACCTTTTTCTGTCTTCATCAGTATAATTTGTAGTTGTAGAAATCTGACATAGGGAAAGCCAACAGGTATTTATAGGGATATTTCAGTATTTCTACACAGTTTTTGTGCAAATTTAGCATCGGCTGACTTGCTCTTTGTCAAATTAACGACGTACTCTGCACCGTTCACAATCTGCCCCTTAAGAGGTAAAAACTCCTCCATTGGCTGGGAGTTGAGTGGTCATTAATATCAGGCTGGTCCTCATTGGCACAAATGGCAATGCTGGAGAAAAAATGATTCTGTCCAACCCTCTTCCTTTCTTTCCCTCTCTCCCTCACACCATCTTTCTTTTGGCTCTCGGAGCCAAACTAGCATCCCCTCCTCTCTTGCACTCTCAATCTAGATAATTCAATCTGTCCAATATCAAATAATCGCCTCCATTTTTTCGGCCCATTTTAACCTTATCACTGGCGCTGCTTCCTCAGGGGACTGAGTCTCGTTTCACCTTGTTAAAAGAAAGAGAGAGAGGGAGCCCAAGAGCGATAACCTGGGATCGGGGTGAAACGAGGCGGGTGACAAATAGTTCTCTAAGGAGTGGGGAGTGAAGACTGTTTGCTGTTCTCACAATGTGAACGAGCGGGCAAACAGGCAAGGAGTTTTTTTTTGTGTCGGCTAAGGGCATCATGGATAGTAGGAGTGTTAGTGTGTGAAAATGTTAAGCATGAGTGCTGTATGCGTTCGTGAACACAGGAACCCCTCTGCGTCCCTTTTTAACACTCTCTCCTGGCACTTAATTAAAATCCAATAAGGTTCTCGCCTGGTGACCATTGTTCCAGACCTATGTTTACCTTCTCTAGGAGCATCGCTAGCAGCTTAAGCTTGCAAGAAAGTGGGGTCAATAGGTCAAGCTTGGACTCTAGTCACCACCCTGAGCAAGGGAGAAGGGGGTGGATTTTTTCCCCTCATCTTCCTATTCTTTGCGTTTTGTCTCTCGCTTTCTTTTTCTTTTCCTCATTTCCCCTGGAACTTAATCCATAAGCTTGATTGTTCTAAGCTGATTTCAAGCTTGCCCCTGGGAGGAGATGGGCTTTTGGAGTTGGTTTTAATTAAGATTTAAAGGAAGCCTCCCTCAAGAAAGAAAGATTGAGTGTTTTCTCCAGATGAGAGTGGACAAGAGGAGGTGGAACAGATTGGCCAGAAAAAAAAACTGTTTTACATTAGGGAATGAGAAATGCATTTCATGAAAATACTATATTTTATGTCTGTTGAATAATAATAACTTATATAAAGTGTGTACTCATTCATACTTGCAGATCAGATTGTTTCCCCTCTCATATTTCTCATCACATCTGTCTCTGTTTCTACGACTCTCTCATTCAATCTCTCACTGCTGGGATGGAAAATCTAAATGATACTGTTCATTATGAAGAAAAAAAAAATCACAATCTATAAAGATTGATTTGGGCTTCCCAAGATCTAAACCCATATCCTGTAAAGACGTATTTGGAACTCTGCCGAGCTGCAGGCAAGCAATCTCCAGATTATCTAGATGTTGTAATGATCGATAGCGACACCTTATGTACCCTTTTTTCACTGAAATGGTGCTGATGCTGGAGCCTGTACTCTGCAAATCTGTGACTCCTCAAACTGGCTCACACATTCAAACTAGAGTTTTAGAACCAGCATATTAATCAATCAATCAATCAATCTAAAAAATAATTTGTTTTTGCTTAAATGTATATTAAATACAAAATAAATCATTGGAAAGTTTCCAGACTTGGTTCTGGTGGCCTGACATTTTATCCTACCCATCAGATTATGCTACCAACACTGTATTTAAATGGTTCTGAGGTCGTGGTTAGGGATTAGATTGGGCATTATTACAGCTTCATATCACACTACTCCACAGTAAAATTCACACTGGTAGCAAAATCTAAAGGGTAGCATATTGCGTCGTCAAAATTTGCTACCTATTTTTTGAATGGGAGGTAGGACAAATCGACAGAACACCGGCATCAAAACGATGTCGGCAGTGCAGGAGTAATGAATTAAAAGCACGTACCTCACTTGTTTACCAGCCTCTGAAGTAGCCCAGAAACTGTGCCTTACCTGCTAATAAAGCTTTGTTTATGTAATCTGTAAAGCAGTCATGGCATCTGGTGCTTAAATCATGATCTGGATCTGTTGGTGTCCTGGTTATGACCGTACAGGGAATTAGATTCCTACAGAGTGGAAAGTCTGTATGTGAGTGTGTGTCTTTAAGTGTGTGTGTGTGTGTGTCATCCCTTTCTGCCTTTCTTTGCTATTGCCTATCTTTCATTCTCTCACATACACTCTTTCTTCTCTTTCTCTCCTTCTGTCTCTCTGGATAATGGGCTTGTACACAGGTGGCATGTCCCTTCGATGGACACCCCCCAGACGTCCTTGTTAGACACTTAATTAAAAGCCTTATCACAGGAAAACACGCTGAGACATTCCAATATGGGCCTGGCCATCAGAGATACTGCCACGACCAGACAGCGTCCATCTATTATTGGTGTCTGCTTAACTGTCCAGGCAAACAGAGAGTGTGTGTATATGTAAGTGTTAGGGTATAAAAGAATAAGGAGTGAGTGTGCAAAATAAGAAATGGCACGGGTTGTTTTAGATAAAGAGTGAATGACAATGCGAGGGAAAATGTAAGGCTCAGTTTGCATTGTATTAACATCACCTTTAGAAAATGTTTTGTATGAAGAACAACAATGCAATCTTACACAACATAGGCTCATTCTAAAAATGTAGCCCTATATACATTTCTGGTGATTGTGAATTATGTATCCAGACGTACATATGGCTGCATTTCGTCTTTAAAATGAACGCTACAGGGTGGCATGTCGTTGTTCCTTTTAGCGCTACCAGTTGACCTCTTACCTCTGTATGGACAGCTTTCCCAGTGTAACCAGTTTGTCTCGTTAGCTTGCCATGTATGTCGGCGATCTTGAGACGCAGAAAAGAGTTGACCACGACGACAGGGTTCGAATCCGGCGAAACACGATTACAGAAAGAGGGTAAGACAAAAACAGAAGCCAAAAAATAAAATAAACAAGTAAATAACAGGGTGCAAATGTGGTAAAATTTAAAAACGTGGTAAAAGGCGAGAGTTTTTCTTCTTTCTCTGGATTGCTTTTGAAAACTCGGTTTGGTTTAGGGAAGTGGATGGGCGGGTCAATCAGTGGTTTTGAAAACACTATTGGTTGGGGTTAGGGAAGGAGGAGGATAGGTCAGTAGATCAATCAGTCAGTCGACAGCGGCCTCTGGTGGATTTACGCAAGAAACGCAGGCGCAAATGGCACGCGCGAGAGAAATGAGATCTAAAAAAAAAAAAAAAAGCATACACAGCGGCCACTGGTGGATTCGCGAACACAAAAAGTGCAAAAAAACATAGCTCCTGGGACGTATTTGGCGCTCTCTAGAACTGTATATAGTGGTACGTTTTCAGAATGAGTCTGGGTTGATCTTACAGCATTTCTCAACTTTTTGATTTAGTTGCTAATTCGTATTAATGTGTACAATCTCATTTATAAATTTTTGTTCAATTTGCTCATGATGGGTAGTGATAGGGGGCACACTTCCTTTTAAAAATGGTAAATTTTCATATGAATGAAGTCATATGAATTTGTAAGAATTAGCCATTATTCTGACAATACGTAGTTACGTTTCGTCAAAAGATGAACACTGAACAATTATAACTGACTCATGATTATTCCACATCTTTCTTTTGTTCCATTTTTTGGACAACCTGAGATGGATCGTAATATCAAGTGTAACAGGGCATAAGGCTAGAAGGAACAGGGATTTTGGTGCAAGGCTTGTGCCAACTTTAGGTGGGTTATTAGCAGGAAAATTTGCTAAAGCATTCACATCTGTCCTTCTGTGCATACCTTCCCACCCACCACTACCAGCACTCAACCCATGGTCAGTTAACTTTTAGAGCTGATGACAGGAGGGAAGAAAAATCTGTAGTGAAAGAAAGACACAATGAAGTGTTTAAGTCCATCGCACCACTAGCTGAGTAAGGCACGCTAGGTGTTAAAGAAGAGCAGGGAGGTCAATAGTGTTCCCTCCCATTACATTCTTCAGCAGAGCTAGGCGGGAATCAGCACACAGAGACCATATGTCCCAATCTTGGGTCAATGATCCACCCCAAATGGAAGGACAAAGCCCCTTTCACTCAATTGAGACCAGGGAAATCAGCAATTCCACACTGGAAGCATAGCACCAGTCAACAAGGAGATAGTGAAAAGGAGGAGGACAGGGAAAGAGGCAGAAAGAGAGCACATGAGAGGGACTTGGCATTTTCCATCACATTAACTAGGAACAATCCTGCCAAACAGCCTTGAGGCTCCTTCTCTTTTTTCCCCGACTTCTTCTGTAAGTTGCCCGGTTCCAAAGCCCCCAGGAGACTCTCTTCAAAAAGCTTAGTGTCCATTCCTCTTGCTCAGATGCTCGGCTAATAATTCCACTGCCAAAGCATAGAGATCTATATCTCTGGCTATCACAAAGCAAGTTCTCTTATGTTTAGGCTTGGTCTTGTCCACTGGGGAGTTATGGGTTTACGGGGGCACATCGCATTTTTTAAAAGGGCACAACAAACCTATCCAATCATAAACTAACAGTCAGGTAGCGCATCCTGGTGGGAAGGTGCGGTCTGACGGGGGGTAGTCTTAACAGAAGAAAGAAAGGAGAGAGATAAAGAAAGCTTAGCAAAGACATGGAGAGGCCAGAGCAGCACTGTAAAGTGCACGGGGTTCCTGGGGGAGAAATAGATCAGGCATGTATTCTGGCGCTGCAGCGATTAATATCAGCGGAGGAAAAAAGGTCAAACTTGACTGGAAAACGCTACAGTATATCATTGTTACTGGCACGGCCCACATTTCATACATCACGCCATGCTGTGCTGCCTCGACTCTCCCGTCGCTGGTCTCGCAGCCACAGCCCACGCCAAGTATTATCAAAGATTGATAGAGTGTCCTAGTTAAGTGGGGAGGGTGTAGGAAGTTGGAAGGAGGGATGAAGCGGGGAAGGAAGATTTGCCACCTCTGTGCTTCAGGGTTACAACTTGTTGTCTTGTTGAAACACGATGACACCAATAAGGGAAAACGAATGTATTTCATATCTTGAACTAACATCACGAATGACACGTTTTGGCTGAAAATAATGCTTGTTGTTGGAGTTTTGCTCAGCAAAAGGTTGTGCGTGTGGCTCTTTATTCTCCTTTTTCTCTTGTTCAGAGTGCTTGCTTAATAATTAATTGATTTATTAGTTCTCTCATTAATCATTCATTCATTAATCAGGACCAGATTTTTCCAAAGGAAGTGGTTCAATCCGTAAAGACAAAAAAAAAAATCCTGACTTCACATTTCAGCCTAATTATGCGTCTTTACTAATCACCACCAAAGAAATGGAGTTTCAGGAAATTACTTTTTTTTTCTTCCCTTACTCCCCCCTTCTCTCTTCTTTTGCGCTAAGCAAGCCAGGATGTATTGAGGTCGGCAGGTAAGATTTTTCTCAATCCTTTTTTTCCTATCCTCCTTCGCCACCCATTATTTTCAGTTCTGGAGGGTTGTAGTCATCAGTCATGTTTGAGTTCGGGCTAATCTGATGAACAGGAAAGTTTGTTCTTTAATGAACAAGAAAGTTAGTTCTTTAATTAAACTACCCAACCCCCTACCACCTT
Source organism: Danio tinwini (assembly GCA_903798205.1). NCBI lineage: Eukaryota > Metazoa > Chordata > Actinopteri > Cypriniformes > Danionidae > Danio > Danio tinwini. Next base: position 21,058,323 of record CAIGQZ010000379.1, read on the forward strand.
AGCTTGATAGAAGAAGTAACTGCAAACTGTGGTGACTGAGAAAACCCACAGACATTGATTAATCACGGTGGTTTTGAAGGCTGTCCGTGAGTGTGGGTCAGCCTTTTCATGGTGAAGAGGCGGCTCATTGTTTCAACCAATGGCACCCTCCCTAGAGACATGAAGGAGCTGTTTGTTTAATTGTATACTGTTACGTGATGTGGATAGAAGTCATGCCATGTATGTGTTGAGAGAAAGAGAGCGTAACAGGAAGACTGAAGCTAAAGAGAAATTCTAATGGAACACAAATTAAATCTCTTGCATATCAAACAAACCGCTGGTTTTCAAAAACAACACTCAGACATGGTCAGTCTCTTTTTCGAGGAGAGAGGGAAAAAACATCAAATTAGAGAACGCTTCAATAGAATTGCCAGCGCCACATTAACCTCCAAGCAGAAAAAAAAGCACACGCATTGAACAACCCTAACAAGGTATTCATTGAACCCATCTCTCTTTATTTTCCAACACACATACTCCCATGTTCGCACAGACTTCAATATGCCACTAACAACTGAGGTTACTGCTGTCTTCTCTGCATTTAGACCAATAAAGTGCATGGCCCTCTTTGCGCTAATGAGATGCATACATTTACAACATCACTTCCTCATTAAAAAATAATAATAATAAAGACAGTATGAGGGGGGAAAATGTATTAATTATGGAACGCACTTCCTTCTATCATAGAGAGCCACAGGGGCCTCCACTGGGCTCAATTAGGAAGTGTAGGCCACAAATCCCCAGACAAAATTAATTGACACCCCTGGGCATTAAGCCTAGCATCCAATAACTCAGTATAAGTGCTAGATTTCTTTGTTTTCATTTCATTTGCCTTTTGAAAGGGAGCGCAGGGCAGAGAGATCAACAAATGTAAATTTGAGGATGGGGGGGGGGTACTTTTAAATCTTTTCATTGACTTTTCATTTTAATAATCTTTCCGTATTTACAGTGTTGCTTTTTCCTCCATGTTGTTTACCCTGACTTTGCAGCCAGAGAAATGAATGGAGAACGCATATAAAAGCTCTGCTGATTTATTTATTAATTTGTCTTTATTGTGTTTGTTTATTTTCCCCCCGCAGTGAATGAGGTCCATCTGAGGCAGACTGATTGTAGATGTTCCCATCATTGTGGGGGTGTTGATGCATATACAGCAACCCACACATTTATGCAAAGAGTGCAGGGCGCTAATGATTTAAAAGCACACTAGATCTTAGATCATACTGTACACAAAGCAACAGAGAGTGAGAGTAAGAGAGAGATAAAGAGAAATTGCTGCATGCTGTAGGAGAGAGAGAATTAGAGAAAGGCGGCACGGAAAGTAGATAGAGTAGAGAGAGAGAGAGGAGGGAGAGCAGCAGCAATAATCGTCTCCGGAAAATACCAGGAGACCTGCAGGAATGAAATGACAAGACTGGCTCAATCAACATCTTGTCAAGACAGTTGGTTGATGTGTAGAGACAATCTCATCCTCCCCCTCTTCCTTCCCTCTCTACTTTTTTTTTTCTTTTTTCGTTCCAGCCTCTTTGTGTTCCTAGCGGAGAGCTTTCCGTCTGTGAGTAGAGGAGTTCTTATACTCTGAAGTGGGAGAGTGAGAATGGGAACGCCGGAATAATGACACTTGGAAAAGTTCTGATGCTCACCAGAGACACGGCACAGCAGAGGAGTGCGTGACAGACACAGCTTCTGCTGCGTGCAGAGGACCCAAGTGCCACACATATTTCAGTATCATTCTGATCCCAGGGTTTAACTGTTAGGACGAACTGGCAGGATGTTATGTGCTTTCTAAAGTGCTCATGGAGGTTGCTAGGGTGGTTGGTAGGTGTTCTGGATGGCCCAGAGTATACTTCACTTTTCATGCATACACAAGGGTGTGTGTAATGTGCGTAATAGTACAACACTCTTCAACAAGCAACATTATTTGAGCTGTCACATCGCTTTGCATAAAGAATAATATAAATGCAAATATCAATCTGTGTTATCTATGGTCAGCTTTGTATGTCAGGTTAGTTGTTTAAAGTCTGTACGAACCAGAAGCTGCTATGACTTATTTCAGTATGTTGATGTACTTCCAACTGAAATGGAATACTGAGTAGGGGGTGGGGCTTTCTTTTTGTGCACCATACTCTTGTAGCAAACTAATGGTAAAAGGAGAATGACTAAGATTATTGAGACTGAAGCCATCAAACTGACGGTTGTTGCTGGATCAGATATGGTTTGTGTCTGGAAGTTAACGAAAATGATTTATATTGTTTATTAAATTTCCCATTATTTGTCTACCCCTACCCTAAACCTAAATCCAACCGTTACAGTAATGCAAAAACAGTAGTTGTACCGAGTAATATTTGTTATCTATTAAATTGCAAAATATATAGTATTTTATTAACATCTACCCCTACCTTAACCCGAAACCCAACTCTCATAGTAATGTAAAAACAGTTGTACCGGGTATTATTTATGTTGTCTATTAAATTACCCAATAAATTGTATTTTTAAACGTCCACCCCTAACCTAACCCTAAACCCAACCGTCACAGTAATGTAAAAACAGTAGTTGTACCAAGTATTATTTATGTTATCAATTAAATTACCCAATAAATTGTATTTTATTAACGTCTACCCCCACCCCAACGCTAAACCCAACTGTCACAGTAATATAAAAACAGTAGTTGTACTGAGTAATATTTATGTTATCTATTAAATTGCACAATAAATTGTATTTTTTAACATTTACCCCACCTTCACCCTAAACCCAACTGTCACAGTAATGTTAAAATACTAATTATTGTTATACAGTGTGAAAAAAAATGCTGCTATATTAATGTGCATATCGCAATTCTGGCTGGCTGTGTACTGTATCCTATCTAGATTTTAGCCAAACTGACCTTTAACAGAGAAGGACCGCCACTCCAAACGTGGAAGCATATGATCAGACTTTGATTGAAGATTACCAAAGCATATTCTTTCAGTAGATTAACTTGCACAGATTACCTGTTCACCTAAAATGAAACAATGTGTGCTACCAAATACACATAGTGTATTCAGACTTTAAGAATGAGAAACTGCTAATAAAAGATTCTAACAGCGGTGTGTGACTTAGCAAACATCCCTAACAAGAGAATAAGACAGGGTGAGTAATAACTGCAGGGCGAGATGCTTGATTATAGATTTCCTTCATTCCCTCTAAAAAGCATGGGCTTGTTTGAGCCCTCTATCTGTCAGCAGCCTGTTTCTCCCTTCTCCGCCCCTGCTGGAAGCTCTTATGTCCTATTCTCTGTTTCTCTTGCTGCCGCGGACCCCCCATCATCCCTGTCTCACTCTCTCTGTCGACAGGCTGACTTGAACCCCTGCAATTTTCATGCCGATAAATAGAGAAAGGACAAGACTAGGGAGTGTGCGAGCGAGGCCCTGGATGTCTGGAATGCGGAGAGAGGAGCAGAAACAGCCATGGAGAAGGCAAATCAACAATTTGTCACACCTTATGTAACTGTGAAAAGGGCCCCGCTCAGCATTGATGCTGGGGATCAGGCCTGGCTGACAGGAGAAAAGAGAGAGGGATGGAGGGGCAAAAAAGAAAGTGGGGGTTTACTAAAGGGATTGGCGGGGCTAGAAGAAGAGAGGAAAGGACAGAGGAAGAAGGTGTGATGGATGGATGAGCTGTATGGCTGTCCTGAATAGGGTCTCGCACCATGCCAGGATGCTTACAATAGACTGCAGACTGAATAAGAGGCTAGGAGGATTAAACCCCTGCAAACAGCTCTTAAAAAGCTGTTAGGCTGCAATTTAGACACAAAACAACACTGAAAGTGAGAAAGGAAAGATGCAAGCGGAGTGTGAGGCAGGAGATAAGGTGCAGAAGATGAGAGCGGGCAAATGGAACAGGGGAGGAGAGGAAAAGAATGAAATGTGGCAGGTTCTGAAACTGCAAAAACAAATACAAGTGGCCCTTGGCTCAGTTTGTTTGCACAATAGGTAGAGGAGATGGCTATGGCTCCATTTAGCCTAATGTGTTTTAGATATAAAATGGTGTTTGAGAACAAAAATAATCCATGTGCACACTAATATTTCATCTAGCATTTCTGAAACGATCTCCATCTCTAAAAACATACACATGATGACGAACAACAATCAGAGTACCGTAAAGCTTCTATTTCTATCCATGTTGTTGTTTACAGGTCATCAGAACTGGTCTGTCATATTCCAGTATCATGTGATAGGGGCTAATTTAAGTCTAGGCAATGACCAAAAAGACCTGATCAGGGAGTAAACTTTGGCAGCAATGCCTTACTGTGTGTTAACACCAATATATATATATATATATATATATATATATATATAT
>CAIGQZ010000379.1:21063093-21090696 GCA_903798205.1 Danio tinwini
CTGCCATCCCTTTTATTAATAAATACTTATTTAAAAGTTCACCGGTTCTCTCCCTCCTTCTTCCCGGCAGCCAGGTGGCCATGAACTTTACTACAATAATATATATAAACTATGGCACAGTGGGTAGCACGATCGCCTTACAGCAAGAAGGTTGCTGGTTCGCGCCTTGGCTGAGTCAGTTGCTGTGTGGGTTTCCTTTGGGTGCTCTATTTTCAAAAGTCCAAAGACATGTGCTGTAGGTAAATTGGGTAAGCTAAATTGGCTGTAGTGTATGTGTGTGATTGGGTGTATGGGTCATTGTGTATGGGTGTTTCCCAGTGATGGGTTGCAGCTGGAAGGTCATTCGCTGCATAAAACATATGGTGGATAAGTTGGTGGTTCATTCCACTGTGGCAACCCCGAATTAATAAAGTGACTAAGCCGAAAATAATGAATAATGAATGAATAAATGAAAGAATATATAACATTAATGCACATCAACTCGCCAGTACTCGCCTTTTTTATGTGTCACTGTAAGAAAACATCATAAATATTTGTAAATTAGGCAACCTCAATAATCAAACCAAAGTTCTGCAATCAATTCCGATTGATTGCCATCTAACCGCATCACAGCTCAATACTATTAAGTTGACTTGATTTCTACTTTCCTCGATGCCCACACCGGCGAAGATGCACCGCGTCACTTCTCACCGCATATCGCCCATTGAAAATAAATGAATTTTATGAAATGAACTCTGACGCCTTCGCCGCTTTCGGTGTGAACTCAGTGAGTTTTAAGATGTCTTTACTTTGCTCCATCCACACTGACACGAAGCATCAGTATTTTCAAATGAAAAGTGTGGACAGAAGATGTAACCTTAGTAAAATGTTTGCGTTTTAAAACTAAAAAACGTCAATGTAAACGGAATCTGTTTATAAAGGAGACTTTTTCATATGCACCCTAGAAAACGTTACGAGGACTTTGGTATAACACATCTTCAGATGTGCTTAAACTATTTCGCACAAGCGCACAAACACACACTCACCCTTCACAATGAGAGTGAAACAATAGGGTCTACCCGCACCAAACAAAAGGATAATTCCATGGTGCAGAATGGAGCTCAGCTCTTTCCAGCTTGGGTTTAGTGGCCTTATCTGCAGCAGGCACAATGGATCACTTTTAGCCAGCCCTGTTTATTTCCAGCGAGTTACTTTTTCTCAATAGTTTTCTTTTTCTCCTGCACTCATCCTCCCCCTTTATCCTTCTAACTCTTGCATCCCCATCTTTCCTCTAGACAAGTCTTGAGCACAGCGCTCAAGTTGCTGTTTGTACTTAACAGAAGAGCCATCTAGCTCAGTGATTTTGATCTATCTGTCAACATTTTAGCATGATCATGTATCCATGTGCGCCGTATTACCTTCCTGCACTGTCCTACTGTTTATAATCAGAGTTGTCAGAACAAACAGTGAGGAGGTAGCGGGAGGGCTAAATATGGCTTGACATGGGATAAATATTCTGATTTATCTGCAACTGTGCCAGGGGCAAAACTAAGTGCCACACACACAAACATACACGTTCACTAATACCATCAAGACTCCCCGCTGTCCCTAGTGAGGGTAGACCAGAGAGGGATCATTGCTAACATCTGTTCGTCCGCTCGTCCCAGTGAGACAGAGTGCATGACTCTCTCCTCAGATGCATCCTGGGCTCTAAAAACAGCCTGGAGAAACTAGGGGAGAGTGAGAGAAAAAAGCAAAGCTCTTTAATATGTCATGCTCAAGTCAGGCCCAGCTGCAGCTGCACTTAACATGTGACAAAAAAAGACAAAGTCACTGTGTCAAAGTAGCAACTAAATGTGAGCCACAATCCCCACAGCACGCTTGCCCTATTTACGCCACCACATGAACACACACTCCTCTCTGCTTCCATCCAGTGCCGTGAAATGATATTCCATTTTGAAAAAATCCGGATTAAAGTGTATCAGGCCAAGTGTGTTGTGACCTTGTTACTAGGGGAAGGGGGAACGCGTAAACACACAGGCGCACGCAGATGCCACACACTGTGGAGCAAATCACAACGTAGGTTTTAGAAACGGCTTTCTATGTCTTATCCCACTCACCTTTTTATTTGTCATGGTATCTTGTAATGGCGTTGCGCGAGCCAGACAGCCACGTAAATACCAAGTCTGACCTGCTCATTATGTGAGTACAATATTTATTATGCTTTTTATATTCATTTTCGATTTCTGCTTATGAACTTTTCTAATGTTAAAGTAGTTTTCGTTCTTTCCTTGAGGGCAAAACCTGAAAAGAGTCCACCTTAAAATGTGCGCTTCTCTCTTACCGTCGCTCATCTAAACACCTCCTTATTTTTATTCATCGTTTTTCCTTCTTTCATCCCTCTCTTCTCTGTCAGGAATGAACTCATGTAATTAAGCCGCTAACATGCCGTTAAAGAATTGGCTAATTCAGCAAGGAGGAATTATTCCAATTTGAAATGACTCATTAACCAGACGTGATATTTTGTTGAGCTTCTCTTGAAGCAAGATTTGGAGAGCATTGAATCCCTCCTGCGTTGTGAACTCATTTCGCTGTATATGTGGGTTTGTGTGCGTGCATGTCGACATGCATGGCAAGGGTAATAAAGATTCTTATACTTATGCCATACATTGATATGGGCGCATGGCTTGTAAATGGGCCCGAATGCAAGCTGGGAATGTCTTGTGTGCGAGGATTGATTAAAGACACGCACAGAGGCACAACTCAAGTGAGGGGTCTAAAGAGGATCTATTGAATGTACAAAAGCCCTTAAACATCGGCTCATCCTGATGAATTATCACCGCTCGTAAACATTTAGATGCTGGGGCAAGATTCTTTAATTGCAATCGATGTTCATCCAGTACCTGATGCAAAAAGGAGAATCCCAGAAGCACAACACAATTACAGTATCTGTAAAAAGACTCAATATCTCATAAAAGTGGAGCTCCAGGGATGGCAGGAGTTTGCAAAAAAGAATGATTCTATATAAACATACAGTTAAAGGCTTTGCTTAGAAATACTGCCGCTAATAACAATGTCAAGAAGAGTTTTTATTTTTGACAAAAGAGCCTCAACAAAATCATTGTCTGTTTGGAAATAAATCATTTCTAATTTTGTTTCTAATACGTGTGAATTTATCGTTTTTATTTATTTTTTACTTTTAATAGTAATATGTACAGAAGCAAGAAAATTCCTTAATCCTAAAGGGAAATTTGAATCAAGTAGTTGGGAATTAAATAGGTAGCTCTTTTTAATGCCAAACAACTAGTTGTGATCATTTGTTATGCTCTTCTCAGCAGTGGGAATGGAGTGCTTGTTGGAAGCAGGGTAATCTGGAGGATAGTAAAGAGGAGAAATGGTCGTGCCCAACTGAGCCTGGTTTCTCTCAAGGTTTTATCCTTCACTTTTGTCAATTGGTGAAGTTGGGTTCCTCATCACTGTTGCCACTGGCTTGCTTGGTGTGGGATTTGTGGAGCTGCGCATTGATGGATTTGCTCTTCAGTGTTTGGACTTCCAGCAGTGAAATGTAAATCACACTGAACTGAACTAAACTGAACTTCTATGTTAAGCTTCTTTGACACAATCTACATTGTAACAGCGCTATAGAAATAAACATGAATTGAATTGAAATTAGTAGGTGGCAGAATCAAGAATGATGAGTTTACATTTCGAAATCGCTCTTACAATTTCCAAACCTTCCAATTCTACAATTTAATTTGCTCAGCGGAAGCCTGGTCTGTACAAGTTAAAGACAAGGAAGCAGAGGTGGCATACTTCCATTTTATTTGCAGTGTCTCCCTCAGCTCTCTATTTTCTATCCTGTCTGGCTGTGTCCATCCTCAAGAGAAGAAAAGAGGACTGTCAGCACAAGTGGGAGAAAAGAGCAAGTTTGAAAAGACCTGAAATCTGCACTGGCCTTTGCCTAGAAGGGAAAGAAAGCTTATGTTTCTGAGAGAGAACACTGGTGTGGGGTTGTGTGGGAGGTTAGGGGGGTGGATGGTCTTTGCTGCACCCCTTGATGGAGTGGATAATTGAGTCTCGACCAAACTCTGTCAGCCAAGCTCGGAAGCCCCTTTTCAGCTCAAAGAAATGCAGTGAGAATGATGAAGTGAGAGAGAGAGTGAGAACAACAGAGAGTGAGAGAGGATGGAGGAGAAAGAAAATCCCGGGCTCCCTCAGGGGGGGGAAGCCGCTATTGAAAAGCTATTAAACTTGCATTTAGCAGGATTGATTGGAAATGAAGAGGCCTATTAAAACCAAGGGACAAGAGGACAATGGTGTGTTTCTGGCCACCGTATGTTGCCCTCCTTTCACCGTCTTGCTAACCCCCCTCCGGGGTGGGGCCCCCTACTCTGTCTGTTTAAACACCCCTGGCCCAAAGAGAGAAGTTTCAGAGAGGTTTAGCACCAGCTGAATAGATCCCTCTTTATCCACCACTGGCACCCTATTCTCCTATTTAACCACACAGAAATAAAAGGGCAAAGAAAGAAGAGGAAAGGCAGAAAAAATGGGGGGACGGTCCTTTTCCTTTGAGGGACCAGTAACAGCCCTCCCCTTCTAAAATCTCCATCAAATTGGGCTCCTTTTCCCCCTTGCTTTCGCTGAAATCTCATGTGAATGGATTAGTTACTTCTGGCTGGTTGCCATCTTTCTACTTTCAAGAGGGCTCATGATGCACCAGATCCAATCATCAAGCTCTTGCAATGGAGAAACACAGAAATGTGTGGAGGAAGGCTCTATGTGTGTACATAAAAGTGACAACGATAGTGTGTGTGTGAGAGAAGGCTGTTTGTTGTTTAGTCTGGATGCATTTATTGAGTTTTTTTCTCAGCAGAATGGAGAGCCTCTATGCAAATCAGGCAGGAAAGAGAAAGCAAATAGTATTTAAAAACAGAGAAAGAAAGATGGCAGCACAACCAAAAAAGGGAAAGTAGGGAGGGGGCAGGTGCATTTCTCAGCTTGCAACGGATGGCTCTCATGGGACGCTAAAAGCTCCTTTGATTGTTTAACATACAATATTACCCCAAAAAATCCATCTCCCCCACCCTGGGAAATGGTAGCAGATTCTCTGGCTGAACGGGACATCGCTTTCCATGTCATTCTATGCAGGTCGCCATATGGGCATAGGAAAGAGTTAAATAAGTCATGACCAGCTGACGCATAAACCCCTTGCCAAGTGCAGAAAATTGTTGTACAATGTGATATGCACTGTGATTTTTTTTCCTACCAACCAGAAGATGATGCAACGTTAGCCTTTTCTGCATCAATCAGCAACATGCCTCTCACTGGCCTTGGTTAAAAATGTAGCACGGTGTGTGACCAGTCGTGAAACTTGACTTAAAAGAGTTTGTTATGTAGGCAAAGTGGTTTTAGATCAGTGTAAAAGGGTAATATGTTCCTAAAGCCTAGTGCATGGCTACTGCAAGAAAAATTGTGTTTCATTGTGTGACTGGAAGAGTATTACCAGCTGCAGAGAGATGGTGAATGTGAGCTGGAATGGTTCTTGCTGATTCAGCGCTAATATACTATTGCGCTAATGTGTTCAGTGCTTTCCCATCTCTCTCCCTGTACAAAATCACTGACCTGAAAGCTGGACTGGTTAGAGCAAAAATGACAGATAGGCTTCAGCATTAGGAGGGAGAGTCTTGCTGTAGTTTGCCAGGGTGATCCAACTAGCTACTGGTCCATTTCTAAGCATCACGGAAGCTTGTATGCAGACAGATTGATGCAAAAAAAGTGCCACTTCTGCATTTAAAGAAAAACTCAATAGGATTGGAAGAAAAAATGTTATAAGCATGCCTTTTTAACCACTTTGATGAAAGCAGGACATGCTAGGCTGAAACCTGTCATTTGTAAACTGCTATGAAGTCTTAAGCCCTTTAGGATGCTTCAGTTTTCAGTATTTAAAGTTTTGTCATCAGAAAATAGATGATCCACTATAAATTGTAGCTTTTAAAAACTACTATTAAAAAGTATGGTGCAATGGCATGATTATTATACATACCCAGTAAACAATTTTGTGTTTAATACACATCTAATAGACATCTAAACATAGACAGCTTGGCTAAAACAAGACTAAACTTGGGTTGTCAGTGAAAATCTAATAGACATCTAAGAAAAGCCCAAACTAGACTAGATTAGACAGACTTTATATGTGTAGTCATTCATTTGTGTTTATTTGATGACTAGTCTAGTTTTGGCCTATTCTAAGATGTTTATTATATTAACGGCCTAAATTTAGCCTTGTTTTAGCCAAGACCACTATGTTTAAACGTATAATAGATGTCTAATAGACATCTTTTAAAAACAATAAATGCTTGCTGGGTATTTGCAACCCAATGTCAAACAACCAAAGTATTAATCTGTATTTTTTGTTGTGTTCCTTTCTATAGTGTCTCAAGCAGCCTACTTCTCCCAGCAACCCCAGGACCAAGTAGTGGTTGCTGGCCAATCAGTAACCTTGCCCTGTGTGATTGTGGGATACAGAGGCATGGTACAATGGACCAAAGATGGCCTGGCGCTAGGTGGTGAACGAGACCTACCTGGTAAGAGTTCTACAATTATAAAATTTTAGGTAGCACTTTATTTTGAGGGTCCATTTGAGTATTATTAGACTGTCTGCTTAATATGTTGATACTGATCCTTTAACAGACATTTAACTGACTATAAGAAACTTTGCAAGTACATGTCAACTTACCCTAACCCCAACCCTAACAGTCTACTTATAATCTAATGAAAATTAGCTGGCATGTAGATGCAATGTAACTTAAATTCAACAAGTGGACCATCAAAATAAAGTGTTGCCAAATTTTAAAATGTTTATTTTGCTAGCAAACATTGTTGTTCTTTAGCTGAACAATTTATCTATGCAAGTTAATACACAAAAAAATAGTTTTGGTAATCTTACCATTTGCTATGCATTTGGAGTGGTGGTCCTTCTATGTTGACAACAGTTTGATGGCATCAGTCACAATATTCTTAACCACGCCCCTCTAATCATTAATATACTGCGAAGGAATGATGTGCAAAAAGACAGCCCCGCCCCCTATGTAATATTCAGTTTCAGTTGGAAATACATCAAGATACTGAAATAAAAGATACCAAATTCTGATTCACATGGCTTTTAACAACATGAGTCAGATTTAAAGAGTTAAAAGGAAAAAAGTTAACGCAATTAATTTTCAAGGTGCTTTTAAATGGTGCACTGGTTTGTAATTAGCTGGAAACCCAGTTTCCTATATGTCAACCAAATTTAGAGCAAGTAGCAAGGCAGAAATGATGCTGTTCCCCCAGGAGGTACACAATGCTTATTGAAGTCAATTTACAAAGGCTTAGTGTTTCCTTATCTTCATCTTTTTCTTTCCAATTAACAACTGGGAGATAAAACCAATCATAGATTGGCAGGTAAAGGGCAGCCTCCCTCCTCTGTAGCGGATGTGGCTTTGAGTAATGTCCCTGCCTCACTTCCTCGACTATTGAGTGAAGAAATGGGAATGCAAACAAACACCGCAGCTAATGCAAACTAGCGTCTAATTTGTCTAATCACCTCAACCGTCTGCTCAAGCTGAGGTGGAGAATCAATCACTGCTCGTGTCAAGCAATGACATTCAAAATGATTTCCCCATCAGCTTTAAAAGGTGTTGCAGCTGACCATGTGACACAAAGATGCTAAATCTCAAAACTAGCCCTATCTGTGATGGCTATGTGTGTGTCTATCTCTAACAGTGTTGTTTGTTTGGACCAGGTTGGGTACGTTACTCTCTGATGGGAGACCCACTATCAGGCGAACACAGCTTGGTGATCGATTCAGCTGAGCTAGGCGATGATGCGATCTACGAGTGTCAAGCCACACAGGCTGGGCTGCGATCACACAGAGCCAAACTGACAGTGCTGGGTAAGAACTGCGAGCATGTGTTTGTGTGATATGAGTGACTGAGTGTGATTGAGAGCGAGAAGAAACCACTCTCCTGCAAGTGATTAAAAGCAGGGGAAATTGCTCATAGCCCCCAATTTCATTAACGCTATTTAAAATACTGCCTCAAATGCGTAACACTGCAAAATTCTCTGCTTGGCATAAAACACTTCAGAGATCCTAGCTCCATGCAATCATAAGTCATGCCTTCATTATTTATTCGCAATTTTAAATCATGCCACAACAGGACTCTTTTTTTTTTCAAACCAAGCGAAGCAAAATCAAAAACACTGAGGAAAATGTCCCACCCCCACTTCAATGTTTTATTCCCCTTCCTCTCTGTATCCTACTGACACTTAACATGGTGAAGGGCCAAGGAAATGTGATTGCAGCAGTCACAAATGACTTGCGTGAATGGTTAAAAGTCAAAGTCTGCACAGTTAGCACATTCTACAGTGACTCACGGAATTCATCAACCGCAGGGCTGCTTTTACATTAACGCAATGTGATTGATCTACATATTCTCCGGCATTTAGCGACAGGGGGTAAAAGGGGTGGGGGGGATAGTGGAGTAAGAATGATCACTGGGGATTTCAGCTCAGTGTTGCGTTGCTGACACCTGGTGGCCCAATTCAGACACAGCCATGTGGAAGATGAAAAACAGTTACGCTTTGCAGCAAAAGTATATCAAGGGCTAGAAATATGGGACATTAAAGCGTTGAGAAAGGCCAAGTTTGTTACTGAACAATAAAAAAGATTTCTGCCTCTAATTAAACAAGGTTGGCACCCTCACACAGGCTCACCGGAGAAAAAGTAGGGCTACAACAATAGCTTTTGTGCACACTGCCGATGTTTGGCGCATGGTTTGAATTCCCAGTCTAGAGCAGAGCGAGTATGCCAGCTCTTGCATGCAGGCGAGGAGTGTGTGTGTGCGTTCATGTGTATGTGCATGTAGGGGCATGTGGGGAAATCAATGCAGCCGGATGAGACCAAAGCAATCCAACAGAGTCAAAGAAGTCAACGGCAGGAGTGCAGTCGAGGGAATCCGCATGGAAATTAGAATCACCTTGCACACGGATTCCATTAGCGCTTGGGCAAGACCAGCGAAAAGACCTCTGACAATTCTGATACAAAAACAGAAATTGGTTTGGAGAAAAGGAACAGGACAGACGGAAGAGTATGCCTACATGTTTTTCCCCCACATGTTTCTGTGCGTACTGCGAGATGGACACCTTCATCAAAGGTGGCAGACACTATTTGCCAAAGGCTTGCGCGCAGGCATGCAAACAAATGAACAAATCAGTAATTCAGATGAAACAGGCCTGCGGCGGAGTGCCTGTAAATAGACTTATAATAGCAAATCTCAGCTATGTTAAAAGGGCACGAGCACTGTCTTAACCTCTTTTCAGAGAGAGACAATCTCTCTCAATCTCCCTGTCCATTAACCAGTTTGTTCTCTGTAGGTCAGACTAGTGGAATTAAATGCTCCGGCACTAGGTATGCATTAATAAATGAAAATACGGTACATTGTCCTCTTGTTTTTTATCTAATTGAACTGAACGGTATGCTGGTCTGTTGAACACTTTATTGGATAGTTCACCCAGAAATGAAATCTCTGTCTTCATTTACTCATCCTTCAATTGTTCAAAACCTATTTCAGTTTCTTTTCTTCATCTGAAGCTATTTTGAAGAATGCTAGTTGACGGCACCCATTAATAATCATAGTCATTTTTTGTCCGACTGTTCTATAGAAATCAATGGGTACATTTGATAATGCAAAATTTTATTATTCTGTTATTATTATTGCAGTTTCATAAGAGAGCTTAAATAGCACCATTTGATGGTTTTCTGCAGTCTAACATATTTAGGGGAAGAAATTGAAAACAATGCTTTTCTTACTTTGTCTCGTTTCTAGTCCAAATATTTAAAAATGTTTTCAACTCATTCGTTCATTTTCTTTTCGGCTTAGTCCCTTTATTAATCTGGGGTCGCCACAGTGGAATGAACCGGGAACTTATGCAGCATATGTTTTACGCAGCGGATGCACTTCTAGCTGCAACCCATCACTGGGAAACATTCACGCACATACACTATGGACAATTTAGCTTACCCAATTCACTTATACCACATGCCTTTAGACTTGCGGGGGAAACCGGAGCACCCGGAGGAAACCCACGTGAACACGGGGAGAACATGCAAACTCCACACAGAAATGCCAACTGACCCACCGAGGCTTGAACCAGCGACCATTTTGCTGTGAGGTGATCGTGCTACCCACTGCACCACCGTGACGCCCTGTTTTCAACTCAACTTGTTTTTTCTTAAAACATGCAAAATTATCCATCAGTGGAGTAAGTAAAAAATCTAGTTTTCACTTTGAAATATTTAGACTAGAAACAAGACAAAAAAATTGTAAGTAGAATTTTTTTTTTCATAAATCATATACATTCTGTATAAATAAAGTAATTAAATACAATTGCTCCTGGTCTACTATAATTCAGACTCAACATTGCACATCTTGCGATGTGACTATTGCGGATGTGCAAAATATTAATGCTAAAATATATTGTGCAGCCCTAATGGGTACCATCAGCAAGCATTTGTCAAAATTTCTTCTTTTGTGTTCAGCAAATTAAAGAAACTCAAAGATGTTAAAGCATGAGAAAGAGTAAATAATAAAGTACTTTTCGGTTTTGGGTCAACTATCCCAAAAACGTTGGTTTTAGGTTAACTATAAAAAACGTTGATCCATTTAGGCGGAAGTGACAAACTACAGGCTTTACATGTTTATATCAGTTTTATATCTTCTAAATCAAATTTTGTCCATTTTGGTGCGCACTAGCTTATAGATATCCTAAAAACGAACAATACTGATACTAACATCTAAAACACTTTATTTTAATTTCATGGGACCTTTAAATAATCATTTTTTTTTATTATGGTGATAATATATTGTATAAGTTGATGTGATTTTCCTTATGACATGTCAAAAAAGATGGATTAAAAATATGGATTATTAAAGATGGAGAAACTGAAGGTATGAGGTGACAAAAATAAAATCATTGATCCATTTAGACGGAAATGACAAACTACAAGCTTTACATGTTTATATCAGTTTTATATGTTCTTAATGCAATTTTTTTCACTGTTTTGGTGCGCACTAGCTTATAGATATCTTAAAAACAAACCATACTGATACTAACATCTTAATTTTATGGGACCTTTAAATGCATCTTTTTTAATTATGAAAATAACGTTGTATAAGTGGATGTGATATTCCTCATGACATGTCAAATTATCCAGTATTTAATGGAAGCAAATTAACTATGTTTTTAAACAATTGAACATTGGCTAATTAATGATGACGTCAACATACAGTAATTAGTGATTTGAAATAGGCAAAAGGATTAAATTGCTCTACACACTGAGGAAGACTTTGAGCTAAATTGTTTAGGTCTGCTTACAAATGTAAAAAAAAAAAAAAAACATCATAAAAATATTTATTCGGATCAATACATCCTGTATTAGCCACTTGTGGGTTCCCATAGTGAATTTTTTTAATTTCACGCTAATTGGGTGGAAATTGGATGGAATTCCTTATATGATGCCTTTTTAAAGGCAGGTGAAAATAGACGTGATTTGACCTTTATGTCTCCCAGATTTAATCAAATCTTTTTTTTTTTCCAGTGCCACCTTCAGATCCTGTAGTGGAAGGAGGGCCAGTGGTTCGACTAAAAGCTCACACCCCTCATAACCTGACATGCCGGGCATCCGGAGCCAAACCTGCCGCTGAGATTACCTGGTACAGAGATGGAGAGATAATGCAAAATGCCATCTACTCAAAGGTGAGACCACAGATGACAGCTATAAGAGGCACTAAGACTGATTATACCTTAGCATCTCTGTCTTGTTTCTTTACCTGTCCTTCACATTAGCTCCATCTCACAGTGCACACCCAAACTTCGGAAAAACTCTCGAATTCAATCTCATCCTCATCACCCCACCGCAAGCTGCCTCCTTTTGTGCCTCTATTTTCTCTCACTCTCGCTGTTGCTCTAATACTTGAGCATAACTGGAGCATGTCAAAGCTCAGACAGGCATAAGCGTTTGATACAGTTTCCGCTGAGAGAAAAAGAGCAAAGGAGGGAGAGAGAGGGAGTGAGAGAATGAGAAAGGGAGAGGGTGGGAGAAGAGAGGGGAAATCAGCCACAACAATGCCGAAATACAATGGGAAGTGCTGTGGAGCGTGAACCGGCTGCAACTGCGAAAGTGTCACATTTGTCATGCTCTCTGACCACGCTAAACGACACTAAACGACACGTTTAAAAGGGGCAAGAGGCAGCAGTGAATCGAGGGAAGAGAGAGAAAGAAAGACAGATGAACTCTGAAAATAGATGAGGGAAAAATGAACATGGGAGAAGCTTGTTTAAGAGCAAGGTAGAAAACTCAAAGGCTTTTTTGATTTAAGGTAGGGGAAAAAAAGAGATGGAAAGCCACATGAAGACACTTGGAACAAAGTGAAGGAATGTGAAGAAGGTAGACAGAGGCAGGAGAGAACCGATGAGCAGGGCCAGACAAAATATGCAGACTTTATTTATTTTTAGCTACTTCTGCACAGAATAAAAAAAATATGCGGATATATGTGATTTTGAAAGTATAGTAAAAATAAATAAATAGAAATAAAATAATAACTTATTAATTTTTATTTAACATTTATAATGAGAATCCAGTTACACACAAAGCACGTGAGTCAGAGTCATGGTCAATAAGCAGGCGAATGGTCAGTACAGGTACACGTAAACAAACAAAAAGCAAGGGTCAAAACAAGGCAAGGTAAGGCAAGGAAAACGCGTCGCAATGTTCACTATTTAGTTTAACAAGACTCAGCAACTACTGTGTGTTTGTGCTGCTTTTACAGTCCATGTCATCAGTTCTGAACAGCTTCTGCTGTGTGTGTAGCAATCAGCCAGGATTAGAAACCAGTGTGTGTGTGTGTGTGTGTGTGTGTGTGTGTGTGTGTGCAGTGCATGACTGGACCTTGTAGTCCATATAATGGCAGATTTGTAGTTTTATGCGATCTCTGTTTACCAGCGATGTGCCAGGATTAAATCGCTGGTGATTGTGACAGAACGATGACAATAAATATAAATATAACGATTAATATATTTTCTTACACACTGATAAACAATAAAAATCTTTTTATTTCCCCCTTGTAACCAGAAGATGTCCTCAGTGTGCTTCTAGCGCATCTGACCGAATCTTTGTTTAAAATGTGGTACATGCACAGACTTTTAATTTTCAGCCAGCAAGTCCAAGGGCTTCTAGTGAACTGTCTTTCCATTACAAAATTGCCACAATTTTGATCTGATTTCTTTAAAAATCAGTGATCTTCACTGTCTGATAGATATACGATATGAAGTTGGTCTCATACCAGACTAGAAGCACTGTGTTAAATTACATTTCCCCCCGCTATATTTTCAAAACATGATAATTTATTTTACCCCAGTATTTTCAATGGAGTTTCTGCGCTAGCCTGCTGGTACTGAGGGCACCAGCGTTTACATAGTTTTTCATATCGTTTAACCCTTGAACAACTAAGTGATTGCTTAAGTCTATTTAACTGAATGTATTGTAATTACATTACAACATCGATGCTGTAAAAGCAGCTATGTGTAATTGAAGATAGTCACATTAAGCTTTCATCAGAAGTTTATCATTTAGCTGTGCATATAGCCCATAGTATCCATCTAATCAAACAAGTTTATCGCAGCCAGTGTAATTGAATAAATACAACAATTTTCCCCAGCAATCTTAAAGAATGCAACACAGGGAGGTACTTTTATTTTTATCTGTCAATTTGCTAGCCTGGCTTGCATAAATTCCACATATTTTTTATCATTCTTTCCCACGATATTAATATCATAAATTTTTTTAAATCTTTGAAAGAGGGCTTAACATCAAGCAGTGAGCTTCTCCACAATGTTGCATGTAGCTTTAAATCGCAAGCCCTTTATATTTCAACAGATTCTGACTGGCTTTCAGTTTTTTATAGTTTATTAGCCGAGAAAAAAAAAGAAGTGATTCCTCATTCTAAAAGTGATTCCCACAATATAATTTATCTACTTCTTTATTGTTATTGTTGTGGTCTGAATTCTGCTGTTGTTTTACATTTAAGAGGATTTTTAGAACTCTATCGTTATCTTTATAGTTATCATGTTTGGTGTCAATGGGCCTTAAGTCTCTCATATATCCACTAAAAGAAAGAAAACTTTACTTTACAAACTGTATTGTACATAATCATCAAAACAATTGGCATAATCTTTAAAAATATTGCTGAAATTCCTTCCCATTACTGGGTTGCAGCTGGAAGGGCATCCATTGTGTAAAACAATTAGTTGGCGGTTCATTCCACTGTGGCAACCCCTGATAAATCAGGGACTAAGCCGAAGGAAAATGAATAAATGAAATTTGTATAATAAACTAAATAAATATATATTTACACATAGGTAAACAAATAGACTGAATGGTGGGTTGTGGATATTTTTCGGTGCAGATTCTATGTGGGCCTGCCGATGAGCAATAAGAAAAAGACAGTGAGTGTAAGGCTGATGACAGGCAGCGTCATGACTCATTCTAGCATAAAAAAAAGAAGCTTTCAGCGTATCAGAGGTTAAAGCGTGTGACCTGCCATTGATTCACCCCCAGGCTCTCCAGAGAACCTTCTTCCCATAATCCCCCTGTCCCTGTACAGCTCTGTGTCTTTCCCCCAATCCAATCGCCCAAAATCTAAAACTGCACCTTTTCTCCATTAAGGCCGGCTTGTAGATTTAGCGGGTAGCTCTACACCTCTGCCCACTTAGGCGTATTGATTTCTTACACACAATAAATAGATTTGAAAGATGATGTGCAGCAGGAAGAGGCAATGGACGGATCTTTGGGTAAACGCGCTAACAGTAGACCAGTCTCGTAAAACGTAGATGCTTACCTGCCTCACTAAACTGATGGCAGCTTTAATTCTCTGCAATGCTCAGCCTACAGTGCTGGCACAGACTCGCGCTCAAATGGGATTAAGGGCATCATGGGAATTCCTTATTAAATTAGGACCTGCATCAGGAAATATAGGACAATTAGATTAGGATTATCATGTCTGTGTGATTTTAACAGTGATAACAAGGTGAGAGAAACAGCTGTATTTTATATCATAAGTACACTGACCATTAGGATAAAATAACATTTCACTAGCCATGCTATCCATCAACTGCCTTGTCTTATTTGAGTTCAAGTGGTATCAGGCGTAACATTAGAAGATTAAAGTCAGATTAAAGTCTGTGTGAAATCAGTTGGTAGCGCACATTCTTATTCTTCAGGTGAACAAGTAATCTGTGCAAGTTAATATACTGAAAAATTCTTCAATCAAAGTCTGACCATTTGCTTCTGCATTTGGAGTGGCGGTCTTTCACTGTTGATTATATATATATATATATATATATATATATATATATACACACAAAGACTTACTTTGAATACTTTGAATTATACTTTGAATAGGGAAAAGTGTGCTCACAGCGAAGGAAGTCCTGCCTTCCAGTCGAAATAGCCAATCTCCAGTCTTTAATGCCATGCAGTTTTGTGTGAGGAGGAGGCTGTACATATTCACTTGTCTGGGGCTACGTTCCAGTACACTTTAAGACACGCACTTCCCTTCACTTGTTTCCTTGGGTGAATCCCACACCGTGAACATACCCACAACCCCTTGATTTTGACCGAGAGAACAAGTCGGCTTCATATGTCCACTCCAGCACCTTTATGTCCTAGTATTCATCGCAATTGTTACATCACAACAGTGTATTAGGAGGGATTAGGGCAGTCCATATAAAAACATTCAGATGTTCTGCCTCTAGTGGATGCTTACGTGAAGAGCATAAAACAATTGAACTGGAATGTAGCTTCCTTCGAGCAAGCTCTGTGGTTTAGTGAAAGCCATAAAGGAGATTGGTGTCAGTATTGCCTTTGCACAGTAGGATCAAACTGACAATTACCTGTTTTAGACGTAATTATGGTTTAAGCAACAAGAATATTGTAGCAGATCAGTTCAGATGTTGTTGATTAAAAATATGTAATTTAATTAGGAATTCAGCGGGCAGCTTTCAAGATTTCAGGATACCCCCATTGATTTAGATAGAACTGCATGTACTGCCTGAGGGCATTGCAAAATGCCCTGCAGGCAAAGGATGTCAACATGACGTCATATTGACGTTGTACCCCAATGTACCCCGACATTGTGGGGACGTTGAATTTTGTTTGGAAATGAAAATCGGGTTGACGTCAGAACCCAATGTCAGGCAGATGTCACTGTCCAACATCCAACCTGAAATCAACCAAATATCAACGTCTAATCATGTTACATCTTGACATTGTGTGGACGTTACTACTATGACATCTATCAGACATTAGATTTTGGTCACTTTCCAACACAAACTAAAATTAACCAAATATCAACATAATTTGAGGTTGTTATTGGACGACAAAATAATGTCCTTAGACGATGGCTAGACATTGAATATTGGTCACCTGATGTCATGACCTAAATCCAACCTAAAATTCACATTTTATGATGTTGTTTGCTTGCTGGGTGGCCACAGAGTGAACTGGCTTTCCTTGAAAGGGACTTTGGTTTTGATGGCTTCAGCCACAATATTCTTAACCATGCACCCTTACCATTATTTTGCTACTAGGTAATAATGCGCAAAAGCAAGCCACACCCAATACTCAATTTTCAGATCGAGTTGGAAGAACATCAACATACTGAAACAAAACTCTCAGCTACTCCCGGTTTACGTGGACTTTAAAAGCCGCCTATGAGATTATTTTCAGAATATTTTATTGAGGGTTGCTATTTTTAGAGCGCTACAGCGATTTGTTCCATCAGCACTGATACGGTCTGAATTTTTAACTGGTTTAACACCGTATCGCTGTCTTTTCAGAGTCTGATGGAGGATGGAAAGAGAGAAACTGCTGTTAGTATGCTGCCCATGGTGCCTGAGGACAGCGATTCTGGACGTACCTACACATGCAGGGTCTTAAACCCTGCTGCCCCGGCAGGTCGCCAAACTTCAGTTACCATCAATGTTCAGCGTGAGTAGATTTTTTAATGTTATTTTAAAAGCCTATTGCTATTTGTGTAAAATTTTAAATGGCATTAGCCTATTTTGGAGTTCCACTATCCCATTTTGATCCACATCAAATGTTGATTTTATTTATATAATGTTATAAGTGACATTCAATATATCACCGAGGCTGATGTTTCAGTGCAAGATTAGTGATTCAATAAAGGGTTTAATATGTTTGCAAGGAACTGTGGAACTGGCTATATATACCCAGTTTTTTGTGCTAAAAAAGACAAGCAATTGGACAGGGGAAGGGTTTTTAAAAAAGGATTGTGACTTAGATTTACACACCTGGAGCTTGGCAGTAAAGTCATTGGGAAGGATTTATAAAGCCTCTATTGCTGCATTGAATCTAATCCTGCATGTTTCCTTCCAGATCCTCCGTCTGTGACTCTGTCTGTTCAGCCTCAGACGGTGATGGAGGGAGCAAAAGTGTTGTTCATCTGCTCCGCGTCTGCCAACCCTGAGATCACAGGTTACAGGTAAGCACTTTTAATATCACAACAGATTCAATACATAATCCCAGATTATCCACCCGGTCAGATTTAATATTGAGGGCAAATCCCAAATTGGATATAAATTACAGATCTAGCGCTTTGTGCACATGTTTGGTGTTAATAATAGTTGTTATTGTAAGCAACAGCATCATACCTAGTGAATCGAATGTGTTTTCTTCTTTCGAAAAGATGGTCCAAAGGTGGGATTCCTATCTCTGAAGCTAATGGTGACAGCCTGGAGGTGACCGCAGACCACTCTTACTTCACAGACCCAGTGTCCTGCGAGGTGTCCAACTCAGTGGGAAGTACTAATGTCAGCACCTTGGTGGATGTACAATGTAAGTACTTATTGGTTTTGGTCATAACATTCATTAAAACTTTCAATCTGTGTTTTGCCATTTTCTCCTTGAGATTAAATTAAATAAATTAAATTTTTTTTTTTTTTAAGATTTGTTGTATTATTCATAGCATTGAAGATAATTTTTAAAATTAAAATTACGTTTATTTCAACTGGGTTCAAAATGTAAGTAGCATGTTTTATGCATATTTTAGTTTGAAATAACCCAGCATTTTTGTTTTTATTACTTTAGAGTGTGCTAATTGTTTGTAACTCATCATTTTACTTCTTTTAGATAATTTAGGCTTAATAATTCACTATAAAAATATATTAAACAATATTTTGATTCAGTACAACATCAGGTATAATTACCTTCCTACATATTTTAATCAAGGCATTGCATAATACATTTTTATATAAAATTATGAAGTGAACAATACACAATAACATATTTTTATCTCTAAAACTAGCTCCCACAATCACATATGGAATGACCTTCGGTTCCTACTTGTATTCTAGCATATTTCATTTAATAATGCGGAATAGGAGTACATTGTAATGGGGTTCATTTTTGTTTTGTGCACGCAAAGACACTGTAACAAAATGTTCTAGAATACAATGATAATCTTTATCTTTCGTTTGCAGTTGGTCCGAGATTGCTCACAGAACCAAAACCGCAGATAGTGGACATTGGGATGGATGCTGCTTTTACTTGCTCGTGGACTGGCAACCCTCCCCTCACCCTGGCCTGGACCAAACAAGGCTCCAATGTGGTACGATGACCTCTTCTTATTTTCTTCCTAAAAATGGCACACCATCTGTTCCGCAACTGCTTGAATGATTTTAGGAGTTTTAGATGTCTACTTGGTTGTAATAGGCAATGGAATCCACTGTCAACCTGGTTTCGTTAGCAGTTTCACTACATTAATGTTTATGTCATGTTTTGTCTTCATCAGAATAAACAATGGATTCGAAAATCCCAATTTAAAGGGATAATTCACTCAAAAATAAACATTGTCATCATTTACCAACCTTTATGAGACATTCTAAAGAAGGTTGAAAACCTGCAACCATTGGCTTCTATTGTTTTTCCTACTATGGAAGTCAATGGTTTTCATCTTTCTGTAAAATACGTCTTCAGTGTTTTAACAGAAGAAAGAAAGCATAAAGGGTTGGAACCACTCGAGGGAGAGTAAATAGTGTGTAAATTTTCACTTTGGGGTGAACTATCCCTTTAACCCTTGTCTGTAAAGAAAAAATAACGTGATTTTCTGCTGAATTTAACGTGAGTTGTATGGTTAATGGATGGCATTTCGGTTTATGGCACATTTACAGGACTTTGGCAAATGGATCAAGTGATTGCTAGCCTAAAATGAAAGTTTAGCTCCAGTAGATGTGTGAAATGCATCAGCCCATTCTGCTGTAAGTGTTTCTCTGAAGCTGCTTAATCAGATTTCATAAAGAGCCTGAGAAAGTAAACAAAAAGTGAGAGAGGAAGCAAAACAGAGAGAGGGAAGGCTGAAAAGCCAAAAGGTTCCGATGAGGCAATCAGTTAATTTCACCATGACTACATCTCTGCCCTTCCTGAGTATGGGCCGATCTGATCCACAAGTAGAGCGTTTACTTCATCGCCACAAGATATGGATTAATTGGCTAATTCGATGAGTGCTGGCGAATGAAAAATCGAGGCGAGTGCTAAACGGATTAATCACAGTTTGCCGGCATTGAGAGGAGAAGGATGGGAAGAGGAAGAGGGTGCTCTTAATGATCAATGGCTTCTAACAAGTGACCGCAGCGTGTGTACCAGTGCACCAGAGGCAAAGGAGCACAAGTATCTGCTCATGCTCTGGAAAATTTTTTGCACTGCCATTGTCGTAGGTTTAATTAGAGAAGTGGGTTGACTCAGAGGACCCAGGCTGGAGCGCTTTAGACAGTAATTAAGATTGCTGCAGACAAAATTACAGGCGGAGTCAATGCTTTCCCCTTGGTATTGGTGGCATTGGTCTTTCTCTTGTGTAAGCTACAAGCAAGGAAACAGATGACTGGTGTTAATGGTTGTAGCCATCTCTGAGGGCCACGGCTTCATTTGTCTGGAAACAAACAAAAAATAAATAACAAGTGTCTACACAATCTTTAATCTTAATCCTGTTGAAATATTGATGTGCTGTAAAGATTTTCATTCCACAACTTGCTAGAAAGATAAGACTTGCACTGAAAGAAAAAAATTATAATATTACAAACACATGACAGGCATTGACAGATATTTTTATAAAAAGTGCATACCCATCAAGCAGTTTTTCATCTAAAAACAGACAGCTTGGCTACAAAAAGGGCTTAATTTGGGCTGTCTATCTAAATCTAATAGACCAAAACTACAGTAGTCAACATTTGTAGTGGATTAAAACCTTTTATTAGTCATCAACATCAATTCTTGTCTTAGAATAATTTTAAAAAACTTTTTTGATCTACTTCAAATGTTGACTAATAACCAATGCAGCCCAAATTTAGCCATGCTTTAGCCAAGACATATATGTTTAGACATCTATTAGACTTCTTTCAAAGAAAAAAATGCTTGCTTTTTATGTTGTAATATGTTGGTATAAATTATTAATGTGGTTTGTGGTAGGTTTTCACCTGATGTTTATATCAAAAGTGTCTGACCAGACTCTTCTTATCTGTTTTATTCAACAGGTGCTCAGCAATAGTAACACTCTGCAGCTAAAAGCAGTTACACAAGATGACACTGGAACATACACATGCAAAGCTATTGTGCCTAGGATTGGTGTCGCTGAGAGAGACGTAACTCTAACTGTCAATGGTAAGGAATGTCGCCATTTTACTTGACTTGTCCAATCTTCTTATCCCCATGATTTAGTTAATTCCCAAACCATGCAAATTGAGTTTTAAGGTAAATAAGTAGAGTTTGGATTGGAACAAAAGCAATCTAAAGAGTTGCTTCACTAAAAAATGACCTTATCATTTAATCTCCTTACAAGGTTTTAAAGCTATATGCATTTCTTTCTTCTGTTGAAGACAAAGGAATATATTTTGAAGCACCCATCTACTTCCATAGAAGAAAAGCAAATACTATGGAAGCCAATGGGTGCCAGCTACCAGCATTTTTTTTTCAAAAATAACTTCTTTTGTGTTCAACAGAAGAAAGAAATAGTGCGTAAATTATGGCAAAGTGTACATTTTTGGGCGAACTCACCCTTGTATTTTTTTGTATTAGAAATGCATGAATTGCTTCCTTAACCGATTAGCTTTATATTTATACAGATGACTCATGCACTGCCTTCTTTGCTATCATTAGCACATTTAGTCAGTATGATTTCTCTTCATCTTTGTTCCTCTCTCTCTCATACACAAACACTTCAGGCCCTCCCATCATCACAGCTGAGGCCACACAGCAGGCCATCAAGCATTCCAAGGGCAAGCTGGAGTGTCTTGTGGGCAGCAGCCCTCCTCCTGACAAGATTGTAAGTATACTTTCTCCTATTTCAGTATATGTGTGCGTGTTTGCTAGCTATCTGACGCTCGCTGTTATTCCTGACAAGCTTGTTTGTGAGGCTTTCCCTAGAGCAGGTGCTTTCTGTGTGTGCACATCACACGCTCAAGCTCCCTTCAACATCGCCTCTTTCCGTGCTCCTGTTCCTAGCTTTCCATATCTGACACCCACACAAACACACACACATAGAGTTACACTGCCCCGTTTCCCTATTAGAGATGGCTCGATGAGAGGGCTGAACCTATATCGCACCTCTTCCACCCTCAAGCATGCAGAGGCGAACTGCACTAATTCCAGGGTCTGCAGAGAAGACCTCTGGCCCCCTAGGCTCTCTTCCAACAGCGAGCAATTAGCGCACAGCACCACTGACCTGCCATGACCCAGTCGTACGTGGGAAGGCCTTTCAGTGGATAATTAGGGTCTAAGTTGGAAAGACAGCGAGTGGAAGGGGAAATGTAGAGATGCACCGAGACAGATGGAGGCAAGGGTAACTGAGAGCAATGATGTGCAGGAAGGAATCATAAATAAATAAATAAATGAAACTTGATCCTAGAAACAGTGACAGGTAGGGATTCACGGTGTTACACTGTCCTAACTACACATGACGCGATGCTATGACACGACACAAGCTATCTTTTCCATGTTAAAAGAAGTTTTTGTGTGTGAAATTTCGATTTTAGAAACCATTTTTATTTCTGCGATGCTTCGGCTGAACAACAGCATAAACTACTATGACAATGATCATAACTGATTGTTTACTTTATTCAGTGTAAAAATTTTTACTAATGTGAGTTTGAATCCCATTTACTTGACATTTCAACTATACTAAAAGCAATTTTTTTTTTACCTCAGATCTTGAAAATAATATAACTAGCAAACAAATAGTTTAAAAATAAAACGTTTGAACTGCAAATCAACAAATATCAGGCACTCGGCATGCACTTTTAATAGTTAAAGAGGTGTAAAATGTATTAATTAGGTTATAAACCTTACCTTGGGTTATTTTGTGCCTCTGAATGTTTTGTTATATACATTTTTTTCTTGAGTCGCATCTGGTGAAGTTGCTGGAATGTTATAGCACATAGTTAGGACCAGAGTTTAGTGTAACGCGTTCCACAGTAACGCGTTACTGTATTCTAATTACATTTTGGGGAACGCAGTAATGTAACTAATTACATTTTAAATTTGTGTAATTTGATTACAGTTACTAAAGTCAATGTTATTGCGTTACTTGCATTACAAACATAGTTAGAAAGAAAAAAATGCTTCTTTTTAAATCAAGTTTTCTGCTGCAATGTCAGTTAATAAGCATGTGCTTTTAAATTGCTGGAGAATGCGAGCTGAAATAATTGCTGTCGAGAGCGGTTGCTGCTTCAAGTGGAAATACAGACATTACTTTGATTTCATTAAGTGTAAAAAAACTAAAATATTGTTGTGAAATTCAGTCTTTGTCCAGTCTCTAACAAACTCTTGACTGCTTTTAACTCGACGAGAAACTTGTTTAAGCACTTCAATAGAAAGCATTCTACGACAATACTCATCGCCAAGAAAGACACCAGCGCTTTAAAACACAGCGACCCAACTCAGCCTAAACAGGCTAAATTGGATTTTTGTGCAGGATCAGGAGTGAAGGTATCTTCTGAATGTAAAGTGTAGCTGCTTTTGAGGCCGTTCACATATTGCGTCTTTTGCGCGTGCACATATTGCGCGCACTCGCATTTCCCAGACGTCTCAGTCACGCGACAAGAACTGACCGATCAGTTTCATACTTTGTAAGGAATATGCACATTTCGGTAGACTAATTACCTCAGACAAACATAGAACACCCAAACACTGCAGTGCTTTTTCATGCTATGGATGTAAACGGTTACAGATATCCAGTTTTCTTCTAAATGTATTCTTTTGTGTTAAAAAAAACACAAACTGGTTTGGAACAAGTGAATGATGAGAGAAAATCTGAAGTTTTGGGTGAACTCTTAAGTTGCGGTGATCAACCCACTGCAATTTTATTCAGTGAATATTAAATTACTGAAAGAGCTGCAGTTTATTTTGTATGTTTTATGGGTATGTTTTAAATGTTTTTAAAGTAACTTCAAAGTAATTAGTAATATGATTACTTTTTACATGAAGTAATTAGTAATGTAATCAGATTACAATTTTACTGTAGTAATCAATTATTCATTTTCTTTTCGGCTTAGTCCCTTTATTAATCCGGGGTCGCCACAGCAGATTGAACTGCCCAGTAGTAATCAGTAATTTGTAATTTATTACTTTTTTAAAGTAACTTACCCAACACTGGTTAAGACACAGTGTTATTGGCTGTTATTCCTTCACCTCAGGCCAGTTGAGGGACTACTTAGACATGCTATTTCACCTTTTTTGCCAGAAAGGTGAAATAAAGCATCAATAGCTTGTTCTTTCTCCCTCTCGAGTAGCTTTGAGATCTCAGACTGACCTGCTGCTAGACAGGAGCTGCTTGTCTTCTCCGTGCAGTTTTCCACAAAGCTCTTTTCCACAAGCCGAGGCACAACACTGTTGGTAAAGCAACTCAACATGACAGCGTAAAAAGAGAACAAGACAAATTCTAATATCTGACAGTGTTTTTAAGACACTGAACGTCTACTGCTGGGGTGAAACGTCTTTACATGTCATTAATTCCGTTACGCTCAAAATGCTATTTCAAGTTGTGCTGCCTTCCCTGAACTAGACTTGTATTTCTAAAAAAGACTTCGAGTCAACCTGGAATCAAAACTGACATATTCCTAGTTGTATTTTGAATGATTTAAAGGGGGAATGTTATAAATAAGAAATAAACATTTGTCTTTTGCAATTCTGAACCGTCCGTGTGACATCAATCCCTATTGCATTTTCATGATTTAATCAATAAAACAGGTCGCTATTTCTATTTCTTTCTTACTTACAGTGTGAGAACAAAACTTACACCTTTTGTCTTCCTCCACAGGTATGGACATTTGGGGACATGATGTTGTCATCTGGCTCTTCTGGTCGTTTTTCAGTCCAGACAGTAAACAGTGACCAAGGAGTCCTCTCCTCGCTAATCCTCTCTGAGACTCTGGCCCAAGATTTCCAGCTTCGATACAACTGCACTGCTTGGAACCGCTTTGGGACAGGCACGGCGCTGGTCACTCTTGAAGAGCAAGGTATGGGTCCTAATGCTGAATAATTCTACAGACAACATCCTTTCATTGATCTACTATCATTCCACCTTCAGTTGTAGTCATAAAAGTTTTAAATGTGACCCTGGACCGTAAAACCTAGCTTATGTTGCATGGGTATATTTATGGGAATAGAAAAAGATACATGAAATGAGTCAAAAATATTGATTTTTTTATGGCTAAATCATTAGAATATTAAGTAAAGATAATCCTCCAGGAAGAAAGTTTGTAAATTTCCTACTGTAAATATATCAAAACATTACTAAGCATGCAATCTGGACAACTTTAAAGGTGATTTTCTTAATATTTACATTTTTTTGCACCCTCATGTTCCAGGTATTAAAATAGTTATATCTTGGCTGAATATTGTATACCCTAAACAAGCCATATATCAATGGAAAGCTTATTTATTCAGCTTTTTTGGTGTATAATCTCAATAAAACTGACATTTATGACAAATCCATGTTCACAAATGATAGAAAACTAATTATGGAAATCATGTAGCAAACAAACAGATGCTAAACTGAAATTTTTTAAAGAGCATTGATCTGAAATCAGTGGTCATTTATAAAAAAAAATTATTTCTTTTTTTGCATTTAAGCTTAAACCTATAAATCAAACTTGCCTTGTTAGCAACAAACTTGGTCAAGCGTAACCATACTTTTGACTGGTAGTTCATATCAATGAGTGTTTAGGGAAATGTTGGGGGTCTGAAGAGTGAAAATGAAGGGGTGAGAAGCATCCGACAGAAAGTGAAGTGAGAAAAGTAGCACTAGCTCTACATTTGGCTCTGGATCGTGCTCTATTTGACACCATCACTTTAATCACTGAAGGATGGATGATTTTACACTGACAGTAAGTTGTAGGTTCTGTCCACCTCAGAGTTGGTGCCTTTTATCTAAGATTAGTCACGATGAACTGTAATCCGGTCTGAGTCAGCTCTATGCAAGAATGGCATTTCAAAACACCCTGCAACCCTGCGCTTATCTTAATTATACACCACCCAATCAATATCATTTAATCAGGAGATGGTCCACTTAATGAATACATTCGTTCCATAACGAAGATATAGATTTTGAGCCTGAACGAATTAAATCGAGAACTAATGTACGGCATGGGTATGTGATGCTTCACTGGGCATTTTATTTTGTATGCATGGCGCACCAGCTTAAATTTGCTTAAATAAGACTAAGAGCGTGGTAGACGGCTTGAGCCTTTGTACTGGGAGACACCAAAAATAAGGTCTTCGCCAGCAATTTGCATCAAGGCAGCAGAGCCAAGTCTCCGGAGAGGCAGACAGTGCTATCTCCTGGAATCTCTAATTAGATTACTGTCGGCTGCCTCACTGCATGTCAGGCCTGGTTACCCCTCTTCCACCAGAGATTAGAGACAATAGCCGGGTCCTGCGATGCCACTGCGGATCACACTAGATGAATTTCTGTATGTTGCTTTTGAGGTTGGACGTAGCTAGAAAAAAGCTTTTTGTAAAACACACTTGACAAGCAGAGAGCTCATCCTGAATCTGCTGGAGAACAGAGAAAAAAAAGTGTCAAGAACATGCCTGGGTCATATTTGTGTGCCAAAAGTTAAAAAGAAAAACAAATGTTATTTGTATTGATGTTTGTATGAGCATAATGCACAAAATAATAAATGAATAATAATGCAAAGTCACAAAGTCACGATTATGGTTCTGGACATACACAAAATGCTTCATGGCCACAAATGTTTTGTAAATGATACTGTATAACAGAACAAGCATTGTGATTAATATAATAGAAAGAATGTGCGTATTACGTGTTGATCCTGAAAATATCTGTCAATTAACAGTTTTGGTATTTTGTGATGCTGTTTTACGCATACTTATGATTATGAATGGCATTTTGGGACCTTGATCTTAGCTCTGTTAAAATTCAAAGTTGAATTTTCAACAAAAAGTTGACAAAGCGGTTTTAAATCACATTTTAGTAGATTAAAGTAATTTATTTCAAGAAATAATATAGAATTAACTCTGTAAAATAACAAAAAAGTACTGGCAGTTTATTACCAGGGTTTTGCACTGCAATTTACAACACCAGTTAGGGCTGCATGATATTGGACATTTCTAACATTGCGATATTTTTTATTTTGCGATATATATTGCGATATGAATACAATTTCTTTCATATCTTTATTTGGAAAAAAATTATAATGTTAGATCAATTGGGATGATACTGCAGTGGGAATGCATCTCCATAAAATGTGATAAACAATCTATAAAATTTTTGGGGTCCCTCAACACGTTTTTGTTGTCATCTGTGCTACTTGCAGTGCATTTCTGTATTTGCATGTGTTGTGAGTATTTTCATGCACATGTTTAGTTAGATATTGATGAATCAATGTTTACTATTTGCATCTCCACAAAATCTAATAAACAATCTATAAACATTTTGGGATTCCCTGACCTGTTTTTGTTGTGCTATTTCCAGTGCATTTCTGTATTTGCATGTGTTGTGAGTATTTTCATGCATAATCTATAAATACAATCAAGAAAAAGATATCACTGAAATAAACTGTTTTATCATTTCAGAGTCTATCGGTATCAAGTACAGTAACTGAATGATAAAAATAAAAATCTGGGTTTCTGCAGGTTTCACCAAATATAAGATTTTTAAAGACATTTTTAAGAACATTATGAATGAAATTTTTGACTTTTACACAGCTAAATGCCAAGGATTTTTTTTCCTTGAATATCCCAGTTAGAAAAGATTTTCACTTGCCCAATCAAAAAATATTACAAATTATTACAATTTAATACATTTAATAATACAATAATAATAATTTAGTTTGAATATTTTGTATTAATTTTCAAATATATCCATTCACAAACCCTATAACCCTTACCAAGAATAGAACAAAACATAGCTGTCAATTACTTCAGTCTACAATAATAATAATAATAATAATAATAATAATAATAATAATAATAATAATAATAATAATAATAATAAT